>JAAALK010000284.1:62973546-63026280 GCA_019279435.1 Zizania palustris | reverse complement strand
GCCAACTATACTTATGTTAGCAAACCCAACAGAGATAGCCGATGGCGGAGCACTATCGACAGTAGAGGTGGTGACATCATTCTCCGCTATGGACACCGAAAGGGTGTGAGAGCCTTGTTATACAAGGTTGCCCTGGGGGTAGGCGAGCTCATGGCGCCCAACATCGGCTGCATTCAAGGCCGATGTGAGTCAAAAGGAAAAATAGAAGGAGGGTGAAACGAAACACTTGACGAAAGCTATCAACTGGAGGAACCTCGGTGCCAGTCTCAACGGTCGCCGGTCCGCTTTCCAGTGCATTGGCCCCAGCTGGTGTGGCTATGACGGCAGCGTTGGTCGATACAGTTGGGTCAGTAATGACGACCTCCAGAGTTTTGGTTATGACAATAGAACCTGCGGCGGCATCCCCGATAGTCAAAGTCAACCGTGTTTCGGCCAGGTCGTTCGACACATGACCCAATGCTGCACGGGGGATGCAGCAGCAGGAGAAGGCTGGAAGATATGGAAGAACGATGAATATCGAAATTGAAAGCAAGTATCATATAACAAAGACGTAAACCTAAGCTGATGGAGGTACATTAGCAACAACAGGGATCTGCACGACAGAAGGCGCTGGTGGCATTGGCTAAGGAAGAAGAAGAAAACATTGAGCTACGACTATTAAATGCCACCAAGAAAAGATAAGAGTTTGCTAGGCAGGGGACGAAAACAGTACTTGGGTAGATCAAGTTCTGGTGGAGCGACGCGTCACTACGTCCGACGTTTTGCGCTTACGCGCTGGGGCCTTGACTCACCTCCTAGCAAGCCATTCCGACGGAGTGGGATCCCCACGACCAAAGTTGGTAGTGGCCGATGGCAGCCCATAACATATCGGCCTACCACTTTGGCTTATCGACGGGGCATCGATGTCGTCCTCCCGCGGGAGAAAGAAAATGAGGAAAACGAGGAAGAAAAATCAAAACAAAGGCTAAGTCACGAGATGTCAGAAAAACCTCAGGGTCGATGTAAGTGAAGGCCGGATCCAGCGAATGAAAAAGTGTTTGGAATGATGATTGAAGACGTTGGCTCACTTCGAACCACCATTTCTTGTAAGGGAGCGCTACCCTACATGTTTCCCAGGAAGGAAGCTCCCCAAGAGAGATTGAATCAGCCATAGAGAAAAGCCGATTGAACTCCCAAGAACATGGTACTTCACCACGGACCTAGATTTGCCCGATGAAGAAGAGATAGATTGGCAATAGCCGAAACCAAGCTGTCGGGCGCAGACTGTCGGATGATAAAATTCATAAGATGACCTACGCGTGGTATTCGACCTGATTGTTGGGGAGAAAGGCTTGATGGTGTATGCGAATTCAAATGGTGCCACTTTAGGGGAGATGATCACTAGGCTGATACCACATTCGTGTTGGCATACCGATCCATCAAAGAACAATGTTGATGGTACCGAGTCCACATGGTCACGATCTTATCCATGTGTTGAACTATGAAATTAACCACTGCTTGCCCTTTTATTGCTTTAGCCGATTCGTACCTTAGATCAAATTCGTCAGAGCGATGACCCATTTTCTGATACGTCCTTTCAACATTGGGGCCGATAGCATATATTTGATGACATCGGCCTTGCATACCATGATGCATTCTATCGAGAGCAGGTAATGTCTGAACTTGGTGCATGTGAAGTAAAAGCATAAACAAAGTTTTTCCATCGCCGGGTACCAGGTCTCAGCGTCTAAGAGCCTCCTATTGAGATAGAAGATCACCCTTTCCTTCTTGTTGACTTCCTGAATCAGCACCGTGCCGATGACCTCATCATCGGTCGATAGATACAACTTGAATGGGGTCCCCTTCTGTGGTGGCATTAGCACTGGTGGCAAACTTAGGTATTCTTTGATTTCATCAAAATCTTTATGTTGCTTATCTCCCTATATAAATTCCTAGCCAGGCTTTAACTTCAGTAGTGGGGTGAACGGTTCTATCTTTTTTGAGAGGTTGGCTATAAATCTTTTGAGGAAATTTATCTTCCCGATTAGCGACTGCAATTTGGTTTATTAGCAGAGGGCTGGGTGTTCTTGATGGCTTCGATACTGCGCCGACTGACCTCGATCCCTCTTCCGTGTACAATAAAACCTAGGAACTTCCCCGCTGATACACCTATTGACACAAAAAGTGTCCCCACACTTGGGCCGGTTCGACGATCCAAAAACATTGCTAAGCGTTGACGTCACGTTCCGACAATCCTTAAACCATGGTAGGGGATAACGGAGTCGCCAGGCAATCAAATAATAATAATTCTAAAACTACTCAATTAACCGAAATGTTGGAAAATAATCAAACGATAAACAAACTAAACCCAACTAGCTAGAACATGGCCGGTTGGACTGAAGCCTAATAGGCGGTCGGACCGGCCAGAGAAGCCCGGTCGAACCAAAGGTACACTACCAGTCTGACCGGCAGTGCGAAGCCCTCGCCGAAGGGGGCCTTCGGCACACAAACACAGAGGGCCCGAAGGTACCCTGAAGGGACCTTCAACCTATCAGCCGGTCGGACCAAGGGTTCAACCCCGGTCGGACCGAAGGTCTTCGGAGGCCCTAAAGACAACGTGAAAACAAACTCCGACATAAAGTTACCTTCGGTGCGAAGCAGTCTCCGACGCGAATGGTGTTTGAGGTCTCCTGCGGGATCTGGTCAGACTGGCCTCGTGCCGCCGGTCAGACCATAGCGTGTCGATGCGTCAGCTAACGACACGACATAGGCCGGTCGGACCGAGGGGTGACCACCGGTTGGACCGACGACTCCTGGAAAGTGGCCTTCGGGCTCCGACGACCGTCTTCCCATGGATGGATCACACCCAAACTTCTTGGGGAAGTCAGGGGTAATGAAACACTGCAAAAAATACTAAGAGATCAAAGTAATTCGGCTAGGGACCTAATTACCACTAAAAAGCACTAAAACCGATAGAAATCCGTTACATGGATGAAACGGATGATTCACAAGCGAATCGACAAGGACTTACTATCATTACGATGCGGTGGACGGATGGTTTACAACGCAAACCAGCAAAGATGTACGTGCTAGACTAAAACTAGGGCAAAGAAAGTAAATGCGATTCAAGGTAGATAATAGATTGGATCTATTAGGGTTTTTGCAGGGGGGGTCCCTTGAATCGGCCTTGCCTCTATTATAGAGGTGGGTCATGAGTTTGTGGGATTATAATTGGAATTGTGCACGAGTCAAATTCATCTAAAATTAATTAGGAATAAAAATCCCCCGGAATTATCTAATTAGACTTGAACACATACTTGGTCGGTCTAACCGAGCCCATCTGGCTGGTCGGACCGGACCTACATGGCTGGTTGGACCGAGCCTACATTTTCGGTTGAACCGGCATGTGCCAGGTCTCGACATATTTTCGGTAAAACTACCAAAAAGTGATATTTTGATAATTTTGACCATTAATGCCATTTTTTGCTATCAACACATACCCCCCTGCGTTTTGGCCAATTATAGTGGGCCAAAAGCACAACGATCTAAGGGCGATATGACTTATATCAACCTTTCGACACTTCAAGCGTTTTGCCACACACTTGGGAAGTACTTTTTCAAATATCTACCATTCAGAGCCCTACGAAATCGCTCTCCTTGAAGTGACTAGCAAATACACATTACCTGGAGCAATTTCAACAACTCTAAAAGGACCTTCCCAACTGGGCGACCATTTGCAAAATTTTGGGCTCTTAGTGCCTAAAGGAAAAATCGTCTTCCAAACCAAGTCGCCAACTTGAAACGATTTTGATCTTACTTTCTTATTATAAGCTCTCGCCACTCTTCTTTTTTCTCTTTCTATTGCTTCTAGAGCTCTTAACCTCTTATCGGTTGCCTCTTCTAAATTATCCTTCAAAGTGTCTCATACTCATCGACCGATAAGCCATCTTGTTTAAGTAATCTTAAAGAGCGAAGATTTACCTCCACGGGTAAAACATCTTCTTGTCCATACACCAACTCATATGGACTTACCTTGGTGGCACCATGCTTTGTAACTCTACATGCCCATAATGCTTCAGAAAGCACTTCATGCCACCTTTTAAGAAACTCTTCAATCTTTTTCTTAATGAGCTTAATCACAGTTTTATTACTAGACTCGGCCTGACCATTGGCCTGAGCATAGTATGGTGAAGAGTTTACCAACTTTGTGGGATCGGAATGGCGACTAGAGTGGGGTGACTTCTTAGTCTCTGATGTGTGAGTTTTAGGGATCACATATTGGGAATCAACAATGTCCCAAATCACACTTCCTTCGCTCAGTAAATAAGCCTCCATGCACACCTTCCAATAATTGTAGTCTCGACCATCGAACATCGAAATCTTAGAGTTCTTGTCCATGTCACCACAAGGATCAAACCGGTTAAGGTCAACTGGTGATCTAACCGGCTCTGATACCAATTGTGGGATCGGAATGGTGACTAGAGGTGGGGGGTGAATAGATGCCTTAACAAATTCTCATGAATCAAATGTCCTATTCAAATCACCCAATGCTCCTCCAATAATTTAGGATTCAAATTTAAACCAATTAGTATGAATCAGAGCAACAAAATCTTTTCAAATTCAGAATTCAGTCTTGTTCGATGTTTGAAGTGTCGAAGCACTCTGTCGACAATTTATATTCCGAACTACAACGAGTAGATCGACAATTGGATGATCGACAGAGTTAAATCGGCAACTAAAACTCCGAAACAACCAAAATTCAGAAACCTTTGAAGCCACACGTACTTGACACTTTGGCCTAAAACTTGATACTAGAAATCAATCAAATTAGTCAAACTTTCTTCAGATCAATTGATTTCATCAATCAAAACTTTTCAATTGCTTTTCAGTTTAGAATACACTCACCTTCTAAAAATTACTTGATGTTGAATAGAATCCATTGTTTAAATTCAGAAAATAGATTGCAGCATATTCAAAAATGTGTTTAATACATATTTTGAAACTGAAACAAAAATCTGAAAATAAACAGTAATTTCAGATGAAGACACAAAACTTCTGAAATTTTCTTGATGATGAACAGTACCAAACAGATTCAATTCAGTTCAGAATACTGGATAAACCTATACACTTGGTAGTAGATCAGTTTTGTAGGTGATAGATCAATAACAATTTGTAATCTGTAATCTTGTTGTATAAACAACACTTGTCTAAAACATACTACAAGATTCAACCAAACATATTCAGGATGACATTGAGCACAGTTCAAAACTCATACCTCACTTGATATTCATTCACAAACTTCATAAGTTTAGAAACACTAGTATAGTAACCAGGATGCAGAAATTCAGACAACACCTTAGTTTTCAATGAGGAGCAGAACTGGATCAAATACTCAGAACAGTGCTATCAACAAATCTGAAAACTTGCTAGAGGTGTAATCCTTTTAGAGTTTTGGATACTCAGCAGAAATGATTTTGATAAAGTGACAGTTTCTGTTCACAGAACAATTTAGAAAACAGAACTTTAGAGTGTATCATTTGGCTGCACAAACAATGATTATGAATAGTAATAGATAATACTGTTGGAACAATTGCGTTAGTTCCAGCAGGTTTTTCTGTGGTGGAGTATGATGTGGATAATGAACCTCGATGGGTTCCCTCAGAGGAGAAGGGGTTTATACTGGTGGGCCTCCCCTAGGGGATAATAGCCCTACGTCCAGTTTATGGTGGATTGAGCATGGTGTGCCTTAGTGTGGAGAAGAGAACTACAGGGTCTCATGGCCCCCTGGGGTTGTCCCCCGCTACAAGGGCTTGGCCCTGCTTATATAGGCGCGCAGGCCAAAGGAAAAGACTGGGATGCCCCCTATGAGCCTCAGGCTTATAGGGGCAGAGAGGGGAAAAGGAGCTAGCTACAATACAAGGTGCCAGACAACTTTACAGCTTTACTGGCGTGTCAGGCTGCGCCAGGCTTTGACCATCTAAACGACATACCAGGGGGGGGGCCCCCGGTATGGACTTGACTCCGGAGGGCGGCCTCCGGACTTGGCTCCGGAGGGGGCCTCCGGGCTGGGCTCCCGGAGGGCGCTCCGGACTGGACTCCGGGGGGTGGCCTCCGGGCTTGACTCTCGGAGGATGGCCTCCGGACTTGGCTCCGGAGGGCGACCTCCGAACTGGGCTCCCGGAGGGCGGCCTCCGGGCTTGGCTCTCGGAAGGTGGCCTCCGGACTTGGCTCCGGAGGGCGGCCTCCGGACTTGGACTCCCGGAGGGTGGCCTCCGGACTTGATTCTCGGAGGGCACACCGGGACCTGCAAACAATACTTAGGGAGAAAGCAGGCTCCGACAGTACCTGACTCTGGGCCGAAGGCTGTCGGAGGCTGACGTCATTTGGCCCCTGTTTAAGGGAAGTATATTTCCCCAACAAATACAGATCCACGGAAAGAAGGGTACTGCACTCAGTTTCACAAATTACAGACAAACTACTGTTGTAGATAACAGGTTTTACTACACACTTGATTTCAGACTAAACATAATTGGTACCTTGATTGTTCTGTAGAACACTTTGACCTTAGTAGTGGAAATCTTCTTTTATCATCAAATAAAGCCATACCTTCAGTTCATGTTTCTGAACACATATTCTCAGCCATACAATTAGATAATCTCACTCAAATTGTCACAAGTGAAGACTAGTAAGTTTTAGCAGTAAAAATACAGATGAAAGTTTTTAGTTTTATATTTAAGTCAATCATCAACTTATCACAAGATGATTCGGAATTTAAGTCACTACTAAAATTGAGATGAATCAAGAAAATTGACTTGGGATTCAATGAAAACTATTGGAGACAATCAATCAGTATCAAACACTATTTCAGCACTTATAAACTGCAGAACTGAAAAACACTTGATTAGGAATAGTAAAGAACATAGGATTTTCAGAGTTTAAATCAGTGGGTAATTCAGCAAAATACACTGCATAACCTTTTACACATTAAAGAAAACTTTTACTTCTACAGGTCATCCATGACCTCACGGCAGGAGTAGTTAGCACAACTTTCAGCACTGTAGCAGAACTAATTACCTCAGCAGCACTTCTGGTCGGCTACAGTAACTACAACTCAAAGACAGCTGATAAACCAGAAACATTTAGTGCTAAACTATGAAGGATCCACAGATTTCACAAGGATTGAAGTTTAATCCAAAAGAAAACACTGCACATCCTAGCAGAATTAAATCTGGACAGAACTTGACAAGAGAAGTTCAGTACTGTAAAACTCTATAGATAAATGACAAAAGGTCACACAGTACTATAACTTTTAGTCAAGAATCTCAAGTATCAATCTTCAGAAAAACAAAATGATATAGCAGTTGAACAGAAGTAATCCTCAATTTAGAACTTGAAGAACACAGGATATTCTGATCTATAAGTCTCTAATTGAACCATGGCCTTTTAGAATATAGATCAGAGACATCCAAACAATCTTTTGGGAATAACCAGATCAGATTTCAAACAGAAAAAATGTTCAGATCAAGATGAGAACACAGTCAGCAGCAAAAATAACACAAACATCACAAGCAAATGTTTACCACCCTGTAGCAGATCAGTAATGCAAAGGAGTTCTGAACATCTAAACAAACAGTACACGCAGGAAATAGTTAGAGCAAAAGTTTAGAAAACAGAACTGGAATGGGTCACAGCATCCTCTTAAAAGTGAATTTTGTATTCATAAAAGTGGGCAGCCCTTCTCTTAGTATGGTTCCTTTAAATAGCCATAAACTAGGTGTGGACTTTACATAAAGACCCCAAGTTCTTGGTTTAACACAACAAGACAACAGATATTTTCAGAGTTATAAAGTCTGAAAATTACTCCTATTAAACTCTACTAACTTTTATACCACAAAGACTCTACCCTTTTAATAACTTTTCAGAATTGGGAATTCCTGAAAAAAATTAAAAGTTTACACAATACTCTAAATTACTTAAAACAAAAAGACTTCTAATTATTGAGTTTTAAAAACATTTTAAGATGTGATGGTTTTAAGCAAAAACCGACAAAGCATCCCCGCTCGTCGATCGTCGTCAGTCCGCGAACTCGACTGCCAGCAAGTCTCTCCTGATCAGAGTCTTAAATCTTTTCGAAAAGCTGAGCCCACGGTCAAGGGCGGGTTGCGTGACATCCCCCAGTTAGTTTACTTTGAATATGTAGTGCACGATGGATTGACATGTAAGGACTGTTGTGCGAGGAGGTAAACGTACTCCTCGAGTTAGTTGATGTTGTGATATTCATGTTTACTTTTCCGCATGATTAAAATATGATTACACTAATGCAATAACTGAAACTGTACTTTTCCGCAATGTTAGCCATTACCCTTCCTTGTTTATTATCCTGCATTATTATTTGCATTTGCGTGGCTTGTTGAGTACTTTTTGTACTCATACCCGTTGGACCCCACAGAGGATGCTTACTACGAAGACGGTCTAGAGTAGCGACCCAGTCGAGAAGAAAGATCTTGAAGAAGAGGATGCTTACTACAAGACGGTCTAGAGGTTCGCATGATGAACCTCTTGTATTATTGTTTTTCTTATGAATTCAATAATGTCTCGATTTTGATAAATCGGGGCGCTACACTGTGGGTGAAGCCGGCCAAAAAGGAAGAGAAGTACGATTTCGATGTCAACAAGGCTGATAAAATATTGACCTATTACTTAAAGGAAGCAGATTCACCTGTCACCTAGCCACATAATACCACTTGCTGATGAACTGAAGAAAAAGAAGTACTGCAAATGGTACAACTCACCATCGCACCATACTAATGGGTGCAAAGTGTTCAGGCAACAGATCCAATCAACCGTGGAGCAAGGCCGAATCAAGTTCAATGATGGGAAGAACCAATGAACATCGACGGTCACCCATTCACAGTCAACATGGTGCATGCACATTACGTTGGTGACCGGCTCACGAGGGGGAGGAGGACGGATCGACAGAAACATCACCTCAACGAGACTTATCAGAAAGTACCAGAGGAGATCAGAGGAAAGGAAAAAACAATGAAGACAACTATGGTTACTCGTTTTCAACCCCATTGGAACTACGATTCTTCAGGCTTTGTTGAATGAGGGGTTTGTGTCTACCATCAATAGACAACTTCCCGGAATGCGGTGCTCAAAGCACGATGAAAACGGTCATCGGCCAGTGAAACTCAAGTTCGGGCTACATGATCGGGAGACTGTGCACCAAAGATTGTTGCCTCAGGGTATCGGCGTTGGAAAGACTTGGTCCCATCAATCCTGAAGGAATCGACCAGATGGCCGATGATGAAAAAACATACGAGAGAAGCTGGGGTGGTGTCCTCCTAGTATCTTCATCCGAGGAGCCAGAAAAGAAGGGTGCAACACCTACCGCATAACGAAGCAGAACACAGATGCACGATGAGGAAGTCGATCGGCCACACAGATCAAGAGTGGAATGGCGACTAAAGATAAGGCCTATCATGATGTGGGAATATGTCAGATAGCAGTGTCAACCTGATCAACAGAGTTGCCCAAGCTCATGCTATGAAGACAACGTTGAAAACGAAGGGGGAACTCGCAAACCTTGCCATAGCCGATGATCACAACAATGATGACGTTGGAGCAGTAGGCTGAGGCCAACCTTCGCAGGAAACTAGATTCCTCGACGAGGATAAGAGCGACCTAAAGACTACTACACTAGAAGGGTCTAGGGGAAGCTGAACGTTATCTAAGAAACATCTTTTTGAATCGTTGCGGACGAAGCACAGACAGCCGATGCAGAGGCAGTCTCCCATAGACCAAAATACAACTAGAAACTCAGTATCAGTCAAGGTAGTATATTGCAAAAGGGAAATAGTTCATTACATCACCGCTAGTTCTACAGAAAGCTCAGAGTACTCTACGGATGGCCTCAATCGCTTGCAACCATATAAGATCGACATTGTGAATGAGGGCCTAGTCTTCTCATCCGAACCAGGACATCTTGAAGGATGCGGTGGAACATTCTTCATGGCGGACGACATCAGCAAATCGGCGTTTCTAAGCATCGACTCGGGCCGATAAGAGGCCATGACACCCTCTTGTTTGGCGATCTGCGCCTAGATCCGTCTTTCCAGCTGCTCCGTGACCAGGTTGGCCTCCTCGCTCGTAGACAATCAAGCTCCTACGATGTAGTTCAAGACTCGGCTCAACGCGCTTCAAAAGAGGACCCTCTCATCCACGAACACCTCTTTATGAGCCTCCGTTGCCTCCAAGAGCGACCGCCCGGCAAGCTCGGTCGGGCTAGCCTCATAGCAGCTTGTTGCATGGATGGGTATGGTACTCCCAGGTACGCGGCCGCAGGAGAGCATCAGCAGCTCTGACGGAACGTGGTCTAGGACGTCATTGAAGTGTCCCCGTATCAGCCCCAAATCATTAACCAGGACCTCTACTAGAGCATTTAGTGGCGTAGTAGGTCCGACAACACCTCTTTCACAGCTGGGGGCAGTTGAGTCAAGGCCGATGAGGAATACAGAGCTCCTTCCATAAATGTCCGGACATCGAAGGGAAATTGCTAAGCAAAAGATTGAAAAGAGTCAAACGCCAACTATACTTATGTTAGCAAACCCAACAGAGATAGCCGATGGCGGAGCACTATCGACAGTAGAGGTGGTGACATCATTCTCCGCTATGGACAACCGAAAGGGTGTGAGAGCCTTGTTATACAAGGTTGCCCTGGGGGTAGGCGAGCTCATGGCGCCCAACATCGGCTGCATTCAAGGCCGATGTGAGTCAAAAGGAAAATAGAAGGAGGGTGAAACGAAACACTTGACGAAAGCTATCAACTGGAGGAACCTCGGTGCCAGTCTCAACGGTCGCCGGTCCGCTTTCCAGTGCATTGGCCCCAGCTGGTGTGGCTATGACGGCAGCGTTGGTCGATACAGTTGGGTCAGTAATGACGACCTCCAGAGTTTTGGTTATGACAATAGAACCTGCGGCGGCATCCCCGATAGTCAAAGTCACCGTGTTTCGGCCAGGTCGTTCGACACATGACCCAATGCTGCACGGGGATGCAGCAGCAGGAGAAGGCTGGAAGATATGGAAGAACGATGAATATCGAAATTGAAAGCAAGTATCATATAACAAAGACGTACAAACCTAAGCTGATGGAGGTACATTAGCAACACAGGGATCTGCACGACAGAAGGCGCTGGTGGCATTGGCTAAGGAAGAAGAAGAAAAACATTGAGCTACGGACTATTAAATGCCACCAAGAAAAGATAAGAGTTTGCTAGGCAGGGGACGAAAACAGTACTTGGGTAGATCAAGTTCTGGTGGAGCGACGCGTCACTACGTCCGAGTTTTGCGCTTACGCGCTGGGGCCTTGACTCACCTCCTAGCAAGCCATTCCGACGGAGTGGGATCCCCACGACCAAAGTTGGTAGTGGCCGCTGGCAGCCCATAACATATCGGCCTACCACTTTGGCTTATCGACGGGGCATCGATGTCGTCCTCCCGCGGGAGAAAGAAAATGAGGAAAACGAGGAAGAAAAATCAAAACAAAGGCTAAGTCACGAGATGTCAGAACAAACCTCAGGGTCGATGTAAGTGAAGGCCGGATCCAGCGAATGAAAAAAGTGTTTGGAATGATGATTGAAGACGTGTTTGGCTCACTTCGAACCACCATTTCTTGTAAGGGAGCGACGCTACCCTACATGTTTCCCAGGAAGGAAGCTCCCCAAGAGAGATTGAATCAGCCATAGAGAAAAGCCGATTGAACTCCCAAGAACATGGTACTTCACCACGGACCTAGATTTGCCCGATGAAGAAGAGATAGATTGGCAAATAGCCGAAACCAAGCTGTCCGGGCGCAGACTGTCGGATGATAAATTCATAAGATGACCTACGCGTGGTATTCGACCTGAGTGTTGGTGGAGAAAGGCTTGATGGTGTATGCGAATTCAAATGGTGCCACTTTAGGGGAGATGATCACTAGGCTGATACCACATTCGTGTTGGCATACCGATCCATCAAAGAACAATGTTGATGGTACCGAGTCCACATTGGTCACGATCTTATCCATGTGTTGAACTATGAAATTACCACTGCTTGCCCTTTTATTGCTTTAGCCGATTCGTACCTTAGATCAAATTCGTCAGAGCGATGACCCATTTTCTGATACGTCCTTCAACATTGGGGCCGATAGCATATATTTGATGACATCGGCCTTGCATACCATGATGCATTCTATCGAGAGCAGGTAATGTCTGAACTTGGTGCATGTGAAGTAAAAGCATAAACAAAGTTTTTCCATCGCCGGTACCAGGTCTCAGCGTCTAAGAGCCTCCTATTGAGATAGAAGATCACCCTTTCCTTCTTGTTGACTTCCTGAATCAGCACCGTGCCGATGACCTCATCATCGGTCGATAGATACAACTTGAATGGGGTCCCCTTCTGTGGTGGCATTAGCACTGGTGGCAAACTTAGGTATTCTTTGATTTCATCAAAATCTTTATGTTGCTTATCTCCCTATATAAATTCCTAGCCAGGCTTTAACTTCAGTAGTGGGGTGAACGGTTCTATCTTTTTTGAGAGGTTGGCTATAATCTTTTGAGGAAATTTATCTTCCCGATTAGCGACTGCAATTTGGTTTTATTAGCAGAGGGCTGGGTGTTCTTGATGGCTTCGATACTGCGCCGACTGACCTCGATCCCTCTTCCGTGTACAATAAAACCTAGGAACTTCCCCGCTGATACACCTATTGACACAAAAAGTGTCCCCACACTTGGGCCGGTTCGACGATCCAAAAACATTGCTAAGCGTTGACGTCACGTTCCGACAATCCTTAAACCATGGTAAGGGGATAACGGAGTCGCCAGGCAATCAAATAATAATAATTCTAAACTACTCAATTAACCGAAATGTTGGAAAATAATCAAAACGATAAAACATAACTAAACCCAACTAGCTAGAACATGGCCGGTTGGACTGAAGCCTAATAGGCGGTCGGACCGGCCAGAGAAGCCCGGTCGAACCAAAGGTACACTACCAGTCTGACCGGCAGTGCGAAGCCCTCGCCGAAGGGGGCCTTCGGCACACAAACACAGAGGGCCCGAAGGTACCCTGAAGGGACCTTCAACCTATCAGCCGGTCGGACCAAGGGTTCAACCCCGGTCGGACCGAAGGTCTTCGGAGGCCCTAAAGACAACGTGAAAACAAACTCCGACATAAAGTTACCTTCGGTGCGAAGCAGTCTCCGACGCGAATGGTGTTTGAGGTCTCCTGCGGGATCTGGTCAGACTGGCCTCGTGCCGCCGGTCAGACCATAGCGTGTCGATGCGTCAGCTAACGACACGACATAGGCCGGTCGGACCGAGGGGTGACCACCGGTTGGACCGACGACTCCTGGAAAGTGGCCTTCGGGCTCCGACGACCGTCTTCCCATGGATGGATCACACCCAAACTTCTTGGGGAAGTCAGGGGTAATGAAACACTGCAAAAAATACTAAGAGATCAAAGTAATTCGGCTAGGGGACCTAATTACCACTAAAAAGCACTAAAACCGATAGAAATCCGTTACATGGATGAAACGGATGATTCACAGCGAATCGACAAGGACTTACTATCATTACGATGCGGTGGACGGATGGTTTACAACGCAAACCAGCAAAGATGTACGTGCTAGACTAAAACTAGGGCAAAGAAAGTAAATGCGATTCAAGGTAGATAATAGATTGGATCTATTAGGGTTTTTGCAGGGGGGGTCCCTTGAATCGGCCTTGCCTCTATTTATAGAGGTGGGTCATGAGTTTGTGGGATTATAATTGGAATTGTGCACGAGTCAAATTCATCTACAAATTAATTAGGAATAAAAATCCCCGAATTATCTAATTAGACTTGACACATACTTGGTCGGTCTAACCGAGCCCATCTGGCTGGTCGGACCGGACCTACATGGCTGGTTGGACCGAGCCTACATTTTCGGTTGAACCGGCATGTGCCAGGTCTCGACATATTTTCGGTAAAACTACCAAAAGTGATATTTTGATAATTTTGACCATTATGCCATGTTTTGCTATCACACATACCCCCCTGCGTTTGGCCAATTATAGTGGGCCAAAGCACAACGATCTAAGGGCGATATGACTTATATCAACCTTTCGACACTTCAAAGCGTTTTGCCACACACTTGGGAAGTACTTTTTCAAATATCTACCATTCAGAGCCCTACGAAATCGCTCTCCTTGAAGTGACTAGCAAATACACATTACCTGGAGCAATTTCACAACTCTAAAAGGACCTTCCCAACTGGGCGAACCATTTGCAAAATTTTGGGCTCTTAGTGCCTAAAGGAAAATCGTCTTCCAAACCAAGTCGCCAACTTGAAACGATTTTGATCTTACTTTCTTATTATAAGCTCTCGCCACTCTTCTTTTTTCTCTTTCTATTGCTTCTAGAGCTCTTAACCTCTTATCGGTTGCCTCTTCTAAATTATCCTTCAAAAGTGTCTCATACTCATCGACCGATAAGCCATCTTGTTTAAGTAATCTTAAAGAGCGAAGATTTACCTCCACGGGTAAAACATCTTCTGTCCATACACCAACTCATATGGACTTACCTTGGTGGCACCATGCTTGTAACTCTACATGCCCATAATGCTTCAGAAAGCACTTCATGCCACCTTTTAAGAAACTCTTCAATCTTTTTCTTAATGAGCTTAATCACAGTTTTATTACTAGACTCGGCCTGACCATTGGCCTGAGCATAGTATGGTGAAGAGTTTTACCAACTTTGTGGGATCGGAATGGCGACTAGAGTGGGGTGACTTCTTAGTCTCTGATGTGTGAGTTTTAGGGATCACATATTGGGAATCAACAATGTCCCAAATCACACTTCCTTCGCTCAGTAAATAAGCCTCCATGCACACCTTCCAATAATTGTAGTCCTCGACCATCGAACATCGAAATCTTAGAGTCTTGTCCATGTCACCACAAGGATCACAAACCGGTTAAGGTCAACTGGTGATCTAACCGGCTCTGATACCAATTGTGGATCGGAATGGTGACTAGAGGTGGGGGGTGAATAGATGCCTTAACAAATTCTCATGAATCAAATGTCCTATTCAAATCACCCAATGCTCCTCCAATAATTTAGGATTCAAATTTAAACCAATTAGTATGAATCAGAGCAACAAAATCTTTTCAAATTCAGAATTCAGTCTTGTTCGATGTTTGAAGTGTCGAAGCACTCTGTCGACAATTTATATTCCGAACTACAACGAGTAGATCGACAATTGGATGATCGACAGAGTTAAATCGGCAACTAAAACTCCGAAACAACCAAAAATTCAGAAACCTTTGAAGCCACACGTACTTGACACTTTGGCCTAAAACTTGATACTAGAAATCAATCAAATTAGTCAAACTTTCTTCAGATCAATTGATTTCATCAATCAAAAACTTTTCAATTGCTTTCAGTTTAGAATACACTCACCTTCTAAAAATTACTTGATGTTGAATAGAATCCATTGTTTTAAATTCAGAAAATAGATTGCAGCATATTCAAAAATGTGTTTAATACATATTTTGAAACTGAAAACAAAAATCTGAAAATAAACAGTAATTTCAGATGAAGACACAAAACTTCTGAAATTTTCTTGATGATGAACAGTACCAAACAGATTCAATTCAGTTCAGAATACTGGATAACCTATACACTTGGTAGTAGATCAGTTTTGTAGGTGATAGATCAATAACAATTTGTAATCTGTAATCTTGTTGTATAAACAACACTTGCTAAAACATACTACAAGATTCAACCAAACATATTCAGGATGACATTGAGCACAGTTCAAAACTCATACCTCACTTGATATTCATTCACAAACTTCATAAGTTTAGAAACACTAGTATAGTAACCAGGATGCAGAAATTCAGACAACACCTTAGTTTTCAATGAGGAGCAGAACTGGATCAAATACTACTCAGAACAGTGCTATCAACAAATCTGAAAACTTGCTAGAGGTGTAATCCTTTTAGAGTTTTGGATACTCAGCAGAAATGATTTTGATAAAGTGACAGTTTCTGTTCACAGAACAATTTAGAAAACAGAACTTTTAGAGTGTATCAATTTGGCTGCACAAACAATGATTATGAATAGTAATAGATAATACTGTTGGAACAATTGCGTTAGTTCCAGCAGGTTTTCTGTGGTGGAGTATGATGTGGATAATGAACCTCGATGGGTTCCCTCAGAGGGAGAAGGGGTTTATACTGGTTCGGGCCTCCCCTAGGGGATAATAGCCCTACGTCCAGTTTATGGTGGATTGAGCATGGTGTGCCTTAGTGTGGAGAAGAGAACTACAGGGTCTCATGGCCCCCCTGGGGTTGTCCCCCGCTACAAGGGCTTGGCCCTGCTTATATAGGCGCGCAGGCCAAAGGAAAAGACTGGGATGCCCCCTATGAGCCTCAGGCTTATAGGGGCAGAGAGGGGAAAAGGAGCTAGCTACAATACAAAAGGTGCCAGACAACTTTACAGCTTTACTGGCGTGTCAGGCTGCGCCAGCTTTGACCATCTAAACGACATACCAGGGGCGGGGGGCCCCCGGTATGGACTTGACTCCGGAGGGCGGCCTCCGGACTTGGCTCCGGAGGGTGGCCTCCGGGCTGGGCTCCCGGAGGGCGGCCTCCGGACTGGACTCCGGGGGGTGGCCTCCGGGCTTGACTCTCGGAGGATGGCCTCCGGACTTGGCTCCGGAGGGCGACCTCCGAACTGGGCTCCCGGAGGGCGGCCTCCGGGCTTGGCTCTCGGAAGGTGGCCTCCGGACTTGGCTCCGGAGGGCGGCCTCCGGACTTGGACTCCCGGAGGGTGGCCTCCGGACTTGATTCTCGGAGGGCACACCGGGACCTGCAAACAATACTTAGGGAGAAAGCAGGCTCCGACAGTACCTGACTCTGGGCCGAAGGCTGTCGGAGGCTGACGTCATTTGGCCCCTGTTTAAGGGAAGTATATTTCCCCAACAAATACAGATCCACGGAACAGAAGGGTACTGCACTCAGTTTCACAAATTACAGACAAACTACTGTTGTAGATAACAGGTTTTACTACACACTTGATTTCAGACTAAACATAATTGGTACCTTGATTGTTCTGTAGAACACTTTGACCTTAGTAGTGGAAATCTTCTTTTATCATCAAATAAAGCCATACCTTCAGTTCATGTTTCTGAACACATATTCTCAGCCATACAATTAGATAATCTCACTCAAATTGTCACAAGTGAAGACTAGTAAGTTTTAGCAGTAAAAATACAGATGAAAGTTTTAGTTTCTATTTAAGTCAATCATCAACTTATCACAAGATGATTCGGAATTTAAGTCACTACTAAAATTGAGATGAATCAAGAAAATTGACTTGGGATTCAATGAAACTATTGGAGACAATCAATCAGTATCAAACACTATTTCAGCACTTATAAACTGCAGAACTGAAAAACACTTGATTAGGAATAGTAAAAGAACATAGGATTTTCAGAGTTTAAATCAGTGGGTAATTTCAGCAAAATACACTGCATAAACCTTTTACACATTAAAGAAAACTTTTACTTCTACAGGTCATCCATGACCTCACGGCAGGAGTAGTTAGCATACAACTTTCAGCACTGTAGCAGAACTAATTACCTCAGCAGCACTTCTGGTCGGCTACAGTAACTACAACTCAAAGACAGCTGATAAACCAGAAACATTTAGTGCTAAACTATGAAGGATCCACAGATTTCACAAGGATTGAAGTTTAATCCAAAAGAAAACACTGCACATCCTAGCAGAATTAAATCTGGACAGAACTTGACAAGAGAAGTTCAGTACTGTAAAACTCTATAGATAAAATGACAAAAGGTCACAACAGTACTATAAACTTTTAGTCAAGAATCTCAAGTAATCAACTCTTCAGAAAAACAAAATGATATAGCAGTTGAACAGAAGTAATCCTCAATTTAGAACTTGAAGAACACAGGATATTCTGATCTATAAGTCTCTAATTGAACCATGGCCTTTTAGAATATAGATCAGAGACATCCAACCAACAATCTTTTGGAGAATAACCAGATCAGATTTCAAACAGAAAAAATGTTCAGATCAAGATGAGAACACAGTCAGCAGCAAAAATAACACACAAACATCAACAAGCAATAGTTTACCACCCTGTAGCAGATCAGATAATGCAAGGAGTTTCTGAACATCTAAACAAACAGTACACGCAGGAAAATAGTTAGAGCAAAAGTTTAGAAAACAGAACCTGGAATGTGTTCACAGCCATCCTCTTTAAAAGTGAATTTTGTATTCATAAAGTGGGCAGCCATTCTCTTAGATATGGTTCCTTTAAATAGCCATAAACTAGGTGTGGACTTTACATAAAGACCCTCAAGTTCTTGGTTTAACACAACAAGACAACAGATATTTTCAGAGTTATAAAGTCTGAAAATTACTCCTATTAAACTCTACTAACTTTTATACCACAAAGACTCTACCCTTTTAATAACTTTTCAGAATTGGGAATTCCTGAAAAAAATTAAAAGTTTACACAATACTCTAAATTACTTAAAACAAAAAGACTTCTAATTATTGAGTTTTAAAAACATTTTAAGATGTGATGGTTTTAAGCAAAAACCGACAAAGCATCCCCGATCGTCGACGATCGTCGTCAGTCCGCGAACTCGACTGCCAGCAAGTCTCTCCTGATCAGAGTCTTAAATCTTTTCGAAAAGCTGAGCCCACGGTCAAGGGCGGGTTGCGTGACATCCCCCAGTTAGTTTACTTTGAATATGTATGTGCACGATGGATTGACATGTAAGGACTGTTGTGCGAGGAGGTAAAACGTACTCCTCGAGTTAGTTGATGTTGTTGATATTCATGTTTACTTTTCCGCATGATTAAAATATGATTACACTAAATGCAATAACTGAAACTGTACTTTTCCGCAATGTTAGCCATTACCCTTCCTTGTTTATTATCCTGCATTATTATTGCATTTGCGGTGGCTTGTTGAGTACTTTTTGTACTCATACCCGTTGGACCCCACAGAGGATGCTTACTACGAAGACGGTCTAGAGTAGCGACCCAGTCGAGAAGAAAGATCTTGAAGAAGAGGATGCTTACTACGAAGACGGTCTAGAGGTTCGCATGATGAACCTCTTGTATTATTGTTTTTCTTATGAAATTCAATAATGTCTCGATTTTGATAAATCGGGGCGCTACACTGTGGGTGAAGCCGGCCAAAAAGGAAGAGAAGTACGATTTCGATGTCAACAAGGCTGATAAAATATTTGACCTATTACTTAAAGAGAAGCAGATTCACCTGTCACCTAGCCACATAATACCACTTGCTGATGAACTGAAGAAAAAGAAGTACTGCAAATGGTACAACTCACCATCGCACCATACTAATGGGTGCAAAGTGTTCAGGCAACAGATCCAATCAACCGTGGAGCAAGGCCGAATCAAGTTCAATGATGGGAAGAAACCAATGAACATCGACGGTCACCCATTCACAGTCAACATGGTGCATGCACATTACGTTGGTGACCGGCTCACGAGGGGAGGAGGACGGATCGACAGAAACATCACCTCAACGAGACTTATCAGAAAGTACCAGAGGAGATCAGAGGAAAGGAAAAACAATGAAGACAACTATGGTTACTCGTGTTTCAACCCCCATTGGAACTACGAGTTCTTCAGGCTTTGTTGGAATGAGGGGTTGTGTCTACCATCAATAGACAACTTCCCGGAATGCGGTGCTCAAAGCACGATGAAAAACGGTCATCGGCCATGAAACATCAAGTTCGGGCTACATGATCGGGAGACTGTGCACCAAAGATTGTTGCCTCAAGGGTATCGGCGTTGGAAAGACTTGGTCCCATCAATCCTGAAGGAATCGACCAGATGGCCGATGATGACAAAAACATACGAGAGAAGCTGGGGTGGTGTCCTCCTAGTATCTTCACGAGGAGCCAGAAAAGAAGGGTGCAACACCTACCGCATAAAGAAGCAAGAACACAGATGCACGATGAGGAAGTCGATCGGCCACACAAGATCAAGAGTGAATGGCGACTAAAGATAAGGCCTATCATGAATGTGGGAATATGTCAGATAGCAGTGTCAACCTGATCAACAAGGAGTTGCCCAAGCTCATGCTATGAAGACAACGTTGAAAAACGAAGGGGGAACTCGGCCAAACCTTGCCATAGCCGATGAATCACAACAATGATGACGTTGGAGCAGTAGGCTGAGGCCAACCTTCGCAGGAAACTAGATTCCTCGACGAGGATAAGAGCGACCTAAAGACTACTACACTAGAGGGTCTAGGGGAAGGCTGAACGATTATCTAAGGAAACATCTTTTTGATCGTTCGGACGAAGCACAGACAGCCGATGCAGAGGCATCTCCCATAGACCAAAAATACAACGTAGAAACTCAGTATGCAAGTCAAAGGTAGTATATTGCAAAAGGGAAATAGTTCATTACATCACCGCTAATTCTACAGAAAGCTCAGAGTACTCTACGGATGGCCTCAATCGCTTGCAACCATATAAGATCGACATTGTGAATGAGGGCCTAGTCTTCGGCATCCGAACCAGGAACATCTTGAAGGATGCGGTGGCAACATTCTTCATGGCGGACGACATCAGCAAATCGGCGTTTCTAAGCATCGACTCGGGCCGATAAAGAGGCCATGACACCCTCTTGTTTGGCGATCTGCGCCTAGATCCGCTCCAGCTCCGTGACCAGGTTGGCCTCCCTCGCTCGTAGACAATCAAGCTCCTACGATGTAGTTCAAGACTCGGCCTCAACGCGCTTCAAAAGAGGACCCTCTCATCCACGAACACCTCTTTATGAGCCTCCGTTGCCTCCAAGAGCGACGCCCGGCAAGCTCGGTCGGCTATCCTCATAGCAGCTTGTTGCATGGATGGGTGATGGTACTCCAGGTACGCGGCCGGCATGAGAGCATCAGCCAGCTCTGACGGAACGTGGTCTAGGACGTCATTGAAGTGTCCCCGTATCAGCCCCAAATCATTAACCAGGACCTCTACTAGAGCATTTAGGTGGCGTAGTAGGTCCGACAACACCTCTTTCACAGCTGGGGGCAGTTGAGTCAAGGCCGATGAGGAATACCAGAGCTCCTTCCATAAATGTCCGGACATCGAAGGGAAATTGCTAAGCAAAAGATTGAAAAGAGTCAAACGCCAACTATACTTATGTTAGCAAACCCAACAGAGATAGCCGATGGCGGAGCACTATCGACAGTAGAGGTGGTGACATCATTCTCCGCTATGGACACCGAAAGGGTGTGAGAGCCTTGTTATACAAGGTTGCCCTGGGGGTAGGCGAGCTCATGGCGCCCAACATCGGCTGCATTCAAGGCCGATGTGAGTCAAAAGGAAAAATAGAAGGAGGGTGAAACGAAACACTTGACGAAAGCTATCAACTGGAGGAACCTCGGTGCCAGTCTCAACGGTCGCCGGTCCGCTTTCCAGTGCATTGGCCCCAGCTGGTGTGGCTATGACGGCAGCGTTGGTCGATACAGTTGGGTCAGTAATGACGACCTCCAGAGTTTTGGTTATGACAATAGAACCTGCGGCGGCATCCCCGATAGTCAAAGTCAACCGTGTTTCGGCCAGGTCGTTCGACACATGACCCAATGCTGCACGGGGGATGCAGCAGCAGGAGAAGGCTGGAAGATATGGAAGAACGATGAATATCGAAATTGAAAGCAAGTATCATATAACAAAGACGTACACACCTAAGCTGATGGAGGTACATTAGCAACAACAGGGATCTGCACGACAGAAGGCGCTGGTGGCATTGGCTAAGGAAGAAGAAGAAAAACATTGAGCTACGGACTATTAAATGCCACCAAGAAAAGATAAGAGTTTGCTAGGCAGGGGACGAAAACAGTACTTGGGTAGATCAAGTTCTGGTGGAGCGACGCGTCACTACGTCCGACGTTTTGCGCTTACGCGCTGGGGCCTTGACTCACCTCCTAGCAAGCCATTCCGACGGAGTGGGATCCCCACGACCAAAGTTGGTAGTGGCCGATGGCAGCCCATAACATATCGGCCTACCACTTTGGCTTATCGACGGGGCATCGATGTCGTCCTCCCCGCGGGAGAAAGAAAATGAGGAAAACGAGGAAGAAAAATCAAACAAAGGCTAAGTCACGAGATGTCAGAACAAACCTCAGGGTCGATGTAAGTGAAGGCCGGATCCAGCGAATGAAAAAAGTGTTTGGAATGATGATTGAAGACGTGTTGGCTCACTTCGAACCACCATTTCTTGTAAGGGAGCGACGCTACCCTACATGTTTCCCAGGAAGGAAGCTCCCCAAGAGAGATTGAATCAGCCATAGAGAAAAGCCGATTGAACTCCCAAGAACATGGTACTTCACCACGGACCTAGATTTGCCCGATGAAGAAGAGATAGATTGGCAAATAGCCGAAACCAAGCTGTCGGGCGCAGACTGTCGGATGATAAAATTCATAAGATGACCTACGCGTGGTATTCGACCTGATTGTTTGGTGGAGAAAGGCTTGATGGTGTATGCGAATTCAAATGGTGCCACTTTAGGGGAGATGATCACTAGGCTGATACCACATTCGTGTTGGCATACCGATCCATCAAAGAACAATGTTGATGGTACCGAGTCCACATTGGTCACGATCTTATCCATGTGTTGAACTATGAAATTAACCACTGCTTGCCCTTTTATTGCTTTAGCCGATTCGTACCTTAGATCAAATTCGTCAGAGCGATGACCCATTTTCTGATACGTCCTTTCAACATTGGGGCCGATAGCATATATTTGATGACATCGGCCTTGCATACCATGATGCATTCTATCGAGAGCAGGTAATGTCTGAACTTGGTGCATGTGAAGTAAAAGCATAAACAAAGTTTTTCCATCGCCGGGTACCAGGTCTCAGCGTCTAAGAGCCTCCTATTGAGATAGAAGATCACCCTTTCCTTCTTGTTGACTTCCTGAATCAGCACCGTGCCGATGACCTCATCATCGGTCGATAGATACAACTTGAATGGGGTCCCCTTCTGTGGTGGCATTAGCACTGGTGGCAAACTTAGGTATTCTTTGATTTCATCAAAATCTTTATGTTGCTTATCTCCCTATATAAATTCCTAGCCAGGCTTTAACTTCAGTAGTGGGGTGAACGGTTCTATCTTTTTTGAGAGGTTGGCTATAAATCTTTTGAGGAAATTTATCTTCCCGATTAGAGACTGCAATTTGGTTTTATTAGCAGAGGGCTGGGTGTTCTTGATGGCTTCGATACTGCGCCGACTGACCTCGATCCCTCTTCCGTGTACAATAAAACCTAGGAACTTCCCCGCTGATACACCTATTGACACAAAAAGTGTCCCCACACTTGGGCCGGTTCGACGATCCAAAAACATTGCTAAGCGTTGACGTCACGTTCCGACAATCCTTAAACCATGGTAAGGGGATAACGGAGTCGCCAGGCAATCAAATAATAATAATTCTAAAACTACTCAATTAACCGAAATGTTGGAAAATAATCAAAACGATAAAACATAACTAAACCCACTAGCTAGAACATGGCCGGTTGGACTGAAGCCTAA
Source organism: Zizania palustris (assembly GCA_019279435.1). Lineage (NCBI taxonomy): Eukaryota > Viridiplantae > Streptophyta > Magnoliopsida > Poales > Poaceae > Zizania > Zizania palustris. Next base: position 63,002,674 of record JAAALK010000284.1, on the reverse strand, counting down.
TAGGCGGTCGGACCGGCCAGAGAAGCCCGGTCGAACCAAAGGTACACTACCAGTCTGACCGGCAGTGCGAAGCCCTCGCCGAAGGGGGCCTTCGGCACACAAACACAGAGGGCCCCGAAGGTACCCTGAAGGGACCTTCAACCTATCAGCCGGTCGGACCAAGGGTTCAACCCCGGTCGGACCGAAGGTCTTCGGAGGCCCTAAAGACAACGTGAAAACAAACTCCGACATAAAGTTACCTTCGGTGCGAAGCAGTCTCCGACGCGAATGGTGTTTGAGGTCTCCTGCGGGATCTGGTCAGACTGGCCTCGTGCCGCCGGTCAGACCATAGCGTGTCGATGCGTCAGCTAACGACACGACATAGGCCGGTCGGACCGAGGGGTGACCACCGGTTGGACCGACGACTCCTGGAAAGTGGCCTTCGGGCTCCGACGACCGTCTTCCCATGGATGGATCACACCCAAACTTCTTGGGGAAGTCAGGGGTAATGAAACACTGCAAAAAATACTAAGAGATCAAAGTAATTCGGCTAGGGGACCTAATTACCACTAAAAAGCACTAAAACCGATAGAAATCCGTTACATGGATGAAACGGATGATTCACAAGCGAATCGACAAGGACTTACTATCATTACGATGCGGTGGACGGATGGTTTACAACGCAAACCAGCAAAGATGTACGTGCTAGACTAAAACTAGGGCAAAGAAAGTAAATGCGATTCAAGGTAGATAATAGATTGGATCTATTAGGGTTTTTGCAGGGGGGGTCCCTTGAATCGGCCTTGCCTCTATTTATAGAGGTGGGTCATGAGTTTGTGGGATTATAATTGGAATTGTGCACGAGTCAATTCATCTAAAATTAATTAGGAATAAAAATCCCCCGGAATTATCTAATTAGACTTGAACACATACTTGGTCGGTCTAACCGAGCCCATCTGGCTGGTCGGACCGGACCTACATGGCTGGTTGGACCGAGCCTACATTTTCGGTTGAACCGGCATGTGCCAGGTCTCGACATATTTTCGGTAAAACTACCAAAAAGTGATATTTTGATAATTTTGACCATTAATGCCATTTTTTGCTATCAACACATACCCCCCTGCGTTTGGCCAATTATAGTGGGCCAAAAGCACAACGATCTAAGGGCGATATGACTTATATCAACCTTTCGACACTTCAAGCGTTTTGCCACACACTTGGGAAGTACTTTTTCAAATATCTACCATTCAGAGCCCTACGAAATCGCTCTCCTTGAAGTGACTAGCAAATACACATTACCTGGAGCAATTTCAACAACTCTAAAAGGACCTTCCCAACTGGGCGACCATTTGCAAAATTTTGGGCTCTTAGTGCCTAAAGGAAAAATCGTCTTCCAAACCAAGTCGCCAACTTGAAACGATTTTGATCTTACTTTCTTATTATAAGCTCTCGCCACTCTTCTTTTTCTCTTTCTATTGCTTCTAGAGCTCTTAACCTCTTATCGGTTGCCTCTTCTAAATTATCCTTCAAAGTGTCTCATACTCATCGACCGATAAGCCATCTTGTTTAAGTAATCTTAAAGAGCGAAGATTTACCTCCACGGGTAAAACATCTTCTTGTCCATACACCAACTCATATGGACTTACCTTGGTGGCACCATGCTTTGTAACTCTACATGCCCATAATGCTTCAGAAAGCACTTCATGCCACCTTTTAAGAAACTCTTCAATCTTTTCTTAATGAGCTTAATCACAGTTTTATTACTAGACTCGGCCTGACCATTGGCCTGAGCATAGTATGGTGAAGAGTTTACCAACTTTGTGGGATCGGAATGGCGACTAGAGTGGGGTGACTTCTTAGTCTCTGATGTGTGAGTTTTAGGGATCACATATTGGGAATCAACAATGTCCCAAATCACACTTCCTTCGCTCAGTAAATAAGCCTCCATGCACACCTTCCAATAATTGTAGTCTCGACCATCGAACATCGAAATCTTAGAGTTCTTGTCCATGTCACCACAAGGATCACAAACCGGTTAAGGTCAACTGGTGATCTAACCGGCTCTGATACCAATTGTGGGATCGGAATGGTGACTAGAGGTGGGGGGTGAATAGATGCCTTAACAAATTCTCATGAATCAAATGTCCTATTCAAATCACCCAATGCTCCTCCAATAATTTAGGATTCAAATTTAAACCAATTAGTATGAATCAGAGCAACAAAATCTTTTCAAATTCAGAATTCAGTCTTGTTCGATGTTTGAAGTGTCAAAGCACTCTGTCGACAATTTATATTCCGAACTACAACGAGTAGATCGACAATTGGATGATCGACAGAGTTAAATCGGCAACTAAAACTCCGAAACAACCAAAATTCAGAAACCTTTGAAGCCACACGTACTTGACACTTTGGCCTAAAACTTGATACTAGAAATCAATCAAATTAGTCAAACTTTCTTCAGATCAATTGATTTCATCAATCAAAAACTTTTCAATTGCTTTTCAGTTTAGAATACACTCACCTTCTAAAAATTACTTGATGTTGAATAGAATCCATTGTTTTAAATTCAGAAAATAGATTGCAGCATATTCAAAAATGTGTTTAATACATATTTTGAAACTGAAAACAAAAATCTGAAAATAAACAGTAATTTCAGATGAAGACACAAAACTTCTGAAATTTTCTTGATGATGAACAGTACCAAACAGATTCAATTCAGTTCAGAATACTGGATAAACCTATACACTTGGTAGTAGATCAGTTTTGTAGGTGATAGATCAATAACAATTTGTAATCTGTAATCTTGTTGTATAAACAACACTTGTCTAAAACATACTACAAGATTCAACCAAACATATTCAGGATGACATTGAGCACAGTTCAAAACTCATACCTCACTTGATATTCATTCACAAACTTCATAAGTTTAGAAACACTAGTATAGTAACCAGGATGCAGAAATTCAGACAACACCTTAGTTTTCAATGAGGAGCAGAACTGGATCAAATACTACTCAGAACAGTGCTATCAACAAATCTGAAAACTTGCTAGAGGTGTAATCCTTTTAGAGTTTTGGATACTCAGCAGAAATGATTTGATAAAGTGACAGTTTCTGTTCACAGAACAATTTAGAAAACAGAACTTTTAGAGTGTATCAATTTGGCTGCACAAACAATGATTATGAATAGTAATAGATAACAATACTGTTGGAACAATTGCGTTAGTTCCAGCAGGTTTTTCTGTGGTGGAGTATGATGTGGATAATGAACCTCGATGGGTTCCCTCAGAGGGAGAAGGGGTTTATACTGGTTCGGGCCTCCCCTAGGGGATAATAGCCCTACGTCCAGTTTATGGTGGATTGAGCATGGTGTGCCTTAGTGTGGAGAAGAGAACTACAGGGTCTCATGGCCCCCCTGGGGTTGTCCCCCGCTACAAGGGCTTGGCCCTGCTTATATAGGCGCGCAGGCCAAAGGAAAAGACTGGGATGCCCCCTATGAGCCTCAGGCTTATAGGGGCAGAGAGGGGAAAAGGAGCTAGCTACAATACAAAAGGTGCCAGACAACTTTACAGCTTTACTGGCGTGTCAGGCTGCGCCAGGCTTTGACCATCTAAACGACATACCAGGGGCGGGGGGCCCCCGGTATGGACTTGACTCCGGAGGGCGGCCTCCGGACTTGGCTCCGGAGGGTGGCCTCCGGGCTGGGCTCCCGGAGGGCGGCCTCCGGACTGGACTCCGGGGGGTGGCCTCCGGGCTTGACTCTCGGAGGATGGCCTCCGGACTTGGCTCCGGAGGGCGACCTCCGAACTGGGCTCCCGGAGGGCGGCCTCCGGGCTTGGCTCTCGGAAGGTGGCCTCCGGACTTGGCTCCGGAGGGCGGCCTCCGGACTTGGACTCCCGGAGGGTGGCCTCCGGACTTGATTCTCGGAGGGCACACCGGGACCTGCAAACAATACTTAGGGAGAAAGCAGGCTCCGACAGTACCTGACTCTGGGCCGAAGGCTGTCGGAGGCTGACGTCATTTGGCCCCTGTTTAAGGGAAGTATATTTCCCCAACAAATACAGATCCACGGAACAGAAGGGTACTGCACTCAGTTTCACAAATTACAGACAAACTACTGTTGTAGATAACAGGTTTTACTACACACTTGATTTCAGACTAAACATAATTGGTACCTTGATTGTTCTGTAGAACACTTTGACCTTAGTAGTGGAAATCTTCTTTTATCATCAAATAAAGCCATACCTTCAGTTCATGTTTCTGAACACATATTCTCAGCCATACAATTAGATAATCTCACTCAATTGTCACAAGTGAAGACTAGTAAGTTTTAGCAGTAAAAATACAGATGAAAGTTTTTAGTTTCTATTTTAAGTCAATCATCAACTTATCACAAGATGATTCGGAATTTAAGTCACTACTAAAATTGAGATGAATCAAGAAAATTGACTTGGGATTCAATGAAACTATTGGAGACAATCAATCAGTATCAAACACTATTTCAGCACTTATAAACTGCAGAACTGAAAAACACTTGATTAGGAATAGTAAAAGAACATAGGATTTTCAGAGTTTAAATCAGTGGGTAATTTCAGCAAAATACACTGCATAAACCTTTTACACATTAAAGAAAACTTTTACTTCTACAGGTCATCCATGACCTCACGGCAGGAGTAGTTAGCATACAACTTTCAGCACTGTAGCAGAACTAATTACCTCAGCAGCACTTCTGGTCGGCTACAGTAACTACAACTCAAAGACAGCTGATAAACCAGAAACATTTAGTGCTAAACTATGAAGGATCCACAGATTTCACAAGGATTGAAGTTTAATCCAAAAGAAAACACTGCACATCCTAGCAGAATTAAATCTGGACAGAACTTGACAAGAGAAGTTCAGTACTGTAAAACTCTATAGATAAAATGACAAAAGGTCACAACAGTACTATAAACTTTTAGTCAAGAATCTCAAGTAATCAACTCTTCAGAAAAACAAAATGATATAGCAGTTGAACAGAAGTAATCCTCAATTTAGAACTTGAAGAACACAGGATATTCTGATCTATAAGTCTCTAATTGAACCATGGCCTTTTAGAATATAGATCAGAGACATCCAACCAACAATCTTTTGGAGAATAACCAGATCAGATTTCAAACAGAAAAAATGTTCAGATCAAGATGAGAACACAGTCAGCAGCAAAAATAACACACAAACATCAACAAGCAATAGTTTACCACCCTGTAGCAGATCAGATAATGCAAGGAGTTTCTGAACATCTAAACAAACAGTACACGCAGGAAAATAGTTAGAGCAAAAGTTTAGAAAACAGAACCTGGAATGTGTTCACAGCCATCCTCTTTAAAAGTGAATTTTGTATTCATAAAGTGGGCAGCCATTCTCTTAGATATGGTTCCTTTAAATAGCCATAAACTAGGTGTGGACTTTACATAAAAGACCCTCAAGTTCTTGGTTTAACACAACAAGACAACAGATATTTTCAGAGTTATAAAGTCTGAAAATTACTCCTATTAAACTCTACTAACTTTTATACCACAAAGACTCTACCCTTTTAATAACTTTTCAGAATTGGGAATTCCTGAAAAAAATTAAAAGTTTACACAATACTCTAAATTACTTAAAACAAAAAGACTTCTAATTATTGAGTTTTAAAAACATTTTAAGATGTGATGGTTTTAAGCAAAAACCGACAAAGCATCCCCGATCGTCGACGATCGTCGTCAGTCCGCGAACTCGACTGCCAGCAAGTCTCTCCTGATCTCGATCCCTCGAGCCGCCTTGTCACTTGAACTGGCTTCCCTTTCGCTGACTCAACCGACACTTCGTCTTGATCAACCTCCATCTCACGTCCTGCTAGATCTCCATGCGTACATCTGAGTCCACTCTCAACTTCGACTGACACCCTCGACCATCTAGCATTAGACTCCCCGTCTAACCCTGATCCATTGCCATCGACAGTTGACGAGTATCTCAAGCGTGCACACACGAGACAAACACAAACACACAAACATATCCAAACATCCACACATAAACCCCATGACAAAAACTCCGTCAATCACTCATCATAAACATGAACCATAGTGACGATCCTCACTAGGTACCTCAAACTTTATACCATAAGATTCGACAAAATCACATACTTCCTTAGAAACAAATGAAGCACCCTAATCTGTAGTAAGAGTTTGAGGAATACCGAATCTATGTATAATGTGCTTCAAGATGAAATCAATTACCTCATTTTTCATTTTTTTCCTTTTTTTTAAATTTTGAGCATAACAAGATCAAGTTGCGTATTAGCATCCAAGTGATAAGGACAAAGCTATCAAGTATGTACTGAAAAGCAAAAGCACCCTAGCCTATTCACGCTAGTTTCCGGACTTAGTAGTGACCATTTTCAAATTTTCACAAATAAAATCCATGCTCAAGACATATAGTTAGATGTATTCAATCTAAGCACAATCAATAGGAGTATAAGACAAACATGTAGAGGACACTCTAAAGCATGTACATGTGAAAGCAATTAATTATATTTCAGAAGCGTATGCACAAGTACACAACTCCCCCTCACATGATGCCATAAGGATGACAAATGCCAAGCTCTCCCCTCAAAAATGCAAACCGAGAAGCATCGAGAGACATGGTGAAAATATCTGCAAGCTAATTCTGGGTATCGACAAAACACAATTCAATATCTCCTTTTTCATTGTGATCTCTTAAAAAATGATAACGCATGTCAATGTGTTTGGTCCTATAATGCTGTATTGGGTTGTTTGCTAAGCTAATTGCACTTGTGTTATCACAAAACAATGGAACTCGTGTAAAATCCAACCCAAAGTCCCGCAAAGTAGAAACCATCCACAAAATCTGTGCACAACAGCTAGCGGCAGCTACATATTCAGCCTCGGCTGTAGACTATGCAACACTAGACTGTTTGCATGAAGACCAACACACAAGAGATGGACCCAGAAAATGACATGTCCTAGAAGTACTCTTGCGATCAATACGGCATCCAACAAAGTCAGCGTCAGAAAAACCTATTAAACATAATGAAGATGATGCCGAATACTAAATACCAAATTCAAGAGTGTGCTTGAGGTAATTGATTTCATCTTGAAGCACATTATACATAGATTTGGTATTCCTCAAACTCTTACTACAGATCAGGGTGCCTAATTTGTTTCTAAGGAAGTATGTGATTTTGCCGAATCTTATGGTATAAAGTTGGTAAACTCTTCACCATACTATGCTCAGGCTAATGGTCTGGCCGAGTCTAGTAATAAAATTGTGACTAAACTCATTAAGAAAAAGATCGAAGAGTTTCCTAAAAGATGACATGAAGTGCTTTCTGAAGCATTATGGGCATGTAGAGTTGCAAAGCATGGTGCCACCAAGGTAAGTCCATACGAGTTGGTGTATGGACAAGAAGTCGTTTTACCCGTGGAGGTAAATCTTGGCTCTTTAAGATTACTTAAGCAAGACGACTTATCGATCGATGAGTATGAAACTCTTTTGAAGGATAATGTAGAAAAAGTGACTGATAAGAAGTTGAGAGCTCTAGAAGAAATAGAAATAGACAAAAGAAGAGTGGCTAGAGCTTATAATAAGAAAATAAGAGGAAAATCGTTTCAAGTCGGTGACTTGGTTTGGAATATGATTTTGCCTTTAGGCACTAAGAGCCCAAAATTTGGCAAATGGTCGCCTAGTTAGGAAGGTCCTTTTAGAGTTGTTGAAATCGCTCCTCGTAACATGTATTTGCTAGAGTCACTTCAAGGAGAGCGATTTCGTAGGGATTTGAATGGTAGATATTTGAAAAGGTACTTCCCAAGTGTGTGGCAAAACGCTTTAAGTGTCAAAAGGCCGATAAAGCATATCGCCCTTAGCCCGTTGTGCTTTTGGCCTACTAAAGTTGGCCAAACCGCAGGGGGCATGTGTTGATAGCAAAAATGGCATTAATGGTTAAAATTATTAAAATATCACTTTTTGGTAGTTTTACCGAAAATATGCCGAGACCTGGCACAGGCTGGTCCAACCTGCCATGTAGGCCCAGTCAGACCGGCCATGTGGGCCCGGTCAGACCGGCCATGTGGGCTCGGTCAGACCGGCCATGTGGGCTCGGTCAGACCGGCCCAACCCGAATTTGAGCCCAATTAGTCGATTTTGGAGGATTTTTTATCCCTAATTGATTTTGGATGACTTAGACTCGTGCACCATTCCAATTAGAAGCCCATGACGTCATGCCCAACCTCTATAAATAGAGGCAAGACCGATTCAAGGAGCCCCCCCTAGAAAACCCTTATATATCCAATCTATTATCTTCCTTGAATCACATTTACTTTCTTCGCCCTAGTTTTATCCTAGCACATACATCTTTGTTGGTTTGCGCTGTAAACCATCCATTCGCCATGTCGTAATCACGGTAAGTCCTTGTCGGTTCGCTCATGAATCGTCTGTTTCATCCACGTAACAGATTTCTATCGGTTTTATCGCTTTTTATTGGTAATTCGGTCTCTTGACCGAATTACTTTGATCTCTTGGTATTTTTTGCAGTGTTTCACCATCCCTGACTTCTCCAAGAAGTTTGGGCTTGATCCATCCATGGGAGGACGGTCGCCGGAGCCTGGAGACCCCTTTCCAGGAGCAATCAGTCTGACTGGAGGTCACTTCCTGATCCGACCGACCCATGTCGTACCGTCATTTGACGCGCCGACACACCGCGGTCCGACCGGCGGCATGAGGCCAGTCTGACTGGGCTTCACAGAGGACCCCGGAAAACCCTCCGCACATAAGGTATTTCTTTTGCACTGGAGGTGTATTCACGTCGGAGCCCGCCTTTGCGCCGGAGTACTCCCTGTCCCCTTCAGCTGCCTCTGGTATAATCGAAGGTTTACCCTTAGTTCGACCGACCAAAGTGTACCTTCGACGAGCCCTTTGAAATCTAGGTCGAAGCCCCCTTTTGGCCAACCCGTTGCACCAACGGTCTGACCGGTGTCATACCTTTGGTCTGACTAGACGCCCTAGCCAGTCCGACCGCTCAGTAGGCTTCAGTCCTACCGACCTTGTTCTGTCCGATTGAGTTTAATTAGGTTTTATTCATTTTAGTTATTTCTTCCAACACTTCGGTTAATTGAGTAATTTTAGAATTATTATTATTTGATTGGTTGGTGACTCCATTATTCTCTTACCACGGTTTAAGGATTGTCGGAACGCGACGTCAACGTCTCATGACGTTTTTGGATCGTCGAACTGACCCAAGTGCGGTGACACGTTTTCGTGTCAACAACTCTCTAGCAAAGTTGAGTTGATCCTTAAGGGTGATGCATGTGGAACAAATCGGCTGCACATCCTTAGAACACTTAGCACTCTCCAATGTAGCCTTAAATTCATCAACATGCTTATCCCTCAATTTCATGCTTTCAATGAGTAAAGGACAGTTCATGCATTCATTGATGATAACAGGACTAGACTTCACCTCCAAAAGCTGTTTCTGAGTAATTTCTTGTTTTTCAATAATTTGAGCATGAACCAAATGCAGCTGAGCAAGTTTACTCATTACAACAAGACAAGACTCACATTCAACAATTTCAGACTTAGATTTTAACATGACAAGTTCAGTGGAAATAGATTCTAGCCTGAATTTTAGTTCCTTTCGTTCTTTAGCAGCTTGTTTAAGTAATCTATCCTAAGAAATGATAGCATCATGTAATTCATCATTTTGAACAAGGAGCTGGTCACGGGATAGATATTCCTCAGATAAGTCGAACTCATCGCTGCTATGGATACCGTCGGCCATGAAACAAATGCTGGTGAAGTTTTTTGTCTTCTTCTCCTTCTCCTCATATGAGCTTAGCTCCTCACTTGATGAACTGTCAATGACATTGGGGCGGCCACAAAAGCTCTGGCTAACTTTTTAGCTACTTTTCCGCGCTTCCCTTTGAAGAAAGTTTTCTTGTCCCTTTTCTCATGTTTGTGCTCATTTTTATTTTTCATTTTTAGTTTTGGGCAATTAGCTTTAATGTGATTAAGATCTCCACACTCAAAACATCCCCGAGACCCTCCTCTCCTTTGATCCCATCTATCATTATAGAATCGAGTGAACTTTTTGATTATGAAGGCAAGCTCCTCATCATCCAATGTGTCCACCTGTTCTTTAGTGACAGAGATCAAAGAAGACAAGGAAAAACCTCCAGAAAACGCACAAACTCCAGAACCACCAGAAGAATTACCTCCAAACGAGGTGCCACTGCTAGAACTGGAAACTAGTGCCATGGATGGTGGCAAAGAGTTCCCAATTCCAGAATGAGATGCTTTGGCAATCTCGGTGGACTTAAGCTTACTAAAGAGCTCGTCGCAAGTTAATGTGTCGTAGCTTGCTGACTCTTCAATACTAGAGATCTTCACCTCCCATATGCAATGATCGAGAGCATAGATAAGTTTGATAGCTCTATCATGATCTGAATAAGCTAAAGTCCTAGTGGAGCACAAGTTGCTCACAATCCCATCGAATCGAGCAAACATGGTATCTACAGATTCACCAGGGCCTTGCACATACATTTGATGTTCTTGATTATATGTGCTTTAGTGCCTAGCCTTAATCTGAGTAGTGCCCTTATGAAAAGTCATCAGAGTGGTCTAAATTTCATGTGTAGTTCATAGGTGCTGGACCCTATAAAACTAATTGTGACTCAGACTAATGAAAAATATGTTTTAGGGATCACATATCGGGAATCAACAATGTCCCATATAGCACTTCCTTGTCTTAGTAAATAAGCCTCCATATGCACCTTCCAATAAGCAAAATCATGACCATCAAACACCGGAATCTTGATATTTTTGTCCATGTCGCCAATGAATCACAAAACCGGTTAAGGTCAACTAGTGATCTAACCTGCTCTGATACCAATTGTAGGATAGGAATAGGCGACTAGAGGGGGTGAATAGGCACCTCAACAAATTCTCGTGAATAGATGATCTTTTGAAATCACCCAACGCACCTCTAAAGGATATGCAAAACCAATAATGATTTAACAGCAATTGAACAATTTAAGTGCACTCAAAACTAACTCAGAAAATTTTCTTTTTCTGATTGGACATTGAAGTCCTGAATTCTTTGTCAGTCGGACTTTGAGTCACCGACTGGCTTTTCAGTCAGTATTTGAAATACCAAATTGCTCAATCGATCAATGAAATGCCGACATGATTCAGAAACAACAGTGATGATTCATCTGTGGCTAGACAACATCTCTTGATTCACAATAGAAAATTATATAGATTGGCAATGCATACTCATATTCAATTAAAAACAGAGAGCAACATGAGGATGACCAAGCAGCAGAGTAAAGTCACAATGATAAAGTTCGTTCAAGCTAGTGAAGAATCTCTCAAGTAACTAATAACACTTCAGTATGACAGATACTGAAAAGTCATTAGATGATGAACTCAAGAAGTACCAATTGGAAAAATAAACTGACTAGCAATAATGCTAAATCCTTGATGCCATAGACATTACATAAGTAAGAAGATCTAGACAATGGATACTGCACTCAGCCGTGGATCAATTAGAAGGACACAAGTTGTTCTTCCTGAAATTCCTCAGCACTCAAGTAAAACTGATGAGAATCTGAGTGGGAATGCTTCAGAACAAGAAAAACAAAAGCAAATCAGAACAATACACTTGTGCCTGTATGAATCAAGAACTTGGTAGTGAAATTTCGAAAGGCCAAGTGAAGCAACAATAATCAAAAGGAAGCAGTAAGTAAAAATAGATGAAATCAGTACCAAATATTGATTTCAGTGGATCTCGCCATTTTGGCCGCTCGCCAACTTCTGTCCAGGATTATGTGCCTACGCACCCTTGGAGGCAGATTGAAGAATCTTGCTGGCCATGCTGATCCGACTGAAAAGAATCAGAAACCGGCAAAAGAGAATGAAGCAGGAGGTGTTCGAAAGAAGCTGGCAGCGCTGAAAAAACTGATGACGATGAACAGAAAGTTTTGCCGGTAGTTTACCAAACTCGAACGTCAGCATAGCTAGAGTTCAATCCGATCAGAAAAGCACACCGGATCAAATTAGAAGAGAAACCAAAACGCGATTGCTAAATAGATCACGACAAAAATTAATGGCACCTGGGCAAAGCTCTAGAGGAAGAAGAACATAGACAGCTCTTCGAGCTATAGTACTCAGCCGCCAGGACAATCCAAAAGATGAACCAGGAGTGCTTCAACACACAAATAGCTTATGGCAGGAAGAACTAGAAGGAATAGAGAAATTTCTAGTGAAAACCAGAAAGATTCAGAGAGAAAACTGAACAAAAACTTCATACAGGAATTGGAACAGCGCACCTAAATTACAGGAAGCGGCCATGGCTGCGATTCAGAGCTGTAGCAAAGTCTTCTGTTCACAATCTGGGACGGCGGCGCACAGAGAAGAATTTTTTATCTCAGCCACAAGAGCACATGCACACAACAAAATAAGAAGAATCCAAACACAGGCAAATAGAATTTCAGCCCTCCAAAAAGTTCAACCTAAACCCCAAGGCATGACGTCACTTTTATAGGCAATCCTATAAAAGTATTTTCCAAAATGCCATTAGGGTTTAATTACAAAGTAATTACGTAAATACTCTTATGTATTTTCTGAATTAATAATTCTGAAAAATACACAAAAGTCTACACCTAATTTATTACATTTTCAAACTATACTTTTAGTATTTTTTTCAGAATTTAAAATTCAGAAAAATACTAAAAGATTACATTTAATATAGATGACTAAACTAAAAAAATAAACTCCTATTTCTTGAAATTTAAAAACATTTTTTGATACGACGGTTTTCAGCTGAAACCGACAATGCCTTCCAGATCTTCGACATGTGTCATCCATTTGCGAACTCGAGTGTCAGCAAGTCTCTCCCGCTCTCGATCCCTCGAGCCGCCTTGTCACTTGGATTAGCCTCCCTTTCGCTGACTTGGTCAACACGCTGCCTTGATCATCAGTTAGTCCATCAGTTCGTCCATCTCTTGCCACATCTCCATGTGTACGCCTGAGATCACCCTCAACTTCACTTGGCTTCCTTGACCATCTGACATCAAGCTCCCTGCCTGACCCTGATCACCTGCCATCGACAATTGACTAACATCTCAACCCTATACACATGAGACAAGCAAAACACGCACCTCCATGCAACCCATACTATTACTCATACAACCAGACAGATCAGACAGACAATCTTTTCAATCACTCATCATCAAGATAAAACCACAGTGCAAGCCTCACTTGGTTTCTCAGGATTCCCACTTGTGCCTCATTAAGTATATGTAACCATATCTACTCAAGTAATCGATAAAACTAATAAAGTACTTAAAGCCACCTTTGACTGTATGACTCATTAGTCTACATACATCAATATGCACTAGGGCCAATAACTCATTCATCGTCTCACTGTTACCAGTGATAGGCATCTTTGTCATTTTGCCAAGTAAATAAGGCTCACATTTGTCATATGATTCAAAATCAAATTAATACAAAGCCCATCTCTATGGAGCTTCTTCATATGCTTCTTATTTATATGACCCAAACGACAATACCAGACATAAGTAGCATTCAAATTATTGAGTCATTGTTTATTTATATTACTATTATAAAAATGTGTATCCTCAAGATTCAGAATGTATAATCTATTCAACAATAGAAAAACACCATATAGCATACCATTGAAGAATATTGAACAACAATTGTTCTTTATCATGAACTCATATCATCTTCCTCTAAACATGAAGAAGAGATAATGTTTTTGCCAAAGCTAGAACGTAATAACAATTATTCAATTCTAAAACTAATCTTGAGGGTAGTGATAAAGAATAAATACCGACAACCAACGCTACAATCTTTGCACCATTGCCGACACAGATATCCAGTTCACCTCTTTCACACATTTTTTGTCCTATTTAGTCCTTGAAGTGATTTACAAGTATGAATCATTGATCTGATATCAAATACCCACATATCATCTAGACGAGTAGCAACATTATTTCATTAGCTTTTATGCTTGAAGTAAAAGCGGAAGTATCACTTCCCTCTGCTTCTTGATTTCTTCCAAGTACCACTTGTAGTTCTTATGCTATTGGCTAGTTCTACACACAAACAAAGACTTTGAGGTATTATACCTCTCGTTCCAAACTTGGTTCTCAAATATGCCTTGGAGCCCCACAATCATATTATGGGCATCCCTGTTCTCATCTTGCTTCTGAAGCTCAGAGGACATACCAGTAGGCATGAGACAACTGACATGAAGTGACATATTCGAGTGCTTCTCATAAGCTCTCTAATCAACTGTAGATGCATTACTATATGGTTCATCAAGATGGGGTTCCTCTTGATCATTGTACTTTTTCTCTTGCTTGAGAACAATTGTCAAGTTTCGATACCAGTAAATAATGTTTGCTTCTTTCAGTTGTTCTCTTTTAAGAATAAATAACAAATTAAAAACTAGAGTGTTTTTAACAGCAGTACGTGCCATGATCTACAGAATAATGCAAATTTCAACACTATCCTACGTTTATCTTCTATTGAAATAAAAGATGTATCGCTATATGAAAAATAGTCGCTTTCCCTCTAACGACATATAGTGTGACAAGATCCATATTCAATTAACTCCTAGTGAGCTTTGGCATCACTGCTAGAAGCTAATTGACATAAGTACACAATGCTTTGCTAATCACATCCTATGTAACTCTTGTTCGTTGGGGTAGCATCAAATGCCCGATGCCAAACTCCATGTCCCAAAAACCAAAACCATTTTGATAGCCTTGTTAAGCAAACAAATAGTATGCATGTGGTTGTATGACATCCACCCTAACTAGTCAAGATAAAAGATGGTACTCTACTTTGGTAGACCCACCATCGATTATCGAGAGCCTTGGCAGGTGCAACTATTGAAAAGAGCATCAATACTTATTTTTTCAAGGGAAAACTATTCTATCAGGGTAACTATGCCTACCGAACACAGAACATGAATGAATAGTATGACAGGAACATAATTACGAACCACAGAAAACCACATTGATTGTGACATAGTATGGCCCTTCACATGGTGATCTCCATCTCCATGGTTCCCTTTATTTTGCTTTAGACCTCCATTAACATGTACTAGCCTATTACGTATAATAGCACCTATACTAGTTACATGAGTTGAAGCATCGCTTGTTGACACCCAAGTCATACAATCACTGAACCGCCTTGGGCTATAATAAACCATGACACATAGTTCATGTTGATTACATTCAATGCATCTCATACATTTTGCAACCATACAAGTCACAACATTCTCTGCAAAACAAAGTTAGGCAAATAACCTACACGTGACTGAATTGGATCCTACCATCTGGTTCACAACCGAAACTTTTGGTTGAGGTAACCCGAAACATCCAATTCAGAACTAGAACTTCTGATATCTCCTCTTTGTATCGAACCAAATTAGACCCAGACCTTCTGATTCTTAACCAGAAACATCCAAAAATTCAACGAGCACAACAATAGATCTAATCTATTTCCATCACATATCTCTATACATGATCGATCCAAATCGAACACTACACACATAGGCAAATATTTTTAAAATTTAACCCCCTTAGCATAGGAACGTGTATGACCAAAATAGGCGACTAGAGAGGGGTGAATATGTGCCTCAACAATTTCTTTCAAAGAGATGGCCTATTTCTTTCACCCAACACTCCTCTGAAGTAAAATAGTAGAAGCAAACAAATTCGCAAATTTCGAATAAAACAAATTCTATTACCTCATATCCGTTAAGATGTGAAGAGATAGTGTGGGAGATCACAAGCATTAAAAAGAGATGAACCATTTTTTCATGTAAAAGTGTCACAAGCGTCCTATTGAAAAAGGAACACACAAAGCACTCAAAGGCATTCGATCAAACAATTGATTAACATGTAGGAACTCTCTCACAAATCAAGTAAAATGTTTCAACAAACCCATGATGTGCAAATGAAAACTCACAATGTACTTGACATACAACCTCATCGCCATTTCATAAAACATAAGGCATGTCGAAATTTTATGAAATCAAACAAGCATTTACTTGGCATGCACAACGAGTTAAGAAGCATTTCATCGAACAAATTAAGTGCAATGTAGAAATACGCCTACCTACACATACCTATGTGATAGGATGGCGACACGGTGTAGTCAAAGTCAGTGCAGGCACATGGCAGATGCATGTCGATTCACTTGGTTTGGGTGTCGAGGTAGTTAGAGAAGACAAATCCAGGTGTGTAGGATGTGCACTAGATGGATGTGTGTCGAGCGCTAGTTGATAAAAAACATGTAAATGTGTGCGCGCTGTTTGGACGCTAACACTGGTGCGTGAACAAGAAACAAGCCTTGGTGGTGGCATGCGCAAGCTCGGGTGGTGAAAACCATGAAGGCAACTCAAACATGAAGTCCAAGGCAAGATCCGGCAAGGCAGATGCCTTGGTTAACATGTGAAAGATTCAGAGAAAACGGGCGGAGGAAAAACATGAGGCGCTCGTAGAAAGCAAACAGGTTGGATGGCATGAACCACGGAAATAGTCCAGACACAGTGCGTCCGCGTGTTACCGGGGGTTGTCGTGCCTGGCGGAGATCTGGTAGCCCACAACTATGTTGTGCACATAGACCGAGGAACTGCTACAACAAACTTAAAATGGCCGATGGCTGGAAAAACTCGTCCAGCCAGAGAAAACAAAACTTGCGCCACACAAAAATCAGCAATACATGAAAAAATAATAATCAAAAGAACAATGCATGCGCTCGAGGCGATGGCCGATAGAGCACGAGGCAGAGAAAAACTATGTGTGCTTGAACAATCTGCGGTCGAGAAAAGAACAAGTAAACCGCCGGTGGCTAAAGAACAAAAATCAAGTGGCTGCGTCCGTTGTGCACTGCTTGAGCTTTGAGGAAAAACTAGCGATGGAAACAAAGATCAAATGACGCATAAAATCCGGCCAGCACTCATGAGAAGAAATGACAGCGACTGGACTGTGGCATGCATAGGAAAAGAACAAAACAAAGACAAGTGATTCAAGATCCACGCACATGCAAACCTAGGTGAACATAAAGGAATAGTGCCTGAAAAAATTCTGGTTGGATCGGAAGTTCTGATTATTTTTTGAATTGGAAACAAAGAGCTCAAATCGGAAGTTCCGATATGATATCGGAAATTACGATAATTTATTGTTTATGAAACATAGATCTCAAACCAGAAGTTCTGATATGGTATCAAAAGTTCCGATAATTTCTAATTTAGAGACAGAGAGTTCAAACCGGAAGTTCCGTACATATTGGGAATAATTGCACTGATCGGAAGTTTCGATAAGGGTATCGAAAGTTTCGATGCTTCCTATAATTGCAAACCGAGAGTCCTGATCAAAAGTTCTGATCTAAGGATTGGTAGTTCTGAGGTGGGTGAAATAGATTGGATCTGTTAGGCCCTGATGAGGACATCCCCATGGCAGCTACACCCACATCTGAGTACCAAGGACCGATGACTCGAGCCCGAGTCTAACAACTCAATGATCAGGTGAATTAACTCCTTGTTACTCAGACCAACTATCCTATGAGTGGATTACTCTCTTCCGGTTATGAATGTATTATACTTAGGAACATGGGATAAGACATGCTGGATCAGGCCAATTGCCGATTGCGACCTCCATCGGCATCGTCCACCACTCGAATCACCAACGGCATCGGCTATACAGCGGGCACCAGATCCATTAGCTTAAGCCATGAGACCGATCACCAACACCATCAGCCGACTGCCTACGATCACACAGACCACTAGAGATAGTAGGCTTTGACCTCTATCGACATCGACCATCAATCAGATCTCCCTAAGCCATCGGCTGACTACCGATGACTTCGATCAAGCTCCACTCAATAGACGACTGCGACACTCTATCGGCATCGGCTACCACTCAAACCTCTATCAGAATCAACCCTTAGCTAATTTCCATCACCATTTGATGATGGCCTTCTCTGATCATCGGATCAACCAATATACGACGCCACCTGATTTAGCTAAGTCTGGCTTCTTGTTATGAATGGAGTCCTTCTAGGGCACGAGCCCATATTCCTTGGGCATGACCCATAATTCTATTCTGTAAACCCTATAGATAGTTGGTAGCTGCCACGAGTTAGGGTTGGGTTTTGCTTAGATTATTCTACCGTTGCAGTTTTTCTGTATACCGGTTTGTAAAACCCCAAACCTTGAATTTTCATATTATCATCTGCAATTTCAGATTGCATTTACTTTGTTCTTGAAAATTTCTATGATTGATTTGCAGGATCAAAACTTTTGTGGTGAGGCCGACTACGTGAAAGTGTGGTTGATAATGAGTAGACGAGACTGTGTAGCAATTGCAAGGTTTTGCTCCCTGATTGGAAGCCTTAAAGTGTCAACATTCACTCGTCGCCTCAATCGTACCTATCGGAAGATCGGGCCAACCATTTTCATGTCCCCGTGCTCATCAAGTGGTATCAGAGCAAAGGTTGCCCGTTAGGTATCAATATGTGTAAGTTTGTTACGCTATTATCCAAACCGTCTTGAGCCTTTTTGCCAGATTGATTTTAGTTTTTTCTTTGTTGAGTTTGAGTCCTTATTCCAGTCTTGTTGCTGGTTTAGAGTTATGTTCTTGAGTCTAGTTTGAGTCTTGTGTTGTGGCGAGAGCCCTTTTCCTTGTGAGATCAATTTCACCCTAGTGTCATGTTAGCACCACTTTGTGTTCCTTGTTCCACATCGCAAGCTAGTAGCTAAGTTGCAAACCGCTTTGTATCATGCACCGACAACACTAGCCTCCCTATGTTCTTTTGCAAACCTTTTTGAAGAGTTCTTCAAGAACCAAGCAAGCAAAAAAAGTTCATACTCTTTGTTCTGCACATCTTTCAAAATCATTGAACACTACCTCTTTATACGGAATTGAGATCAAGCAACAGAGCTCCTTCGAGAGCCATACAAGAAAAAGCTCATATGTCCAAAGATCCAAAAGAAAAAGTGGTCCCAAGAAAATAAAGAAAAAAGAAGAAGGCAAAAAGGAAGGGCAAGTAGCAAAAGTGTCCTGCTCCGTACTCAGAAGAAATGAAAAAGAAGGGTGGGTGGCAGGGTGGGTGGGTGGAAGAGAATGTAGCAGGTAGCAAAAGTGTTCTGAACTATGCCGTACGTCTGACAATCTTGACCTTATGCACGCGCTGAGTGCACATCCCACAGTCCTTGTTCCCTTTTCACTCTCACTTGCTTAGACTAGGCCGTAAGGACCAGTCTTGGCCAGCATCTCCGACACGTTTGGGACTATTATTCAACATTGTTAATTCTATTATTAATGTGTGCTAACCCTTGCTACTAAATTTTCCTTCCAAGATCTACATTCTTCCCTTCAGAATAGATTGGATCCTTGTAATCGTGCCTCTCAAGTCATCGAACATCCCCACCTTTTTTGTCGAACCAACAACTTCAATCGGTAAGAACTTCGTAAGGACTCAGTAAGACGTGGAAAGTGAGCGACAGATAGAGTGATCTACAGGCCACAGTCCCATCAAGTAGTATCAAGAAGTAGCCGATAGGGATACTATTTTTGTTTTATCTCCTATTCCCTACTAACAATGGCAAGTGAGATCATCTATTTCGGGGACTGCGCGTCTAAGGATGAACTTCAATGAATCGAAGGAAAGTTTGATGCTAGCATGAATGCCATGCAGCTAAACATCCAAGAATTAGCTAGAAACATCATGAGAAACCAAGTGAGTCTTTCACTATGGTTCCAGTGTTATGATGAGTGATTGACAAACTTGGCTATGGTGATTGTTGGGTGTCTATGTATGGGTTGTATGGAGGTGTGTCTGTTTTTCTTGTCTCATGTGTGCAGGTGATCTCAGGCGTACGAATGGAGACAAAGCGAGACATGGGAGAATTGTTGATCAAGACGAAGTGTTGGTCAAGTCAGCGAAAGGGAAGCCAGTGCAAGTGACAAGGCGGCTCGAGGGATCGAGAGCAGGAGAGACTTGCTGGCAGCCGAGTTCGTGGACTGACGACACTTGTCGAAGATCTAGGAGGCTTTGTTGGTTTTTTGCTGAAAACCGTCTCATCTCAAAATGTTTTTAATTCCAATAATAGGAGTTATTTTTTCATTGAGTAATTTATATTAAGTGTAATCTTTTAGTATTTTTTAGAATTTTCAAATTCTGAAAATATATTAAAAGAATAGGGTCAATGTTGTAATAAAGTAGGAGTAAACATTAATGTATTTTTCAGAATTTGTAATTCTGAAAATATATTATGGCTAGATTAATAGTAGATTAGATTAGAGTTAACCCTCTATAAATAGAGAGGCATGGCCGGCGTGGAGAGCCCCCCAACTCAAACCAAACCAAAGCCATGCTTTGATCGTACCTTTAATTTTACCTTTACTTTTCTGTGCCTCTTCGTGGGTTTGCCTGGAAGCCCTCCGTCCGCCACTACGGAACAGTGGTAAGCCTTGGTACTTCGCCCGTGAAGTCCCCGTTAATCTACGTAACAGATTGTTATCTTCTTGTTACTTCGCCTGTGAAGTATCCGCTAATCTGCGTAATAGATTGCTACCTTCGCTACGCGGGCAACACCTCGCAAATTCGGTCCTAAGGACGAATTGGTACTTCGCATCGTCCCTGTTGCAGGTTTGCACGTTCGGAGCCCCTTCGCCGGAGGTGTTCGGAGCTGAGAGATCGGTTCTGGAGGTCCCCAGGACGCCCTTCGACAGGATCGCAGGCTTCGACAACAGGCTTCGCCGGCACACTTTGTCATGATAGGCTTCGCCACGACTACACCCCGCACCAAGACGAAGTTGCACCTGCGCGTGGTCTTCGTGTCACCACTCTTTAATTCACTGCATCAGAGATCGCACGCTGAACCCCGCTGTTCGGAGGTGATCACCGTGTTCAGATCCGTTCGGAGTCTACCTTCGGCCGGATCAGTCTAAACACTGAAGCACCCTTCGGCGGAGCACTTCGCACCGAGCGCTGAAGCACCCTTCGGTGGGGTACTTCGCACTAGACGCCCAAGGTACCCTTCGGCGCACCATTCGCATCAGACTTCGAACTAGGGGGGCTCCGACTGGTTTGCTGATTTTAACTCGTTTAATCTATTTCTTTCGGCTAATTGGATTATTGGTTGTAATCTGGTTGCCTGGCGACTCCACCCCCTTATCACTATTAAGGGTAGTCAGAACGCGGCGTCGGTGTTACGTCACGCTTAGGCCCGTCCCTAAGAATCCGTGCACTTTTGGATTGCTGGATTGACCCAAGTGCGGGGGCACGTTTCCGTGTCAACACACTTTTTGGCGTCTCCGCTGGGGAAGAGCTACACCAACATGATGAGTACGTCTACGTCAGCCGCCGGTACATCTACTATGACTACTACGTCTACACCGCCGATGGACACAATAGGAGGCGCAGATATCGACAACCGCAACATAATGTCACCTACACTTGAAGATATCCCTGCAGAAGACCGAGCATAGATCGAGGCAAGGCTAAAGGCGCTCCAAGACATGATGCTTGGAGGCTACATCAAGACACGCGCAGGCTTCGTCAAGCGTGACATCATCACCCCTGACCCCACTCAGGTCCAGGTATCACCGGTATCGCCTCGTTTATCTTCTTTCGAAATTGAGCAAAAATAGCCACATTAGTAGATCAAGCCGTTAGCGCTTCGCTACCAACCGTTTAGATTCGGCAGTTAGCTCCCAAGTAGAGGCGACTCTTAGAAGGTTCGGCTTCACTGAGGCTGTACCCCCGGTTCCTATAGCTAGTGCACCTCCGACAAACATGTATCTGGCCTCATCACTAATGGCTGAGACCAACCATTACACATATGGTCAGACTAATGCTGCATACCACACAACACCTGCGCCAATACCCGCACTGCCTGCACCACACACGTAGGCGCCCAGACACAAGCACGTTATACAAATAGCGCGTAGGGAAGAGGCACATGGCCGACACGCCGATATCCCACCGCGTGTCGCGCCCCCACATGAGAGGCGCATGCAAACGAACTACCAAGATGATTTAGATGAGCAGATCCGCGCACTGTTTAGGGAGTGTGCCGGCTTCGTGCCCAAGGGACGAATTAGAGTTTACCACAAACCATACCCCGATCATCTTGATATAGTACCCTACCCCCGCGGCTATACAATCCCCGAGTTCACTAAATTCGATGGCGAGGGTAGAAGGACCACACTAGAACATGTTAGTCAGTTTTTGGCGCAGTGTGGAGAGGTTAGCGGGATAGATGCTCTCAAGGTTAGACTATTTTCTCTCTCACTATCCGGCACAACCTTCACTTGGTTTTTGGCACTCCCACCAAACTCCATCCACACGTGGGACGATTTAGAGCGGAAATTCCATGATTATTTCTACACGGGTGAAACAGAACTTAGGCTTTCGCATTTGACATCGGTTAAGCAAAAATCTAGTGAGAGCGCCTCTAAGTATATCAAGCGTTTCAGGGATACTAGAAACCGGTGCTTTATTCTTAATATTCTAGAAAGAGACTTGGCGGAATTAGCTTTTAACGGGTTGCGTTCCGAACTCAAAGAAAGGTTAGATAACCAAAGCTTTTTAGAGGTTAGCCAAGTCCTACAGCAGGCTCTGTCCAAGAAGGCCGAGCCAAAGATAAGAAATTTATTAAGACGTTTAGCAAGCCTAGGGCCGAAATCCACATCGTGGAACACTCTGATGAAGAGGAGTCAGAGGAGGAAGATTCAGCCGACATGTACCTGGCCGAATGGGTTACAAACGCTAAAAACAAACCTGTCACTTGCTCCGAACTACGACCATCCCCAACAAAGAATAGACTTAATGAGGTCAAGTACTCGTTTGATGTAACTAAATGTGATAAAATATTTGATTTCCTCTTAAAGAGTCAGCTTCTCAAGTTACCTAAGGGTCAAGTTATCCCACTTGCCGACGAGTTAAAGAAGCATCCATACTGTAAGTGGCATGACTCGCATTCTCATAATACTAATGATTGCAATGTTTTTCGATGGAAGATACAATCGGCCATAGAAGAAGGACGATTGAAGATAGACCATGATCCAAAAATGAAGCTGGATAAAGATCCTTTTCCAGTCAACGCCATCGACCTCAGCAAGAAAAAGGTGTTGATTCGGCTAGAACAGGTCGAGTCTGCTAAAGGAAAAGATGTGATTATCGGAGAATCGCGTACTCGCACACTTGTGCCAAAGAACCCCGAGGTAGGAGTGTGGAAACAGAACATCAATACCCCTTCGGCTAAGGCTCGCAAGAGGCTGAAGGTGACATATAACATGCTGTTGAACAAACATCAGAGGAGGGCCAAAGAAGCAGGCCCGCGCGCTCAGTTAAAGCAGGCGAAGGGGCCAAAACCTTCGAAGGGTACTTTCAGACCGAAGGTTGCGAACCCTTCGCAAGAAGGCTTCGGGCCAAGGTATCCTGGTGCTCCGCACGGTGGTTCCGAGCCACAATGGCTGAACCCCCCGTGCAACAACTTCGAACCCCAATGGTCGGGTTCTCCACACGACAACTTCGCACCCCAGGGGTCGGGTCCCCCATGCAATAGCTTCGGCTCCCAATGGTCGAACCCCGCACCATGGTGGACTTCTCCAATGGGAGGCTTCGGCCCACACTGGCCAAACGTACCCCCGGCCTGGCGGGATCCTTCGCTGGTGTGGTCGGAGACACCTTTGACTTGGCCGAACCCCCCTCCGGGTGACGGGTTTGGCTCGCAATGGCCAAGGCTGCTAGAACCTCTGATGCCTCTGCCGTATGACTGGGCGGGGACCCCGTGGGCCCCGTATGTATCCGGGTCAGGGTACCCTTCGCAAACTAACCCTATGCCTTGTTTTCCTTCGGAGTATTGTGGATGGCGGGGGCAAACAGACGCAGCAGAGGGGGGCATCATCAACAGATTGTCTGTGGTATCTCCGAATCGGACCTTGCAGAGCGAAGCCGAAGGGTGCGAGCACTCGGAGGCCGAAGTCAGGGAGTCCGAAGCCATAACTATCATAGTTGGGTCTCAGGAAGTCCCAATCCCGAAGACTTTATCGCCGAGGGCTGAAGGAGGTAAGCTGCATGCTTCGGCCGGGCTCCGTGCCGAAGCTTGGTTCGATCGGCCGAACGAGGCCGATCCATTCGACGGGGTTCGCAGCGAAGCCCCCTTCGAACACAGGGCGCCCGAGGCCGAAGGGCACACTTCGGCCAGAGTTAACAGGGGTCAAACAGTAGCTCCAGGAACCAAGCCGAAGCCATCTTGGGCTCCTCCGGGCATGTCCAAATCACAGAAGAGACACCTACAAAGGCTGCGGGCATAGGAGATGCACGAGAAGGTAGCTGAGGCCGAGCGTGATGCTATCTTCAAAGAGATCTGCCCTCGGCTAGCCACGAAGCAGGTATGGAGAGAGAAGCCGGTTGAGATAACCAACCCGGCTCCCAGTCCAAGCGATGATGAGGACGACATGCTTGACGATGATTACTCGCCCGTCTCTGAGGGGCCCGCACCTCAGGCGATGGACATCAACATCGTCACACTACCCGCCGAGTTTGCACCACCACGGGACGAGGCCGAGGTCGCTCAATTAAACCTCGGTCCGTGCAGCGCCGTCTTCGAGAAGCCCGAGGACTCAACTCGCCATCTAAAGCCTCTCTATGTCAGGGGTCACATCGATGGGAAGCTGATTTCCCGGATGCTCATCGATGGTGGCGCCACAGTTAATCTAATGCCTTATTCATTGTTGAAGAAACTTGGCAGGGACGAAGATGACCTGAAGAAGACCAACTTGATGCTCAACAGCTTCAACGGCGAGAGCTCCGAAGCCAAGGGAGTACTCTCTATGGAGTTGACGTTGGGCAACAAGACGTTGCCAATAGCGTTCTTCATCGTCGACGTACAAGGTAACTATAGTGTGTTACTCGGACGCGACTGGATTCACGCGAACTGTTGCATCCCTTCTACTCTACACCAGTGCTTGGTACAGTGGGATGACGATGAGGTGGAGGTCATCCCCGCAGATACTTCGGCCCAAGTAGCTTTGGCCGATGCGTCGGTTGACGCCGTCCATAACAAAGTAGAGTGTCTATCTGGTAGAGACCTTTCATACTATGACTTTGTTAGCGTATCCGGAGGACGGTTTGTACCAGTGTCTGTAAAGCTGGCTGGAGTAGCACGTCTATTTTTGTACTAGTAGTCATGTCTAGCAAGAATAATCTAGATTGGCTAAAGTCTCGAGTGGAGCAGTATCGGTCTAATAAAGATGGTATTGCCAAAGCCATCGAGGACTTTAGCGAAGTAGAAAAGTTAGGACAAGGTTTTGCGTCGGCCGATCCCTTGGAGGAGGTTGATATAGGTAATGGTAGAATTCCAAGGCCGACTTTTGTAAACCAACATTTATAGCCCGATGAAAAGGCTGAAGTAATAAAGTTACTTCGGTTGTATGTCGATTGTTTTGCATGGGAATATAGTGAGATGCCAGGACTAAGCCGCAAGCTCGTGGAGCATCGGTTGCCCATCAAGTCTGGGTTTAGGCCTTATAAACAGCCTCCCCGCCGCTTTAATTCGGCCATCTATGACCGAGTTAAGGAGGAAGTGGAATGGCTACTTAAGGCTGAATTCATTAGGCCATGCAGGTACGCGGAATGGGTTGCTAACATTGTTCCTGTAGAGAAGAAAGGGAGCGGCAAGATATAAGTATGCATTGATTTTAGGGATCTGAAAAGAGCCACTCCAAAAGACGAGTATCCGATGCCAATAGCGGACATGCTGATCAACGACGCCTCGGGACATAAGGTACTAAGTTTTCTTGATGGCAATGCTAGTTATAATCAAATCTTTATGGCCGAAGAGGACGTCTATAAGACTGCCTTTCGATGCCCTAGTTTTTTCAGTTTGTTCGAATGGGTCGTCATGACTTTTGGTTTGAAAAATGTCAGCGCCACGTATCAGCGTGCTATGAACTTGATCTTTCATGACTTGTTAGGAGTCATGTTAGAAGTTTACATCGATGATGTCGTGGTCAAATTGGACGCTATGGGAAACCATTTAGCCGATTTGAAAGTTGCTTTCGATAGGATGCGGCAGTATGGGTTGAAAATGAACCCGCTTAAGTGTGCTTTTGGTGTGTCGGCGGGTAAGTTCTTGGGTTTCATGATTCATGAGAGAGGTATAGAAATTGATCCTAAGAGACTTGAGAAGATTAGAAACGTTGTAGCGCCGGCATGCAAGAAAGATGTGCAAAAGTTGCTAGGCAAGTTGAACTATCTGCGTCGCTTTATATCCAACTTGTCTGGCAAGATTGATGCCTTTGTCCCCATACTCCGGCTAAAAAATGAAGCTGAGTTCACTTGGGGGGCAAGCCAGCAAAATGCTTTTGAAAAGATCAAGGAATGCTTGTCATCACCGCCCGTGGTGAGAGCACCCAAGGCCGGGATTCCGTTTCGGCTATACATCGCTGCTGAAGATAGCGTGATTGGAGCCGTGCTAACCCAGGAGGTGGAGGGGAAGGAGTACATCATCACGTTCTTGAGCCGCCGCCTGCTGGATGCCGAAACCAGGTACGCGTTTGTGGAGCGATTATGTTTATCACTTTATTACGCGTGCACCAAGTTACGCCATTATCTTCTCCCCACCACATGTGTTGTCGTTTGCCAAACCGATGTTATAAAGCACATGTTATAGAAGTCGATTCTAAGTGAAAGAATCGGAAAGTGGGCTTATGCGTTAATTGAGTATGATTTGGCCTACGAGCCCCTAAGAGCGATGAAAGGCCAAGTCGTAGGAAACTTCATAGTTGATCATCACATAGATGCTAGCTGGAGTGATGCTATTGCTCTAGTTGAAGTAGTGCCATGGAAAATCTATTTTGATGGTTCGGCTTGCAAAAATGGCCAGGGTATTGGAGTGGTTCTCATATCACCTAATGGTATGTGCTTTGAAACCTCAGCCCGACTAGAGTTTTCTTCCACTAATAACCAAGCCGAATACGAAGCTTTGTTGTTAGGTCTTGAACTACTAGAGTCTTTAGGCTCTAAGCATGTTCACGCGTACGGTGATTCATTATTAGTAGTACAACATGTGGCTAAGAATGCTCAATGTTTTAATGGTTTGCTCAATAGCTACTTGGACAAATGCCTAGACATAGTTGCTAGTTTTGATGATTTCGAAATATCTCACGTGTCAAGAAAAGCCAATTCAATCGCGAATGATTTGGCTCAGCAAGCATCTGGCTACCAAGTCAGGAAAGGGAAATTTTCTGTGTTGGAAAAGCCAATGTTTGGTCTCATTGCTGAAGCCAGTGATGCTGGACAGGCGCACCCTTCGGGTCGAAGCCCTCGGGTCTCCGAAGGACACCGCATGTCGGGGCCCCTAGATCGGAGTGCTCCACCCACCGAGGGGTCCAGCATGCCAGAGCCTATAGTTCGAAGCCTCTCGGATGGGGAAGGCTCTCCAGGGTCCGAACCCTCAGAAGGGCTTCAACCCAGCACACTCCGAGCGCCACTTCGGCTGGGCTTCAGCAGGAGCTGGAATGGCTCGGGGGGCACCCCGAAGTCAAAGTTTTAGAACTTATTTCAGAAGGTGGACCGGCGAAGCCCTCTAAAATCTGTGAGGGCGATTGGAGAATCCCAATCATCCAGTATTTGAAAGACCCTAGCCGAAGGGTTGATCGGAGGGTTCGGCGACAAGCGTTCAAATTCGTGTTGGTAGACGACACATTGTGTCACCGGACCATTGACGGAGTGCTATTGAAATGTTTAGACCATGAGCAGTCCCAGGTGGCTACAGGAGAAGTCCACGAGGGGCTTTGCGGCACTCATCAGTCGACCCAAAAGATGAGTTGGATGCTTAAAAGAGCGGAGTTTTATTGGCCGACTATGACTGAAGATTGCTTCAAGTACTACAGAGGGTGTGAGGCATGTCAAAAGTTTGGCAACATCCAGTTAGCTCCCGCCTCATTACTCAATCCTATTGTCAAGCCATGGCCGTTTCGAGGTTGGGATTTAGACTTCATCGGCCAGATCTACCCTCCTTCCTAAAAAGGGCATTGGTTCGTGTTAATGGTGACAAATTACTTCACCAAATGGACCGAGGCCGTACCTCTCAAGAACATGACCCATAATGAGGTACGCGATTTTATTTTAAAACACATCATACATAGATTCGGCATCCCTCAAAGTCTTACTACGGATCAAGGTAGTTCGTTTGTTTCTAAAGAAGTAAGGGACTTCGCCGAATACTATGGCATTAAGTTGATGAACTCTTCACCTTACTATGCTCAGGCCAATGGTCAGGCTGAGTCCAGTAATAAAACCGTGATTAAGCTTATTAAGAAGAAAATTGAAGAGTTTCCTAAAAGGTGGCATGAAGTGCTTTCCGAGGCATTATGGGATTGTAGGATTGCGAAGCACGATGCCACCAAGGTCAGTCCATATGAGTTGGTATATGGACAAGAGACCGTTCTGCCTGTAGAGGTAGATCTTGGCTCCTTAAGAGTGTTGAAGCAAGACGGCTTATCGGTCAATGAATATGAAGCTCTTCTGAAGGATAATCTGTAGGAAGTGACCGATAAGAGACTAAGAGCTTTAGAAGCCATAGAGGTAGATAAGAAGAGAGTAGCTAGAGCCTACAATAAGAAGGTTAACCAAAATCATTTCAAATAGGAGACTTGGTATGGAAGACGATTTTGCCTTTAGGCACGAAAAGTCCCAAATTCGGCAAATGGTCACCTAGTTGGGAAGGTCCTTTTAAGATAGCCGAAATCGCTCCGGCAATGCATACGTGTTGGAATCCCTGCGGGGAGAGCGGTTTCGAAGGGCTTTGAATGGTAGGTACTTGAAAGGATATTTCCCGAGTGCGTGGCAAACATCATAAAAATGTCAAAAGCCGATATGAACAATATCGTCTCAATCTCGTTGTGCTTTTAGTCACTAGTTCACTAAATGCAGGGGGAATGTGTTGATAGCAAAAATGGCATTGATGGCTAGATTATCAAAATATCAATTTTTGGTGATTTGGGCCGAAAGTACACATGTCCAGGGTCTGTCCGAAGCCCTATAGGGCCGAAGCCCGTCAGGCTATGGGCT
>JAAALK010000284.1:62947790-62962642 GCA_019279435.1 Zizania palustris | reverse complement strand
CCCTTATCGGAACTTCCGATCAATGCAATTTTTCCCAATACGCATATGAACTTCTGGTTTGAACTCTTTGTCTCTAAATTAGAAATTATTGGAACTTCCAATATCATATTGGAACTTATGATTTGAGCTCTCTATTTCCAATTAAGAAAATAATCGAAATTTTCGATTCCACATCGGAACTTCCAATCCAACTGGAATTTTCTTGGGCACTATTCCTTCAATCTCCAACTTGCACAAGAACTAGTTCTTTGCAGTTTTATTAATCCATCCCCTTAAGTGTCTGACCCTATAGGTTGATACACTGACGACTATTCACCAAAAACTTTTTCCGACTCACTGATCAATAGTTGTACCTAGCAGGACATATTGACCCCTGAAAACGTATAAAAATCAATTTTTTCACTTAACCTTGATATATGCATGCACTAGTCCCTTTACCATACCCATCAGTCAAGCTCAAGGTGAGATTTGTGCCACCCTTTTTGGACAGCTCGACATTTCACTCATTCAAGTAACAGATTCAAATCATGACTAACTCTTTAGTCATAGTGGCATGGTCATGCACTTTTCCAATTCGACTACCTCGAGGGGCCCATAGACGCCTCTCCCATTATTAGGAGGGGTAAATTCCATCTTGACCGCTCACATCCCATGACATGTTTCATAACACACCTAAAAACAACCCTTATGATTACCTAGTTATGGAATAGTATTAGGAAGCATCTAAGTGTGTCGCTACGCATTCTGGAATCAAATGATGATCTCAGGTCTGAGAACTCTGCAGGTACACCATTTGAGATGACAACTGATGGCACATTACCAATCCTAGTAGTATATCAAGTGGGTCTATCCAACACCATGTTCTCCAACATGTGTCCACATCACTAATTTGACATATCTATGTTTTTGATTTGTGAAACGTGATCATCAATCAATCGGATTGCTAATCTATGTATCATCATAGTCCCACATGATGACAAAATCAGGGATCATTTTTGAACAATATCATTATAAAACAAATAGTCTCACATAACAAGTCATCAACTCATTAAAAATTTAAACGACATTTATTCAAGGAACAAGATAACAATTATCCTCTTACATGATCATAGATACTACTAACATCTTCCACATACACATGACTCACTCACACAAGTATCTAGTACCCATGGTGCTTAGGTGCGCCTCATGCTTAGGTTGTGGAAGAGGTTTTGTCAATGGATCTGGGAGGCCAAAGCCTGCTGAAGTAGTCTGCCGAAGAACCCCATTGGGGCGAAGCTGACTTGCAAAGTAGGGCGCCGATAGGGCAGCCGAAGCCCCATGCGGATGGGCCTTCAACACTTCAAGGTTTCGGCCTGTGCCAGGAATTGCATATTTTCGGTCCAAATTACCAATTTTTACTTTTGGACAATCTTGACCATTAATGCCATTTTTTGCTATCAACAGTGATAACTTCCGCTATCGATGACAACTCGGCATGCTCTTTCTTGGATGACGAACCGAGTCTAGAACAAGTTGTGACGTTGATGTTGTCCTGTCATCTCTACTTGTATACTCAGCTCTCGTTGGACAACGATGCTTAGGTATCGGCCGGTGTTAGCAATGTTGATGTGCTCCATTGCTTGCTCATCGAACGAGTCATCTGCTTGGTGCTCTGTATTGTTAGTGTCAGGTACATTTTCATTTTCATCTTCATTAGCACTAGTGTACTCACCACTTTTCGTAACAAGTAGTAGTCGCATGTTGGGGAAGTCACGTTGCACATGGCCGATGCCTTTGTATTTGAAGCATTGCATGTCTATTGTCCTACCGATGGAAGTGCCAATGAAGTACCTGGGCAGGAGTAGGTGCTCGGGCCGATTTGTCCTTATCATACGCTTGCTTGATCAGGGCTGATACGGTGGGTCATACCCGATCGTGTTGAAGGAGGGCCGATAGGAGGTGGTCGATGGTGTCTTGGCCTATCCTAGAGAAAGACGCGCTATCGGCATACTCTTCAATTGAGTCTTGGACGCCAGTTGCCTTCCCTGCAATTCCTTCTCAGCCAACATAGCAAGGTGAAATAGTCAAGTAATTGAATTATATTCCTTATAATCGATATGTCCTGAATTTCATGTTGTAGCCAACCATAGAAATGTGACATCTTGTCCTCCTCTTCCTCTTCTACCTCACAACGCAACATGACTATTTGTACTTCTTGGTAATATTCCTAAACAGACCTATTACCCTAGTTTAGGCGTTGTAATTTGTTTCTTAAATTGCGCTTGTAAGAAGGAGGAACAAATCTACCACGCATGGATCTCTTTAGCCAATCCCATGTGTCAGGTTCTAACCTAGCCTTTACCAATTCATTTCACCAGATAATGGCAAAGTCCTTAAATTCACTAGTGGCTTGTCTAACCCGATGTTGTTCTATAATGAGATGAAATTAAATTTTTGTTCAACAATCATTTCCCAATCTAAATACAGTCCAAGGTCATATTTACTAGAAAATGAAGGAATAGTAAATTTGACTATGGCGAAAGGGTCAGGGTTACCTCAATCCTAGGGCTAATTGCCATGGTTATCGTTATCTCACCAATGGCGGTGCACTCGGGACACCGATGTTCCTAGTCGGTAGCGTGTGCACTATCGTGGTCGGTGTCTTCTTCATCGCCTCAACCTCATGCACTGGAGCAGGAGGTTGTTGCTCTAGGGCAATCCTCTGTACGTTAGCATGAGAGTAGTGATGTCTGGGATCGGAATGGCGACTAGAGGGGGTGAATAGGCACCTCTACAAATTCTCATGAATATGATGGCCTGTTCAGAACACTCCAATGCTCCTCTAACATTACAAATCAAATTTGTGACTCACTGTACAAACCAGAATAGAATTCAACCTCAAACAGAATTTTTGTCTAAATTGGAGATTGACTGGTCGATCTGTATTGTCTGTATTTAAAACTCCAAAATACAGCTGCAATTTCGGCAAATGAATAGCCGACAGGAAGGGTCGATCGTTGGAACTCCGACATGTTTCAGAGAATCAGAAAACACTCAGAAGCTGAATTTTGTCAATTTGAATCAAGTTCATGTCATGTATATTTGAGTATACAACACCACAACAATCCCAATATCTTGAACAATCAGTTTAATCAGCTATTTAAAATGAATCTCAAATGAAAGTTTAGATTTGAAAAGAACCATTCAAAAACCAAGTATGCTTCAGTAATGCAGCTTTGAGTTCTGTTCACTTTGCAAGTATATGATCACCACTTAACACCTAACAGCATCTACTCAGTTTCATTCACAAGAACTGAATAACTCCAAGCAATCAGAATTCAGATCATCTATCCTTTAGAAGTTCTAGTGTCCTGCACTTACTGAATATCTGTAAAACTAAAAGTAGTTTTTCTTCAGTGCAATCAGGATATCACAGTCAAAGACAGACAGTGAAAATGAGACAAAGACATCTTCAATAGTTCAAATTAGTCCACAAAACTTGTGCATCAAGTATAAAGTCAGTTTCAATCAGAATGAGCAGTAATGGTCATGAATTGAAAAATTCAGAGCTGCAAAGTACTGTTTCAAAGAAACTAAATCAAATATATCTTCAAATTGATCAGTTTTAATAGCACCTGGGATTTCTCAGCATTTCCAGGAAACTTGACTCCATGTGACTGATCAATCAACAAAACTAAAACAGAAAGTGATTCTAGAAAAACAGAGAAGATTTACTTTGACTGAGTAGTTCATCTTTTGAGTAGATAATCTTGAAACAAATCAACAATCTTTGCATTATGATTTCTCATACCAAAAAAGTAGTATTGAACTTTCAGAAGTGAACACAGTTTAGTGCATCTAGAAATTATTCTGCATCTGTGAGGGTATAATATGCATCTTTTCCAGCACATGCATTGTTACTCAACCAACAAAAGAAATAGGAGCAGAAAGCAGCAACAAACTAATTACTCAGGAATTAAAGACTTGCAACTATTGATTCAAGAAGATGTGAATAGAATTTATGAGTTTAGAGCATCTCCTGCTGCCATGTGAAATATATATTGCTTTGCAGTGTTTTGGCGGCAGCAACTAAACTGCACACATCTTGTTCACAAACTGGCAAAATCAACAAAACCCGAGAGAACAAACAACAAATAATTTTTGACTAGAAGATTAGCCAAAGATTGATCCACAACTCAAAAAGATAAACATAATTTCAGAGTCACATGCAGATTAGTGGTTGCTCTATCTTCAGATCAGGAGAAGAAGGACTGACCGAGGAACCAAGAACACCAACAAAATGAATAGTCCAGGAAAAATACAGAACGATGAACAGTAAATAACTTCGGCTGAATAATTGCAAGATAGCAAAATTTACTAGATTAATTATGCAGTAAATGTAAAGCTGGACAGCACAAACTGAAAAGAAATTTCTGGTTTGATTAAAGTAAGCAGTCCTAACTCTTAGGCACGGGGTCCTTTATATAGGCTAGCCCATTAAAGTAATCCCCAAAATGCCATTAGGGTTAAAGTTGAGAGTATTTACCTAAATGCCATAATGTATTTTCAGAATTATAAATTCTGAAAAATACATTAATGTTTACTCCTACTTTATTTCAACAATGACCCTATTCTTTTAATATATTTTCAGAATTTGAAAATTCTGAAAATACTAAAAGATTACACTTAATCTAAATTACTAACGAAAAATTAACTCCTAATTATTGGAATTAAAATATTTTGAGATGAGACGGTTTTCAGCAAAACCAAACAAAAGCCTCCCAGATCTTCAACAAGTGTCATTAGTCCGTGAACTCGACTGCCAGCAAGTCTCTCCCGCTCTCGATCTCTCGAGCCGCCTTGTCACTTGCACTGGCTTCCCTTTCACTGACTTGACCAACACTTTGTCTTGATCAACAATTCTCCCATGTCCTCACTTCGTCTCCATGCGTACGCTTGAGATCACCTTCACTTCAATTGGTCTCCTCGACCATCTTGGATTAGACTCCTTGTCTAACCCTGATCACTCGTCATCGACAGTTGACAAGCATCGCAACCCTGCACACATGAGACAGCAAACACACACACCTCCATGCAACCCATACACAGACACCCACAATCACCATAGCCAACTTTGTCAATCACTCATCATAACACTGGAACCAAAGTGAAAGCCTCACTTGGTTTCTCAATCTCCTCCTTGATGAGTGCATTGACAATTCCAATATAAAAGAAGTAAAATACAAGTTCAGCACACAAGTGACCGTGAAAGCTCTAGATAGATAAAAAGATGCATGTCACTCGATAAAAGTTGGTGGTAGAACAAAACATAAACACAAAAGCAATCAAGCGAGCAAAATCACATGAACTCTCCCCTTTGGCAATGCAGAAATCAAGATAGCAACATGAGATTGTGAGAATAAATTGTAAATACATTGCTTCTGGAATATGATTAAGTCCAATTACAGTACAAACAAGCATTGTGCCTCGAATATTGTGCTAACATATTGTACGATAATCTCAGATGTATACAATCTAAGTAACAGTATGAGCAAGCATTTTCAATTTTTTAGCTAATAAAAGCATCACTACTCAGACTAGTAAACTAGACATGGCAAGGTAGAGATGCAAAAGCTAATCAAATACTAACCAGATAAGCATATCCCACTACAAGGAGCTTCAGCAAGCTTGATATGCAAAGAATTTAAACTTTTATTTTTCATTTATGTGTCAGGGGTTATTTGCAAGTCAACCTTATGCTAACCGACCAAGCTAAGCCTAGGCTGAAACCATCAGAAGCTTAAAGCATTGGTCTTGGTATACACTTCAATGTTCTAGTTCATACCAAAGTGCTATGGTAAGCAGTCTAGAACAAAGTAGTGTGACAATGCAAACCTGCAGGGATCTTTTTATTTTAGCACAAGATAGCAAGAGTATTAAATATTTTTCATTTCATTTCATTTTCATCATTTTTTAATTTTCAGCATAATATGATCAAGTTGCGTAATAGCATCCAAGTAAAGAAGGACCTAGCCACTAGGTATGTAAAAGATAGCAAATGAACTCAACTTATTCATGCTAGTTTCCAGACTAAGTAGTGACCATTTCCAAGTTTTCACAAAACAAAAGCCATGCTCAAGACGGTATTAGATGCATTCAATCCAAGCATAATCAATAGTAGTACAAGACAGTATTGTAAAGGCATAATAAAGCATGCACTTGTAAAAGCAATTAATCATATTACAGAAGCTTATGCAATTCTACACAACTCCGCCTCACATGATACCATAAGGATGACAATGCCAAACTCTCATCTCAAAAATGCAAAGCGTGAAGCATCGAGAGGCTTGTAAAATATGTGCAAGCTGGTTTTGGGTATCAACAAAGCGCAAATCGATATCACCCTTCTCATTGTGATCTCTTAAGAATGATAACGCACGTCAATGTGTTTGGTCCAAGAATGATGAACTGGGTTGTTTGGTAATATGATTGCACTCGTGTTATCACAAAATAGTGGAACACCCTTAAAATCCAACCCAAAATCCCGCAAAGTAGAAACCATCCACAAAATCTGTGCGCAATAGCTAGCAGCAGCTACATATTCAGCCTCGGTTGTAGAATGTGCAACGCTAAACTATTTGCGAGAAGACCAACACATAAGAGAAGAACCCAGAAAATAGCAGTCCCAAATGTACTCTTTCGATCAATACGACATCCAGCAAAGTCATCATCAGAAAAACCTCTCAAGCATAATGAAGATGATGCAGAGTACCAAATGCAAATTCAAGAGTGTGTTTGAGATACCTTAGAATGAGCTTGACAGCTTGACGATGTGAAGCCTTGGAGAAGGCCTGATAACGAGCGCACAGACATACTGCAAAGTGTTTTTTCCGGCCTCATAGCCGTCAAGTAGAGGAGAGAGCCGATCATGCTCCGAAACTCCTTATGGTCCACTTCTTCTCCATCTTCATCTCGATCTAGCGCAACTGAAGTCCCATTGGGGTAGCAAGTGGTTTTTGCATCTGTCATATCAAAGTGTTTAGCAGGTCTTTAGTGTATTTGGTATTATGTACAAACAGTTCCTTGTTTTCTTTGCTTGATTTGCAAACCAAGGAAGAAGGTCAGCTCGTCCATCATCGACATTTCAAATTCCCTGCTCATAGATTTCAGCAAACCTTGGCCACAAGAGTATGAGATGAACCACCAAAAATTATGTCATCACCATAAATTTGAAACAGTAGGAAATCTTTGCCATGCATGGAGAGTGAACAAGGTCTTATCAACAGAGCCTATTTTGTACTTCATGCTCAATCAAGAAATTCCTAAGACGGTCGTAACAAGCCTAGGAGCTTGCTTGAGCCCATATAAAGCTTTGTGAAGTTTAAAGACTCTATGGGGGTACTTGGGATGTTCAAAGCCAGGGGGTTTTCTTGACATACACATCTTCTCCTATGAAACCATTAAGGAAAGCATTTTTTACATCCATTTGATAATTTTAAAACCATGTAGACGATGCAAATGCAAGCAAAATCCTAATGGCCCACAAGTCGAGCTACCGGTGCAAATGTTTCTCCAAAATCAACCCCCTCGACTTGAGTATAACCCTGAGCCACAAGTATAGCCTTGTGTTGGACTGAAATGGGCAACCAGAGTGGTGGGTGAATGGGAGCTTTTAAAATTTCATGCTAAAAATAGCCATCTGTTTAACTTCAGTCTCCTGCGGAACATGCTTCGAACACACCCTTCGGAGGTCTGGTTCGGAGGTATTTTATAGCTCCGAACCCAGGCTTCGCAAAGAGCAAAATTCCAAAGTCAGGAAGACTTCGCTCACACTCACAAACCCAAAAAAATATAACTGCAAGGAAACTGCAAGCTCCGCACACAAGGTTCCTTTGAAAGGCTTCACACTTCACACCTCGTAGGAGTAAGTTTCCCACTGAGGGCTTCGACCTGATACTCCAAACTAGCAACTAGTACTAGGCTACGTATTCGAATACCTGAAAGCATACAGAATCGACTTTGTTGAGGAAAGAAAAAATAGGCCTCGAGCACAACTCTACTCAGTGCTTCACTAGTAATCAGAGAGGACTTGCCTCCAGTTTACACAGAGCGAACACACATAGAAAGACACACACACTTCACGCGTACAGAACACTAATTGGCCCTTCCTCTAGAAAAGAAATAGTGCAAAAACTCAGGCTTGAACAAAGCGAAGTGCAACACAGAGAAATCAACACATGTAGTGCAGACAGGAATACAAGTTCAAGCAATAGACAGAGAACAGAATGAAAACTTCTTTGCATGAACAGGGAACACAAAAAGACTCATAGAACTGAGTACATAGGTGTGGCGGCTAGCTCTGGGAGTTCTAAAACTGATTGCTCAAAGTGTTACCTAGACCTAGCCAGCCTTCACTATTATAGGCCCAACTCAGCTATGCGAATAGACTACTTTACCCCTAAGGTTACATTGTTTTTGTCTCAGCCAGGCAAGGGGGTACAGATGGTAGTCTACTTTTTGGAGGCTTCTTTTGTCAGCTTCGCAGAGGAGAACAACATCAGCTTTTGTAGAGCAATACGATCAGCCTTTGCATAGTTGGAATCTTCTGAAGCCCCCTTCGCACACGAAGTGTGCAGTAGCTTCAGTGACAAGCTTTGTACCATATGGCCTTCGCTTCACCGAAGTTAGTCTTCGATACAGTGACAGTTTTGAGCCGAAGCCATCAAAGCTATTGAGCCTTCGCACCATCACCTCCGGAGTGGACCACCATGGCTTCGCAGCTAATCCTAGCTCGAACTTCATCAGTCCATGTACCGAAGCCATGCATGGCGGAAGTACCTCAAGTCAGCCACACTCTGAAGCCCCACATTCGGAGTATCTTCGCCACCTTGACTTCTGAGACCTTCGTCAGGTGTTCCTTCAAGTGCCTCCATTCGGAGCACACTTCAAACGCCTTGCCTCAATGTTGAGGACTTTTTCTACCATACTTTGAATTCACATCCTTCCGGAGCACCCTTCAAAGTGCCTCGCCTCCGAGGACTTTGCCTCGACGTACCTTCAGCTGAAGCCATCCTCCGCACTTTCTGCTCCACCTGGCGCACCTTGACCCGAGGACCGACCTTGACCTCACTCAGCCTTCGTGACCGAGCTTCCGCTCGCCTGGCATCAAGCCTCCTACTTGACCCAGGTTCACTTGCTGTGAACCGTCCGTCATCTCCAAAGTCACATGCGCACTAACAACAAGAAGACAAGTGTTTCCAGTACCTTGGACACATCACCAGTAAACAACCTTTGGTATTGTTGGGGTAAAAGATTACGCTAACATGTTTAAGAAATTGTATGTGTGACAAACGAAGTGTTTGTAGGAGCAGACTATCTCAAGCCTCCGTTAAGGATAATAGCTCGAAATAGTTCAAAGTTATGTATTGAATATCTGATTATTTGATCCCTATTACAGGATGAGAAGGGGTATTTATAGGTAAAAACTCTAAGGAAAAGACCTTTTTACCCCCTCTATTACAACCGACATAGTGGAAACTATTCGGTATTCCGAATAGGGCTAATATGGTAAAAGACTAATTTAATCAAAAAGAAGATAAATCTTCTATCCTTGTTGGCAACACTCTTTCGGGTGTAAGGACTTCGGGACACTTCGTTATGCTGATGCCTTGACGGAGGTCTTCACTGCATAACACTCTGAATACAGCATAGCTCCGATGCTTTTAGAAGCTTTGAAGATTAAAGCTTCTGACTTCACCTCTTCTGCTGGTAAATACAGGGGAGCGTTCTTGATCTCTGGTGGATGAAATATTTTCCCCCAACAGGTAGACACTCTGGTGTTCCGCCCAAAGTACCAAGCCCTTCGGTACACACATGTCATCATGATATGCCAGACCCCTCCGACAAACA
Organism: Zizania palustris; assembly: GCA_019279435.1. Classification (NCBI taxonomy): domain Eukaryota; kingdom Viridiplantae; phylum Streptophyta; class Magnoliopsida; order Poales; family Poaceae; genus Zizania; species Zizania palustris. Next base: position 62,952,751 of record JAAALK010000284.1, on the reverse strand, counting down.
CACTCTGCTGCACAACTACAGCCAGTAACCACCGAACCCTTCGGTAAACACCTCCAAACCCCTTCGGAGGGACCCATTCGCCCATAAGGTAAACCTTGTTAATCATCATCACAGACTTGAAACCAAGGCACATTTAAACTTGGTTTCTCAATCTCCCCCTTGATGAGTGCATTGACAACCAAATTCAAGTTCAAGAAAATTTAAAAATTTCAGCACACAAGTGACCATAAAAACATAGAAAAGAGCCAAATCATTTCACTTGATAAAAGGGTTTCTATCGACTTGACTCATGAAAAACCATTTAGCAAGAAATCCTCGTTTGGCAGTAAAAATTTTCTCACCCTTTCGAGCTTTATCACTTGTTCTCCCTCTTAGGTAGGCAAACTAGGCAATTTTTATTCCCCTTAGGTAGGCAAACCAGGAAATATTTCTCCCCCTTTGGCAATGCAAGAATCAAGGAGCAATACAATATGCAAGGCTTCGAGATGATGAAAAGTGTGACAACATAATGTGAAAGAATATGCCAAATCATAGTGTCAGGCTTAGATGCTTAGCTTAAGGTAATATATCCCAAATTCAATGTTTGAAGCATGAGTTTTTTAATTTGATGAAAAGAAAAGCATCACGACTTAGACTAGTCATATAGACACGTGAAAACAGAAACTGCATAAGCTAATCAATTTCTATCCAGGAAAGCAAGTCCAAATTCATAGAGCATTTAGCAAGCTTGATAAGCAAATAATTCGGACTTTGTAATTCTTTTTATTTTGTCAGGGGTTATTTGTTTGTATACCTTATACTTTCCAACCAGCCAAGCCTAGATCATGAAAAACCATCAGAAGCTTAAGGCAGTGATTTTAGTAGGCACTAAGTTATCCTAGTTCATACCAAAGTGTAATGGTAAGCAGTCTAGAATAAAGTGTGACAAGCAAACACACTTGGATCTTTTCATTTTAGCACATAAATCATGGATATTGATCTTTGTTGTGTAACATTTGTTGTATGAGTCCATGAAAAAACAGTATTGTTTTCAAGTTGCAATTTTGCATCCAATGCAACAGATTCTAGATACCAGCAGATAAAGGATAGCTAAAGCAATTCTGCATAAACACATGCTAGGCACAAGACTAAGCAGTGATCAATTTTAGAATTTTGTAAATTAAAATCATGCTCATTATGAAGTTAGATATATTAAATAGAGCTAAAAGCATCATGATTTTGAAAATCATGCAAGCATATAAAAACAACCAAGTGCATCAACAAATCATCATAAGGAAGCCAATGCAAAATCATGAAATCATGCTCCCTCTCACAAAATGCCATGAGGATGACAAATACCCAATTCCCCATGCAAATAAGCAAATCGGGATGCATCAAGTGGTTTGGTAAAAATGTCAGCAAGCTAGTTCTGGGTATCAACATATTGAAGCTCAATATCACCCTTCTCATTGTGATCTCTGAGAAAATGATATCTCACATCAATGTGTTTGGTTCTAGAATGCTGAACTGGTTTGTTTGCAATGCAATAGCACTAGTGTTATCACAGAATAGTGGAACACCCTTATAATCTAACCCGAAATCCTGCAAAGTGGAAATCCATCCACAAAATCTATGAGCAACAGCTATCTGTAGCAAACATATTTGGCCTCAACCGTAGATTGTGCAACACTAGACTGTTTGCGGGAAGGACCAACAAACAAGAGAGGTACCTAGAAAATGACATGTACCAGAGGTACTTTTCCTATCAATTCTACACTCAGCAAAATCCACATCTAAATAACCACGAAGACACACAGAGGAAGATGCAGAATAACAAATGCCAAAATCAAGGGTATGCTTGAGATACCTGAGAATGCGCTTGACCGCTTGGCGGTGCAAAGCTCGTGGCGAAGCCTTAAAAATGAGCGCACAGACACACAGCGAAGTGTATGTCTGGCCTCATAGCAGTCAAGTAGAGGAGGGAGCAATCATTCTTCAGAACTTTTTCTGATCTACGCTTCCCCATTCCTAATCAGGGTCCAATGCTATCGAGGTATCCATTGTAGTGGCAAGTGGCTTCGCATCATCCATGTCGAACTTCTTCAGTAGTTCCTTGGTGTACTTCCTCTAGTGGATGAAGGTACCTTGTTTGCTTTGTTTGATTTGCAAACCAAGGAAAACGTGAGTTCACCCATTATGGACATCTCGAATTCCCTACTCTTTATCTGCAAACTCGGCAACCAAAGCATGAGAAGAGGTACCAAAGATGATATAGTCAATGTAATATGAACTAGGAGGAATTTTTTGCCATGCTTGAGAGTGAAAAGGGTTTTATCTACTGATACCATCAAATACCCTCGCTTAAGTAGAAAAGACTTAAGTCTATCATACCAAGCCAGAGGGGTCTACTTGAGTCCATAAAGAGCCTTATGAAGTTTAAGCACTTTATGAGGATATTTGGGATTTTCAAATCCAGGGGGTTGTTTTACATAAACATCTTCACCTATGAAAACCATTAAGAAAAGCACTTTTGACATCCATTTGATAAAGTTTGAAACCACGGGATGCCACAAATTCAAGTAAAATTCTAATGGCCTCAAGACAAGCAACATGTGCAAAAGTTTCAGTAAAATCAATCCCTTCTAACTGAGAAAAACCCTGAGCCACAAGTCTAGCTTTGTTTCTAACCACATACCCATCCTCCCCTTGTTTGTTTTTGAAAATCCATTTAGTTCCAATGAATGAACATTAGGAGGAGGATCAACTAAAGTCTAGACTTGGTTTCTCTCAAAATTTTCAAGTTCTTCATGCATGGCATTAATCCAACTAGAATCAGAAAGTGCATGACTCACATCTAAGGGCTCAAAAGAAGCAACAAAAGCAGAATCAATGAAATGAGCATGAGAATGTGTTACCCTTTGATCAAGCTCACCAATGATATGCTCGGGAGGATGCATCCTTTGAATGTGATGAGGAGCCTAGCGGCGGCATGCAGTCTCCCCCTCAACTTGTCCCGATGAATGGTCGAAGATGACCGATGTAGAGGTTGCAGCTTTGGGGCCTCTTGCCGAAGTGATCGAAGCGGGGTCGGCTTGGGGGGTCGATGTCGAGGGTAGTAGTGGTTCATCCTCAAAATCTCTGGGATTCTTCGTCTTCAAAGATGGTCTGCTCCATATCATGATAATTGGCATGTTCAAAGGAAGACATAACACATGGGGTTGATTCATCAAAAGTCACATCACACGACTCGATGATAGTGTTAGTTTCCAATTGAAGACACGATAAGAATGACCATGGGTAGGGTAACCCAAAAAGATCCCGTCATAAGACCGCGACTCAAATTTGTCCAAATTTCCACGTTTAGGATAAAGCATCGGCCGCCAAATACTCGAAGATGAGTACTTTGGGGTTGTCTTCCAAAACGAAGCTCGTAAGAAGTCAAATTTGAAATTGAGCGCAAGAAAATTCAGTGTGAGATGTAGCAAGCAGTGTTCATGGCTTCAGCCCAAACTTTCTAGGATTCCTATGCTCATCGAGCATCGTCCTAGACATCTCAACCAAACTGTGATTCTTTCTCTCAACAACACTGTTCTATTGAGCAAACCCGCGGAGCAGAATTGGATGTTCTATGCCATGCTCCAAGCAAAAGTCAACAAAAGACATTGTTTGAACTCAGTGCAATTATCATTTCGAATGAATTTAATGCACCAGGGAGTTCAGTGAAAAGTATCAAAGCTAAGCTCCAAAAGTGTGACAGCACTTTATCCTTGCTAGCTAAGAAGAAGACCCAAGAGTAGCGAGAGAAGTCGTCGACAATGACAAGTACATACCACTTGCTGCCTAAAGAACTAACCCGAGAAGGACCTACAGTGTCCATATGGAGAAGTTATCTAGGTTGTTCAGTCATCACCATAGTGACTGGTGAGTGCGAAGCAACAATCATTTTGCCATGACAACAAGGAGTGCAAACCAAATTCGTCTCAAACTTGAGCTTGGGAAATCCTCGGATCAGTCCTAGGGCACTCAGTCGGCAAGCAACTCAAATATCATGTGCCCTAGTATCCTATGCCACTTCCAAAACTTAGAAGTTGAATGTGCAATAGGGCAGTGAGAAGAACTAGATGACTCAGAAAAATAAGCTCCAAAACTATCCCAACTCTAAAGATCTTACAAACCAAACACCATCGAAATTGAGTACTTGCGAAGTATCACGATGAAATCGCACTTTGAAGTCCTCATCAAGCAACTGGGATATATAAAGCAATGGTATCCCAAATTTTCACCAAAGCACATCTTTAAGAGTGAATTTGAGTTGATTCTTACCACAACCTTTACCTTTCACTCTACTTCTTTGGTTTGTTGCCGAAGGTGATTTGCTCCTTTAGCTAGGTTGTGGTGAGAGCTGGAGAACCATGCTGCATTCCTGGTCATATGGCACGAACAGACCGGAGTCCATGATCCACGTGCCCTCCGAGCCTCGATCCGATGTCTACACAAAATGAGAGAACCTTGATCGCTCAGTGCTGGGGTGAGTAAAAACATGATGAGGCCATCCAGCACTGAGAGATACGAGCAGTAGGCATAGTAAAAGTAGATGGTCTAAGCACAAGGTAAAATATAGTGATGCAAAGTGCGAGGTCTACCTACATGAATTAACCTAGACGCTGACGAGGTCTCCCAACTTGTCGAGGCACAAAGCCACTAACACGAGGTCCTATCACCATATGGAACATGGTGAACACCACGAGGGTAAAGCCTCTCTGAGAAGATCGGGAAGCCTCGTAAACAAGACGTGAGTAAACTCAGACTCATGCTTACCTAAAGATGAGTAATGCATGTCTTGGAACCTCAAAGCCTGAGAACGCCGCTCATCTTTGATGCGATGGAAACAAAACCCATCCAAGTGACACACCCCGCTGGTAGTAAGCATGAAACACTCTCTTTGGAGCACTCTCCATGGATCAAAGAATAGTTTTTACAGG
>JAAALK010000284.1:62933440-62946790 GCA_019279435.1 Zizania palustris | reverse complement strand
AGATCCCCGTCCTTGTGTGCAAACCCAAGCATGCTTATTGAGCCTCAACTCCTTGGTCCTCTATATAAAATTACTAGTGCCCAATGTACCGCACAAACTGCTATAAAGTTTAAAAGAACGAGTCGTAGATAGCTGGATTCTGATATGAATTTCCCTGTTATTCTCGTCTCTGGACTCTGTTGGAGTTGGCTAGGTTATAAGTATGGTGGGTCCGGGTGCAAGCTCGGGCACTGGTTTGTCGCACCCGGGGCACTATAAGGACCGGTCTGCGGGATCTGTTGCAAAGCACTCCGTACCAACCACAAGTCTAATGGGTAAGTCCTAACTGGAAGTATGGAATACTCCGGCTTGATGCACCATAGAGGAGGGGGCAAGGGGCTAGCCTGCGGGCGACTTGTACCGACGAGGCTCAAGGGGGGGTATGGTGGGGCTCCGATGCGTCGGGACACCATATGAACCATAAGAGGGTGCTATTGAGTCGGGAGGACTATATGGAAGGTTTTGGCACGAGTTCCCGTGTGATGGGTCATCTCGTTACACTTCGGTGTAGGTGATGAGTGCGTGCCTTGTGGGTACAGTGGTACATCTCTGATCAGAGTAATTCAATCTTTTCGAAAAGCCGAGCCCACGGTCAAGGGCGGGTTGTGTACTACTCGCAGTTAGTTTACAATTGTTTGAATGTTCAAGTTATTCATGGCACGTAAGGACTGTTGAGCGAGGTGGGGCTGACTGTACCCCTCGAGTTAGAAGATGATGATACACATGCACATGTTTACTTTTCCGTACTAATAAACTGCTCACATTTAAAGCTTTACACATATGCTGCTTCCGCTAAATTAGCCAATATCTCCTTTGTTATTACCGTGCATTATATTTGCATTCGGTGGCTTGCTGAGTACATCTGTACTCACCCCGTTGACTTACAACATCAGAGCCAGTTTACTACGAGGAGGATGAAGGTCTGGAGTAGCGACCCAGTCAAGGCGAGACTGGAAGGAGGCGTTCATCTAGGACCCTTGTTTTATTAGTTTCTCTTCATCTTTAATCACTTTGTATTAATGCGGTCTACGAACCGTGAATGATTGCTCGTATTGTACGTGGTCGTGTGATGAACGTCTTGTTTTATTGATTTTCTATGGAATTTCAATAAAGTCCTGATTTATTAAATCGGGGCGCGACACTATTGACCTAGGTTTTTCAGATAAAGAATCCATCACATGTAGATTGCTCGCATAACTTTGTTTTGCAGAGAATGATGTTACTGGTAGGCCTTGGATAAATGTGATGTATGAGTTGCATGCAATGAATGTAAATTAAATATGGCCTGTGTGTCATGATTATTTATAGCCCAAGGCTGATGTAAAATATATTACGGCTTGCATGTCATTTCCATGGTGCTTCGACCCATGTAATTAGTATAGCCTATGGGAGATAGACTAGTGCTCTTCATGGAGGCCGGGAGCATGTACTCAATGACGGAGCCATGGAGAAGGAGATCGCCATGTGAAGAAGGCCATGCTATGTCACAGTTAATATGATTGCCTATGATGCTTTCTTATGTTCCTGTTATTCTATTCTTTAATGTTTCATGTGCGCTAGGGACGTTACGATGCTATAATAGTTTTCCCTTAGAAAATTAAGTGTTGATGCTATTCCCAATAGCTGCACCCACCAAGGTTCATGCTCATCGATAGTGGGTCTGCCAAAGCAGGGTGCTATCTTTTATCTCGACCAGTTGGGGCGGAAGTTGGACTTCTACACACATAGCATTAGTTCACTTGACAAGGCTATCAAAACGGTTTTGGGCCTTGGATCATAGGAGTGGGGGTCGAGCATTGGATGCTTCTCCAACGACAAGAGTCACATACGATGTAATAGGAAGGAGTTGCTTACCTATGTCAACTAGCTTCTAGCAGTGATGCCAAAGCTCACTAGGAGATAGCGTGACCAATGGATCTTGCGCCACTATTAGTCATGAGAGAGAATGTGACTAGTTTATATAGTGGGGCATCTTTTATTGGATAGAAGATAACATTGCATAGTGTTGAACCTTGCATTTAATCTTTTATAGCTCATGGCACCAACTATTACTGTTAAGAGCACTCCAATTTTTAATTTGCGATCTATTCTTGAACGAGATAAATTGTCTGGAACAAATTTTATGGACTGGTAAAGAAACTTGAGAATTATTCTCAAGCAAGAGAAAAAGGAAAATGTTCTAGAGGAATCCAATCATGATGAACTTATCGACTGGGGGCTTGTGAGAAGCACTCGAATGAGACACTTAATGTATGTTGTCTCATACCTGCCTATTTGTACTCTGAGCTTTGGAAGAAAGATGAGAACAAGAATGTCCATAATATGATTATGGGACACCAAGGCATCTTTGAGAGCCATGCTCGGGCTAAGAGGTATGGTACCTCAGTGTCCTTGTTTACCTGCAAAACTGGTCAATGGTTCAGGAATTGCAAATTAGACATAGAAGAATTAAACCAATTGGATCTGTTTCTGTTTGCAATACTTCAGAAGTTCCGATATCTGATCAAAAGTTCCGATATCTGATTGGAAGTTCCAATGCCGGACAAAATTACGACAGAGAAGTATAAATGTTATTGAAATTAATCTCGCGACTCGTCCAACTGATTCATGGGTATTTGATACCGGTTCGATGATTCACACTTGCATGTCATTGCAAGGACTGAGTAGGTCAAGAAAATGTGTGGTAGGTGAACTGGATATTCGCGTAGGCAATGGTGCAAAGGTTGCAGCATTGGCCGTGGCATTTATTCTATCACTACCCTCAAGATTAGTTCTGGAATTGAATAATTGTTATTATATTCTAGCATTGGGCAGAAACATTATCTCTTCCTCATGTTTGGAGGAACAAGGTTATGAGTTCGTGATAAAGAACAAATGTTGTTCGATATTCTGAAATGGTATGCTCCATGGTGTTTGTCCATTGGTGAATGGATTATACATTCTAAGTCTTGAGGATGCACATGTTTATAACATTAGTACTAAGAAAGGACGACTCAATGATTTGAATTCTACCTACGTCTAGCATTGTCGCTTAGGTCATATAAATGAGAGGGGCACACATAAGCTTCATAGTGATGGACTTTTGGAGTCATTTGATTTTGAATCATATGACACGTGTGAATCTTGTTTACTTGGCAAGATGACAAAGACGCTTTTCACTAGGTCTAAGTGAGAAGGCGAGCGAGCTATTGGTCATAGCACATACTAATGTGTATGGTCCAATGAGCCGCACGGCTAGGAATAGATTCTAGTACTATATCACTTTTTCCAACGATTTCACTAGATGTGTCTACTTGATGAGGAGTAAGTGGGAGTCCTTTGGAATGTTCAAAGTATCTCATAAGTACAAAATCATATGGACAAGACAATTAAATTTCTATGATCGGATTGTGGAAATGAATATTTTAGCCATGAGTTGACGCGCTGATCTTTCATCATCCCTTTGAGGCAACACTCTAGAAACCAACGCTCTCACTTTAAATAGAGTTCCATCTAAGAGAGTGGTGGGACCAAACTCTGAAAAATGGTTTGGAGCCATTAAGATCTGAATTAAAACAGATTGGATTTGTTCCTATTTGCAGAACTTCGGAAGTTCCGATAGAGATCGGAAGTTTTGATATTTGTCGGGTCAAAAGTTCTTATGGTGATCGGAAGTTTCAATGCCGGACAAAGTTTGCGACAGAGGAGCCAAATTAGAAGTTCCGATCTAGACAGATTAGAGTCCATAGAAGGAAACCAAGTTTGGAACTTGGTGGATCCACACGATGGCGTAAAAACTATTGAGTGATGATGGATTTTAAGGAAAAAAACGTTGCTTGAAATGTTCACATCTATAAGGCACGATTGGAGGCGAAAGGTTTCAAAATATTGAAAGTATTGATTATTATGAAACGGTCTTCGCTCATCGTTATGCTTATGTCTGTTCGGATTATTATAGCAATTGGCAAGCTTATCAGAGTTGGAATCTTTGTTTTGATGTGGTAGTCAAAATGTTTGACTCCATCAAGAACAAAGAGGTGTCTTTTGTTGCAAAAGGGCTAGTGGGAGCACACTTGTATTTCTGGTTCAATATGTGGATGATATATAGGTGATCGGAAATGACATTCCTTTGAAGAATGTTGTCAAGACCTTATTGAAAAATGATTTCTCAGTGAAGGACCTTGGAGACACAACATGCACTTTGGTCATAAAGATCTATGGATATAGATCAAATGGCTCATTGGATTAGGCCAGGATGAAGTACATTGACAAGGTTTGGAAACAGTTTCAAAGTGTTGAATATGTGTGTGATCCCGTATACCTCCATGATCGGATCAATCATATGTGACATGTACACGCACAAACGTGCTTGTATCAGTCAAACCCAGGTGAGAGTCACTAGGCAGTCATAAAAGGGATCCTCATGTGCTTGAGAAGAACTGAGGATATGTTCCTAGGGCACGATAGCGAAGAGGAGCTCGATGTAAGGAGTTACACCGAGGCTAGCCTTCAGACCGGTAAAAGATAATTATCGATCGTAATCTGGGTTTGTGTTCTGTCTCAACGGAGGCGTAGTGAGTTGGAAAGGTTCGAAGCAATAGGTGGTGGCTGATTCTACAATAGTAGTTGAGTATATTGCAGCTTTGGAAGCTGCGAAGGAGGCTGTTTGGATCATAAAGTTTGTTTCAGAGCTGAGTTTTGTTTCTAGTGCATCTAGTCCAATGGACCTCTAATATGGTAATAGTGGTACCATTGTGTAAGCCATGGAACCTAGATAATACCAAAAGTCCAAATGTGTACTTTGGCGATATCACCTGATCTTAGTGATCATAGAGAGAGGTGATATGAAGATTTGCAAGGTGCACACGGATTTGAACATAGCGGATCCGTTGACAAAGCCGCTTCCACGGCCCAAGTATGAGGCGCATATGAGCTGCATGGGTATGGGATACTTGCATGAGTCATGTGTATGTGGGAGTTGCTAGTGATGTCTATGCTAATGTAGGAGATAATTGTTATCTTGTTCCTTGAATAAACATCGTTTGCATTAATTAATAAGTACGACTTGTTATGTGAAACTATTTGCTTTATGACAATGTTGTTCAAAAGGGTCCCTAATCTTGTCATCATGTGGGACAGTGATGATACATGGATTAGCACATCTAACTGATTGATGATTGTGTTTCACCGATCATAGACATAGAGATGCCAAATCAGTGATGTGGACATATGTTGGTGAACATGGTGTTGGACAGACCCACTTGAGATACTATGGGATTGTTATTGAAAAGTGCCATAAGTTGTGATCTCAATGGTGTACCTGTAGAGTCCTTCGACCTGAGATCGTCATTTGATTCCAGAATGCGCAGTGACACACTTAGATGCTTCCTAACACTATTTCATAACTGGGTAGTAATAAGGGTTATTTTTAGGTGTTGTGAAACATGTCTTGGGATATGGGCGGTCAAGATGGAATTTACCTCTCCTAATAATGGGAGAGTCGTCTCTGGGCCCTCGAGGTATTGGATTGGAAAAGTGCATGGCCATGCCACTATGACTGAGGAGTTAGTCATGATTTGAATCCAATGCTTGATCGAGTGAAATGTCGAGCTAACCAACAAGGGTGCCAGGTATCTCGGCTTGAGCTTGACTGATGGTGTGTGGTAAAGGTACCGATGCGTGTGTATATCAAGGTTCATGAAAATTTGATTTATACTCTTTCGGGGGTCAATATGTGCTGCTAGGTACCGCTATTAATCAGTCAGTCGGAAATGGATTTTGGTGAACAACCATTAGTGTATGAACCTATCAGGTCACACACTTAAGGGGATGGATTAAAAAACATGCAAAGAATTGGTTCTTGTGCAACTGGGAGATTGAAGGATAAGCCCGAGAAAATTCCGTTTATCGAAAATTCCGATAGGAGTATTGGAAGTTCCGGTTGATTTCTAGTCTCGATATAGAGAGCAAATGTTTCTTCAGAAGTTCTAATATGGTATCTATTGGGGGAAAATACTTTATCCTCTAATCCTCCAAGATTCCAAGCAAATACATTATGTGACAAAGATAAAGGAAAGTCTTAATCTCGGAGCCCAAGACTTACTTCCGGATTGAAAGGCTCGAAGCCGAAGGGTCCATCTAGGCTCCGGTCCGAAGAGACCCTCCGAAGGGCTTCCCCTTTGGAGATGGAAAACAACCAGAAGGATGGGACTTCTACCTTATCAACACCCTTCGAACATGTTTTACCATATTAACCCTATAAGGGATACCGAATAGTATCCACTATGTCGGTTGTAATTGAGAGGTAAAAAGGTCTTTTCTCTAGAGATTTTACCTATAATACCCCCCTTCTCGCCCTGTAAGAGGCATCAAAATTCCGATATTCAATACACACTTTGAACTATTCTAAGCTATTATCCTTTTCGGAAGCTTAAGATAGTCTCCATTCACAAACACTTCGTTTGTAGTTCTTGGTTTTATAGAACCTGTTAGCGTAATCCGTTGCGCCAACAGTATCAGAAGTTTTGACGAGCCAGAAGTTCTGATTCAGAATCGGGGAATTTTGTACTGATCGGAAGTTCCGATATGGTATTGGAAGTTCTGAGGTGGGCAGTAACAGATTGGATCTGTTGTGTGTCAAACTGTATTAGGATACCAAAAATACCCTATCGGAAGATCTGATCCAGGATCAGAAGTTTTGACGTGGCAAACAGATTGGATCTGTTATGGTTTTGAGGGTTCCGAGATGAGCACGACTAGGGGGGCCTTAGCCCTATAAAGGAGAGGAGTAGGACGTCTTGGTAAGAAGCAATAAGACTAGATTAGACCTAGCCACCAGAGAATCCTCTCCTCCTTTCTTGATCTCAAACGTTGAGATCGAGACTCCGTGTTTCTCACGTGCGGTACTAGCACACTGCCGTGGGAGAAACTCTATCCCTGTATGTGTGGACTATGTGGAGGCATTGCAACATAAGCGATGCTCATATCCATCACCATGAGGAAGGAGACTTCTTCATCGATTGGATCGGCGAGGAACGGCCGGGACAAACTGAGGATAGGCTTGACGCGCTTCATTGACCTTGTCTTCCGCTGCACCTAGCGCGTCAATTGCTAGAAGGTACCGATCTATGATCTCACACACACATGGGTCCTAGGCTTTAGGGCGGAAATTTTGAATTTGCCGGCTAGAGTAACTCCCCTATTCCCCAACAAACCCAACCCTAAAGCTAATCCTGCCCTTTAAACACACATCTTGGTCTTGGCCAAGAGCAAATAAATCCTACCCTTCCCTTTAGTACATTTATCCACAATAGACAGAAGGTAATCATTTTCAACCGTGAGTTTTGAACTTCCCTTTTAGGTGGCGTTTGGTTCAAGAGTCTAATAGAACGGAATGGCTCCGTTCCAGATTCTGAGAACGGAATGGTTCCGTTCTGCGTTTGGAAGCAAGAACGGAGCCACTCTATTTTTTGTTTGGTTCTGTAATCTGATAGAACAGAATGGTTCTATCCCTTGTTTGGTTCAAGGGCAAAAATCAAACACAAACACTTATGATTGTAATCTCTTAAGTTCAGACAAGAACCAGTCATGATAAGTTCACTGTAAAATGAACCGAGCTGAGAAATTAGTTGCGAATGCATACCAATCCCTTATAATACCCAACGCTGACTGACTTGCAGGAAAATTAGTCTTAGACACAACCTTAATATCCAGAGTTCCACACCAAATCAATGCTAGGAACTAAATTCTTAAGCAAGAAGCTTCTCCTTCCACTTCTCATGCGTGATGTGCTGCTGCCTGCACTCCAGGCTGCAGAACGCTGTGTCGCCGCTGCAGACGAACACACCACACGCCAGTAAATTAGTCGACACCTTCGCCGCCATGGATCGGAATCGGATCTCGATCTCTGTCTCCGTGCAAACAATCAAGTGAACGAATGAAATCAATGAAGAGGTATGACCGGATTTTTTTTTCTCGACGTACTTGTACATGTAGGTGTCGCGGCCGGGGCCGAGGCGACGGTTGCAGAGGCCGCAGGCGCGGAGGAAGGCGGCGGTCTGGGCGGCGCGCCGGCGGCAGGGGGGCGCGCCGGCGCGGGGCGAGTGGGAGCGGGGGCGGACGATGGCGGGGGCTGCGTGGCGCGGGGAGGGCAAGGGCAGGGGCTGGGCAGCACACTGGCGGCGGGCGACAGCGGTGATGGAGCGTCCGGGGCGGCGGGGCTGCGGGGCTGCGGGCTGAGACGGATGAGAAAGGAGCGAGCCTCTCGGTTCGCTCATTTTTTGGGGAACGAATGGTTCCGGATCAGGGAAGAATATTCTCTTTTTGGAACCATTCCGTTCCACCTAATTCTAAACCAAACACATGAAGAATAGAACGGAGCCGCTCGCTTCCACCTAACTCGTGAACCAAACGCCACCTTAGCAAAGATGAGTTCATCCTTAAGGGTGATGCAGGTGGAACAAACAAGTTGCACATCCTTAGACCTCTCAACACTCTCCAATCCAGCCTCTTACCCATTAACATGATTGTCCCTCAAATTAATGCTTTCAATATGTAAAGGACAGTTCAAACATGTGTGGGATCGGAATGGTGACTAGAGGGGGGTGAATAGGCGCCTCGACACTTTCTTTCGAACGTGATGGCCTACGCAAATCACGCAACGCACCTCTAAACACTCAATGTCAAGATTTAAACTAATCAGCACAAGTTTGAGCTCAACTAGATTCAAAAACCGAAAAAACAGCTTTGTTTCAAGATTTTTAATCAACCAATATCAAAACACTCACACAAAAAATCAATTCAAGTTTGTAGAAATGAATCAGCTTGTTTCAATTCAATCTCAATTGAAATTCCTACACTTCTGAAATTTTTCAGATGATGAATAGTAAAGGTAACTTCAACAAAGTGCATTTGTCATATTATGGTTCAGATTGCAAATCTCGATTTCAATTTAGATTCAGATTAGCACACGAGAATTTAACAATAAACAAGAAAGCTAGATACTGATACTTCAATCTGTTGTACAACAAAACTAGATTTTGAGAAACCAAGGGTGGTTTCGGTCCGAATGATGAGTGATTGACAAGGATGAGCGTCTGAGCGGATGAGTGGTTGAGAATGGGTTGAGTGCATCGAGGGTTTTGATGTGGTGTGGAGGATTGACTGCCGATGGTTTCGGTGGTGCGTTGCGACCTTGTTTTGGCTTGTCTTGTTTGTGCAGGGTGGAGATGCTGACCGACTATCGACGGTGGGTTATCAAGGGTCGAGCGGGGAGCTTGATGCCGGAGGATCAGGGAGGCCAGGAGAAGATGGAGAAGATCTCAAGAGTGCACGAAGAGACACAGTGAGACTCAGACGGACGACTGACTACGACGGCGTGTCGACCGGGTTCACGAGAGGGAGGCTAGGACAAGCATTTGCGCAGCTCAAGGGGATCGAGAGCGGATGTGGCTTGCTAGCGCTCGGAGTCACGAAGCGGTGTCACAAGTCGAAGGGATGAGAGGCTTTGTCGGTTTTTGCTGAAAACCGTCGAAACTTTAAACATTTAATGTTTTTACTATTTCAATAAAATTGAGTCATGTATTAGTTTAATTTTGTAAGTGTCTTAGTATAGCCTTGTTAGTGTATTTTTTGAATGTCTCTATTCTGAAAATATATTAATAAGGGGTCTTTTGTATTTTTCTTCTAGAGTCAAATAGGGTATTTTCAGTTTTACAATTTCAGATTAGTGTAAGGGGTAAATTGTAAAACTGAGTATTCTAGAACTTTGGGCAGGTGGGATATTTTATCCCCCTATCCCTGGCCGAACAACACTAAGAAATGAGGAGTCAAAAATTTGCTCAGCTTCTTCTTCAATGAAAATCAGAAAATTCCTAGTGCTGATGATGTTTTGACAATGAACAGAGAAATATGAGCCTTGTCGGATCGACTACATGCTTATCGGGAAAGCTATTCATCGTCAAGCGATAGGGAATTCCAAGCACCGAATCAGTGAGTTTTCAATGATTTTTCTGTGAAATCCTGTTTGATCTGAACTGTATTCTTATGAGATTTCACCTGATTATGATTGATACTCTTGGTGAGTCTTTTGGTCCTTGAATCTAGTCAGTTTTTACTTGTAGGTCAGGATTTGAACCCTGAATAGTCTTCATCAGATTAGGTTGTTTCCTTGTGTTCAGATATTGTTTCATATGTATGTGATTGAATGAAAGTGTGTGGATAGTATCTGATCAAGTTTTGGCTGATTGAATGTTGAATTGAGAGTGCATCTAGTTATAATCTGGTTGGTTTTGAATCATCCTTTTATCTCAATCTGAATTGATAGTGTGAAGATTTCGTGTATTGATCAGCACTGTTCTGATTTCTAGATTGTCTTCAGGTTTGTCTTCTTGAGCTGATATTTGTGCTTATCTCTTGAATCTTTGAAAGGAGTTCTTCAATTGTTGCTGATCAATATATATTGTGTTATCTCTTTTGTCAGCAATTCATCTGATAGCAGTTTTGTCCAGGAATTTTGTGAGTAGACCTTTTTTGGTTCACTAGTTTAAAAGAGATGTTAAACTGAATTTCATGTTATGAATTCTGATATAGTGATCTGAGTTTTCTTAATCTGCCAAGTTGTGTAGCTTTGATGTTAAGTGTCCATCTGATTCAGTTCTGAACAGCTCTTCTAATGTAATTAGTTTTGATCTGAACAAATCTTGATTACACAATTCTGTATTAATTTTTGAGGTATCATTTTGTTGAATTGAAACATGATTTTTCAGTAGTTACTCTTGCAAGATTTCAGTGTATTCTTTATCTCTTTTCTCTGAATTAAACAGTGAAGCTTTTCAAAGTGTTTCAAAAGGAAATACAATTGTGTGTTACTGATTAGTGAATCTCTCAGGATTGTCTCTCTATTTGTTGATGTTACATGTATAAATTTGAACTTAGTTTCAGTTCTCTATTCAAATTTTCTGAAAATGGCAGCAGATTTCCTGAGTTGAGTTGAGCAGAAACCTGTTAATGAGAGATTGCTGCAGATGACTAGTGTGCTGATAACTCTTTTCATCTGAATTGATCTTTAGATTTTGTGCTGTTTTGTAGTTGTTGTGTAAGCTATATCTGTGAACACAAGTTTAGTAGAAGTATGCTATTCATTATGTTTTACTTCTTGGTTTGAAAGTCTCACTGTTTTTAACCAGTTTAATTCTATTGTAAATCCAATACACACTTTATTCCTTCATGCAAGATTCAGAAACAATATGCTGAAGTGTTCAGTACTATTTTTGTACAGAATCTGAAGTGAGATATCTTCTGTGCTCTGTTTTTCTTTTTAGTTTATTTGCTTGAACTGTTTTTGATGAGGTGAAGTTTCTTTTGTCAGAACTGCTACAATTTTGCAGTGTTGGGTTCATTTTAAGTAATCTGAAATTGCTGTGCAGCACTTTGTAAGTGCAGAATCTAGTTTTCTTGACAAGTGTTGAATTATTGTGCACTAATCTAAAACTGATTTGCTGTAATGAAACATGATTAGAAACTGAAATATTCAAAGTGAACCACATACTGATTTCTAAATAGTTTGGAAAGTACTAGTTACTATTCATCATCCATTTTGGTTCAGAAGTATTCAAAATTGGTTCAATCCTGTGTCAGTTTAGGAGATTGCTGATTTATAGTGGAACTATGATCTGAAGTCTGTTTTGAATTTGAACCCTGAAAATTGAACTGAACTTAATTGAATTTGTGATACTATTCATCATCCAAAATTTCTCAAAACTATTGAAATTGAATTTTGATTATCGCATTCTGAAATCAAAATCTGATTTGAACCAAATTGTGAATTTGTTGAGTTCTAAACTTTGTCATCTGATCACTTGCCGATAGGCTCCTGTCGTCAAATCAAGTGTCGGTCTAGGAAGTCTGTTTCGGAGTTTCATTCACCAACAGTTTCAAATCGATTGTTCAAATGTCGATTTAGACAAAAATTTTATTTGGAGTTGTGTTGAGTTATGAATATATAATCTGATCTTCAATTTGATTCTGTGTTCTTTTGGAGGAGCATTTGGTGATTTGATTAGGCTATCACATTCATGAGAAAGTGTTGAGGCGCCTATTCACCCCCCCTCTAGTCGCCATTCCGATCCCACAATTGGTATCAGAGCCAGTTTGATCACGAGTTGACTTTAACCAGTTGTGATCCTTGTTTTGGCGACATGGATAGGAACACAAAGATTCCGATGTTTGATGGTCGAGACTATGCCTATTGGAAGGTGCGCATGGAGGCTTATTTGCTTAGCCAAGGAAGTGCGATATGGGACATTGTTGCATCCCAGTATGTGATTCCTGACACTCGTACCTCAGAGACTGAGAAGGCTCAATATGAATGTAATAGCAAGGCTAGAAACATTTTTTTATCAGTCCGAGTCGCAATGAGTTCGACAGGGTCCAGCACCTTCGCACTGCACGAGAAATTTGGTCGACCTTCAGTACTTTTCTTGAGGGCACATCGCAGATTAAGGTTCGAAGGCAGAGCACGTATAATCAAGAATACCAAATGTCCGTGCAAGGCCCTAGAGAATCTGTTGATGCTTTGTTTGCTCGCTTTGACGACATTGTTAGTAACTTGCGCTCCACTGGGACGCTAGCTTACTCTGATTATGACTGAGCGATCAAACTTCTCTATGCTCTGGATCGTAGCATATGGGAAGTAAAGATCTCAAGCATTGAAGAGTCTACGAATTTTGATACTTTGACACGCGATGAACTCTTCAGTAAGCTTAAGTCCACCGAGATTGCCAAGGCGTCTCAACTAGGAGCTGGAAAATCTTTGTTGCCTTCGATTGCTTTGTGTTCCAATTCTGGCAGTGGCACCTCATCAGGATGTACTTTGTCTGGCGTTTCTAGAGCTTGTGTTTTCTCTGTGCTTTTGACTTGTCCTCCCTTGTCTCTGTCACAAAGAACAAGTGGATACTCTAGATGATGAGGAGCTAGCTCTCATTGTCAAGAAGTTCACTCGCTTTTACAATGATAGACGAGACCAAAGGAGACGATGATCACATGTGTGTTTTGAATGTGGAGATACGTCTCACATAAAAGCAAATTACCCTAAACTGAAAATTAAAAATGAAAATGAGCATAAGCACCAAAACTAGAACAAGAAACCCTATTTAAGAGGAAAGCGAGAAAAAATGGCTAAGAGAGTAGCCAGATCTTTTGTGGCCACCCTCAGCACATCGACAGCACGTCACGCGAGAGCCAAGCTCAGAGGAAGAGGAGCCTCCCAAGAAAGAGAAGAAGGAGAAGAAGGAGAAGAAGGAGAAAAAGATAGTGGACCTCACTGACCTTTGC
>JAAALK010000284.1:62851660-62932440 GCA_019279435.1 Zizania palustris | reverse complement strand
ATGGTTTCCACTTTGCAGGATTTCGGGTTAGATTATAAGGGTGTTCCCTATTCTGTGATAACACTAGTGCTATTTGCATTGCAAACAAACCAGTTCAGCATTCTAGAACCAAACACATTGATGTGAGATATCATTTTCTCAGAGATCACAATGAGAAGGGTGATATTGAGCTTCAATATGTTGATACCCAGAACTAGCTTGCTGACATTTTACCAAACCAACTTGATGCATCCTGATTTGCTTATTTGCATGGGGAACTGGGTATTTGTCATCCTTATGGCATTTTGTGAGAGGGAGCATGATTTCATGATTTTGCATTGGCTTCCTTATGATGATTTGTTGACGCACTTGGTTGCTTTTATATGCTTGCATGATTTTCATAATCATGATGCTTTTAGCTCTGTTTAATATATCTAACTTCATAGTGAGCATGATTTTAATTTACAAAATTCTAAAATTGATCACTGCTTAGTCTTGTGCCTAGTATGTGTTTATGCAGAATTGCTTTAGCTATCCTTTATCTGCCTGGTATCTAGAATCTGTTGCATTGGATGCAAAATTGCAACTTGAAAACAATACTGTTTTTTCATGTACTCATACAACAAATGTTACACAACAAAGATCAATATCCATGATTTATGTGCTAAAATGAAAAGATCCAAGTGTGTTTGCTTGTCACACTTTATTCTAGACTGCTTACCATTACACTTTTGGTATGAACTAGGGATAACTTACTGTCTGCCAAAATCACT
Source organism: Zizania palustris (assembly GCA_019279435.1). Lineage (NCBI taxonomy): Eukaryota > Viridiplantae > Streptophyta > Magnoliopsida > Poales > Poaceae > Zizania > Zizania palustris. The sequence continues at coordinate 62,931,688 of JAAALK010000284.1, read as the reverse complement.
GCCTTAAGCTTCTGATGTTTTTCATGATCTAGGCTGTGCCTGGTTGGAAAGTATAAGGTAGACAAACAAATACCCCTGGCAAAATAAAAAGAATTACAAAGTCTGAATTATTTGCTTATCAAGCTGCTAAATGCTCTATGAATTTGGACTTGCTTTCCTGGATAGAAATTGATTAGCTTATGCAGTTTCTGTTTTCACGTGTCTATATGACTGTCTAAGTCGTGATGCTTTTCTTGTTCATCAAATTAAAAAACTATGCTTCAACATTGAATTTGGGGATATATTACCTTAAGCTAAGCATCTAAGCCTGACACTATGATTGGCATATTCTTTCACATTATGTTGTCACACTTTTCATCATCTCGAAGCCTTGCAATTGTATTGCTCCTTGATTCTTGCACTTGCCAAAGGGGGAGAAATATTTCCTGGTTTGCCTACCTAAGGGGAAGAAAAATGCCTAGTTTGCCTACCTAAGGGAGGAGAACAAGTGATAAAGCTCGAAAGGGTGAGAAAATTTTTACTGCCAATGGGGATTTCTTGCTAATGGTTTTTCATGAGTCAAGTCGATAGAAACCCTTTTATCAAGTGAATGATTTGGCTCTTTTCTATGTTTTTATGGTCACTTGTGTGCTGAAATTTTTAAATTTTCTTGAACTTGAATTTGATTGTCAATGCACTCATCAAGGGGGAGATTGAGAAACCAAGTTTAAATGTGCCTTGGTTTCAAGTCTGTGATGATGATTAACAAGGTTTACCTTATGGGCGAATGGTTCCCTCCGAAGGGGTTCTGGAGGTGTTTACCGAAGGGTTCGGTGGTTACTGGCTGTAGTTGTGCAGCGGAGTGGTCTATCGGAGGGGTCTGGCAGATCATGATGACATGTGTGTACCGAAGGGCTCGGTACTTTGGGTGGAACACCAGAGTGTGTACCTGTTGGGGGGAAAATATTTCATCCACCAGAGATCAAGAACGCTCCCTGTATTTACCAGCAGAAGAGGTGAGTCAGAAGCTTTAATCTTCAAAGCTTCTAAAAGCATCGGAGCTATGTTGTATTCAGAGTGGTTATGCAGTGAAGACCTCCGTCAAGGCATCAGCATAACGAAGTGTCCCGAAGTCCTTACACCTGAAAGAGTGTTGCCAACAAGGATAGAAGATTTATCTTCTTTTTGATTAAATTAGTCTTTTACCATATTAGCCCTATTCGGAATACGAATAGTTCCACTATGTCGGTTGTAATAGAGGGGGTAAAAAGGTCTTTTCCTAGAGTTTTTTACCTATAAATACCCCCTTTTCATCCTGTAATAGGGATCAAATAATCAGATATTCAATATGATGAGGACATCACTTCATATGATACACACATGGAGCCTACACCTACAATACACACGCGCCCGTGCCCGTCGCTTGAACTATGAGGTTAATTCTTTCCTTAGCAACTATTTCAATATTTGTTTGGATGGGATGCTACTGAATACTAGTGATATTTTGTTTCTTAGGACATGGGAATGGAATAGAAGACTTGGAGTTCAAGACGGAGCCGCACGGATGTTTGAAGTCAAGATTTCGCTGGTTCGGACTACATCGACCACTCTGCACCAAAATGGGCATAACTTCCTCATACGAAGTCCGATTGGCGCGGTTCTTTGACTTTTTGGAAAGCTGAGGAGAAGACGGATCGTTTGCCGTTGGTTTCACATCATTTGGAGTCTCGAGTCGTTCTGTGTGACCGAAACAGTACTGCGTGACAGAACTAGGCCGTTTGCCATATCTGAGTCTGTACGTCTTCTAGCCCACAGCCCAAGTCTGTTCCCCTTCCACAGGCCGCCGCCCTATATATTCTCACGCCAGCCAACTCTAGGGTTAGGTTTGCTTTGTTGCATCTACACTGTGTGTTAGATCCCGCCTCTTGCGCCGGACCGATTGGCTGCCGCATTGGCGTTTGTGAAACCTAACTTATCTTCGTGTTGTCTGTGATTTGGCATTCGATTGTATCCTTCCTGTGCTTGCTTGTGGTCTTGGGTTCGCTTGCAGGAATTAGCCTTCGTGGCGAGGTCAATCGCGTTCTGCTTGGTTGATAACCAACGGAGACAGTGGTGTAACGATTGCAAGGTTTTGATCCGCCGGACCGGAGCCTTTGGGTCGCCAACGTCGAGATTCCCACCAACCAAGTTTATCCCTACCTAGCGGAAGATCGGGACCAATCCCCCATCACAATACATAACTTTGAACTATTTCGAAGCTATTCCTTAACGGAGGCTTGAGATAGTCTGCTCCTACAAACACTTCGTTTGTCACACATACAATTTCTTAAACATGTTAGCATAATCTTTTACCCCAACAGTACCAAAGGTTGTTTACTGGTGAGGTGTCCAAGGTACTGGAAACACTTGTCTTCTTGTTGTTAGTGCGCATGTGACTTTTGGAGATGACGGACGGTTCACAGCAAGTGAACCTGGGTCAAGTGGGAGGCTTGATGCCAGGCGAGCGGGAAGCTCGGTCATGAAGGCTGAGTGAGGTCAAGGGTCGGGTCCTCGGGTCAAGGTGTGCCAGGCGGAGCAGAAAGTGCGGAGGATGGCTTCAGCTGAAGGTACGTCGAGGCAAAGTCCTCGGAGGCGAGGCACTTTGAAGGGTGCTCCGGAAGGAGTGAATTCGAAGTATGGTAGAAAAAGTCCTCAACATTGAGGCAAGGCATTCGAAGTGTGCTCCGAATGGAGGCACTTGAAGGAACACCTGACGAAGGTCTCAGAAGTCAAGGTGGCGAAGATACTCCGAATGTGGGGCTTCAGAGTGTGGCTGACTTGAGGTACTTCCGCCATGCATGGCTTCGGTACATGGACTGATGAAGTTCGAGCTAGGATTAGCTGCGAAGCCATGGTGGTCCACTCCGGAGGTGATGGTGCGAAGGCTCAATAGCTTTGACTGACTTCGGCTCAAAACTGTCATTGTATCGAAGACAAACTTCGGTGAAGCGAAGGCCATATGGTACAAAGCTTGTCACTGAAGCTACTGCACACTTCGTGTGCGAAGGGGGCTTCAGAAGATTCCAACTATGCAAAGGCTGATCGTATTTGCTCTACAAAAGCTGATGTTGTCTCCTCTGCGAAGCTGACAAAAGAAGCCTCCAAAAAAGTAGACTACCATCTGTACCCCCTTGTCTGGCTGAGACAAAAACAATGTAAACCTTAGGGGTAAAGTAGTCTATTCGCAAACCATCGCAGCACCAGATTACCTCTACAGCACCAGATTACCTCTTCAGGTGGAGGATGACTATTACGATGGCGGTCGTTGGCAGCAGCTCCAGCGGCAGTGGCTACCATCAGACCATGAGAGGCCGCCACCTCCACTTCCTTAGGTTGCACGGCCAAGGAGGCAGCAGTATCCTTCTTAGAAGTGGCAAGCGGCGGATGCCTTCAGGGCATTGAGCTCCTCCTCGAGGATTACCACCTCCTTCTGCAAACCCTGCAGCTCGGTGTTCGAGTTCTGCAGACTTACGCAAACTCGGCCTCGTGGTCTGGACTTCTCGGCGGCGAGGAGGCGCTTCACCTCGGCGCGGAGCGTGGCAGCCTCGTCCTCGGAGGCAGCGGCGGAAGTGCTCGGCGGTGGGCGACTATCCTCCATGGCCTGGCACACGACGCCCTCGAGACGGAAGGCCTCTGCAGTGAGGAAGCGGTTCTCGTGGCTGGTGGCGGCGAGCTTCTCCTCCAGATCGCGCTTCGTCTCCCGCAGGGCATCGACTTCGGGCTGGGTTGTAGAACTTGGTGGAGTAGACCTCAACCCGCGCCCCCTCCCGTTTGTGAGGGCCCTGCTCGAACTCGGCCGCGGCTGCGGTTGGGGAGGCGAACATCTCGTCGCCATTCTCCATCGGAAACCCTTGCCTCCTCTCTCTCTCTCCCTCTCTCTCTCTCTCTGCGGTGGTGGATACGGGGAGGTAAACGAAAAAGGCGTTCGAAAGGACTTTTCCCGCGAATATATCAGTGAACGGGGGAAAAGCGATCCCCGCTGTTCCAATTGGACGGTCCATCCCTGACGTGCTCAGATCAGACGGTTAATATGGGCAGAGGGGTTGCGATATATGCACGGGGAGTAGAGCTGGGACTTGGGCCGTGCTTTGCATGGGCCGGCCCAAAGCACGTAGGCCCGACCCATGTAAAGCATGGCCCGGTACGGCCCATGGATGGGCCGGGCCGGCACGGCCCGTACAAGGGCCGGACTTGGGCCTAGAGGTTAGGCCCAGTGTGGCGGCCCGGGTACGGCCCTTAAGTGGGCCATGCTTGGGCCGGCCCGGCCCAAAACAAGCCCATGGGTAAATAATTCATATGTACAAGGAGGAGACATGTTATTAAAAATTAAAAAGTCTGCAAATTACTATTTGAATATACCTTGCTCTATATCATGTGTAAGACAAATCAAAATTTGAGTCATTCATATATAGGACAAATCAAAATGTAAATTATATGCTCAAGAGCAAGAAAGTAGTATTAATGAACTAGTATCATGTGTAAATTATTAATAAAATTCATTTTCCCCCTATTTTTTGGGTTGTTCTATTATTTTATGTGAAACTAGAATTTTCATTATTCAAAGATAAATTAAATAAATATTTTCATAACCCTGGTAAGAGACATCTAACAATGTTACAAAGTTAGGGCCGTTTTTGGGCCGGCCCGGCCCATCCAGGCCCGTCGGACTTTGGGCCGTGACTGGGCTTGGCAAACACAGGTTCGGGCCAGCCCGACACGACCCTTAATTTTTTCGGGCCAAAAAGGCCCGGCCCATTCAGGTCTTGGCCCCAAGGACCCGGACCGGACCGGCCCGGACCGGCCCATGTCCCAGCTCTAGCGTGAAGTGCGAAGCCTTTTCAAAGGAACCTTGTGTGCGGAGCTTGCAGTTTCCTTGCAGAGTTATATTTTTTTTGGGTTTGTGAGTGTGAGCGAAGTATTCCTGACTTCGGAATTTGCTCTTTGCGAAGCCTGGGTTCGGAGCTATAAAATACCTCCGAACTAGACCTCCGAAGGGTGTGTTTGAAGCATGTTCCGTAGGAGACTGAAGTTAAACAGATGGCTATTTTTAGCATGAAATTTTAAAATCTCCCATTCACCCACCCACTCTGGTTGCCCATTCAGTCCAACACAAGGCTATACTTGTGGCTCAGGGTTATACTCAAGTCGAGGGGGTTGATTTTGGAGAAACATTTGCACCGGTAGCTCGACTTGTGGCCATTAGGATTTGCTTGCATTTGCATCGTCTCATGGTTTTAAAATTTATCAAATGGATGTAAAAAATACTTTCCTTAATGGTTTCATAGGAGAAGATGTGTATGTCAAGAAATCCCCTAGCTTTGAACATCCCAAGTACCCCCATAGAGTCTTTAAACTTCACAAAGCTTTATATGGGCTCAAGCAAGCTCCTAGGGCTTGGTACGACCGTCTTAGGAATTTCTTGATTGAGCATGAGTACAAAATAGGCTCTGTTGATAAGACCTTGTTCACTCTCATGCATGGCAAAGATTCTACTTGTTCAATTTATGGTGAAGACATAATTTTTGGTGGTTCATCTCATACTCTTGTGGCCAAGTTTGCTGAATCTATGAGTAGGGAATTTGAAATGTCGATGATGGGCGAGCTGACCTTCTTCCTTGGTTTGCAAATCAAGCAAAGAAAACAAGGAACTTTTGTACATAATACCAAATACACTAAAGACCTGCTAAAACACTTTGATATGACAGATGCAAAACCACTTGCTACCCAATGGGTACTTCAGTTGCGCTAGATCGAGATGAAGATGGAGAAGAAGTGGACCATAAGGAGTTTCGGAGCACGATCGGCTCTCTCCTCTACTTGATGCTACTGAGGCCGGACAAACACCTTTGCAGTATGTATGTGCGCTCGTTATCAGGCTTCTCCAAGGGCTTCACATCGTCAAGCTGTCAAGCTCATTCTAAGGTATCTCAAACACACTCTTGAATTTGGCATTTGGTACTCTACATCATCTTCATTATGCTTGAGAGGTTTTTCTGATGATGACTTTGCTGGATGTCGTATTGATCGAAAGAGTACATTTGGGACTTGCTATTTTCTGGGTTCTTCTCTTATGTGTTGGTCTTCTCGCAATAGTTTAGCGTTGCACAGTCTACAACCGAGGCTGAATATGTAGCTGCTGCTAGCTATTGCGCACAGATTTTGTGGATGGTTTCTACTTTGCGGGATTTTGGGTTGGATTTTAAGGGTGTTACACTATTTTGTGATAACACGAGTGCAATCATCTTACCAAACAACCTAGTTCATCATTCTTGGACCAAACACATTGACGTGTGTTATCATTTCTTAAGAGATCACAATGAGAGGGTGATATCGATTTGCGCTTTTGTTGATACCCAGAACCAGCTTGGCACATATTTTTACAAGCCTCTCGATGCTTCACGCTTTGCATTTTTGAGATGAGAGTTTGGCATTTGTCATCCTATAGGTATCATGTGAGGCGGAGTTGTGTAGAATTGCATAAGCTTCTGTAATATGATTAATTGCTTTTACAAGTGCATGCTTTATTATGCCTTTACAATACTGTCTTGTACTACTAGGTGATTATGCTTGGATTGAATGCATCTAATACCTGTCTTGAGCATGGCTTTTGTTTGTGAAACTTGGAAATGGTCACTACTTAGTCTGGAAACTAGCATGAATAAGTTGAGTTCATTTGCTATCTTTTACATACCTAGTGGCTAGGTCCTTCTTTACCTTGGATGCTAATTACGCAACTTGATCATATTATGCTGAAAATTAAAAAATGATGAAAAATGAAATGAAATGAAAATATTTAATACTCTTGCTATCTTGTGCTAAAATTGAAAAGATCCATGCAGGTTTGCATTGTCACACTACTTTGTTCTAGACTGCTTACCATAGCACTTTGGTATGAACTAGAACATTGAAGTGTATACCAAGACCAATGTTTTAAGCTTCTGATGGTTTCAGCCTAGGCTTAGCTTGGTCGGTTAGCATAAGGTTGACTTGCAAATAACCCCTGACACATAAATGAAAAATAAAAGTTTAAATTCTTTGCATATCAAGCTTGCTGAAGCTCCTTGTAGTGGGATATGCTTATCTGGTTAGTATTTGATTAGCTTTTGCATCTCTTACCTTGCCATGTCTAGTTTACTAGTCTGAGTATGTGATGCTTTTATTTAGCTAAAAATTGAAAATGCTGCTCATACTGTTACTTAGATTGTATACATCTGAGATTGTCGTACAATATGTTAGCACAATATTCGAGGCACAATGCTTGTTTGTACTGTAATTGGACTTAATCATATTCCAGAAGCAATGTATTTACAATTTATTCTCACATCTCATGTTGCTATCTTGATGTCTGCATTGCCAAAGGGGGAGAGTTCATGTGATTTTGCTCGCTTGATTGCTTTTGTGTTTATGTTTGTTCTACCACCAACTTTTATCGAGTGACATGCATCTTTTTTATCTATCTAGAGCTTTCACGGTCACTGTGTGCTGAACTTGTATTTTACTTCCTTTTATATTGGAATTGTCAATGCACTCATCAAGGAGGAGATTGAGAAACCAAGTGAGGCTTTCACTTTGGTTCCAGTGTTATGATGAGTGATTGACAAAGTTGGCTATGGTGATTGTTGGGTGTCTGTGTATGGGTTGCATGGAGGGTGTGTGTGTTTTGCTTGTCTCATATGTGCAGGGTTGAGATGCTTGTCAACTGTCGATGACGAGTGATCAGGGTTAGACAGGAGTCTAATCCAAGATGGTCGAGGAGGCCAATTGAAGTTGAAGGTGATCTCAAGCGTACGCATGGAGACGAAGTGAGACATGGGAGAATTGTTGATCAAGACAAAGTGTTGGTCAAGTCAGTGAAAGGGAAGCCAGTGCAAGTGACAAGGCGGCTCGAGGGATCGAGAGCGGGAGAGACTTGCTCGCAGTCGAGTTCACGGACTAATGACACTTGTCGAAGATCTGGGAGGCTTTGTTGGTTTTTTGCTGAAAACCATCTCATCTCAAAATGTTTTAATTCTAATAATTAGGAGTTAATTTTTCGTTGAGTAATTTAGATTAAGTGTAATCTTTTAGTATTTTTCAGAATTTTCAAATTCTGAAAATATATTAAAAGAATAGGGTCATTGTTGAATAGAGTAGGAGTAAACATTAATGTATTTTTCAGAATTTATAATTCTGAAAATACATTATGGCATTTAGGTAAATACTCTCAACTTTAACCCTAATGGCATTTTGGGGATTACTTTAATGGGCTAGCCTATATAAAGGACCCCGTGCCTAAGAGTTAGGACTGCTTACTTTAATCAAACCAGAAATTTCTTTTCAGTTTGTGTGCTGTCCAGCTTTACATTTACTGCATAATTAATCTAGTAAATTTTGCTATCTTGCAATTAATTCAGCCGAAGTTATTTACTGTTCATCGTTCTGTATTTTTCCTGGACTATTCATTTTGTTGGTTGTTCTTGGTTCCTCGGTCAGTCCTTCTTCTCCTGATCTGAAGATAGAGCAACCACTAATCTGCATGTGACTCTGAAATTATGTTTATCTTTTTGAGTTGTGGATCAATCTTGGCTAATCTTCTAGTCAAAAATTATTTGTTGTTTGCTTCTCTCGGGTTTTGTTGATTTTGCCAGTTTGTGAACAAGATGTGTGCAGTTTAGTTGCTGCCGCCAAAACACTGCAAAGCAATATATATTTCACATGGCAGCAGGAGATGCTCTAAACTCATAAATTCTATTCACATCTTCTTGAATCAATAGTTGCAAGTCTTTAATTCCTGAGTAATTAGTTTTGTTGCTGCTTTCTGCTCCTATTTCTTTTGTTGGTTGAGTAACAATGCATGTGCTGGAAAAGATGCATATTATACCCTCACAGATGCAGAATAATTTCTAGATGCACTAAACTGTGTTCACTTCTGAAAGTTCAATACTACTTTTTTGGTATGAGAAATCATAATGCAAAGATTGTTTGATTTGTTTCAAGATTATCTACTCAAAAGATGAACTACTCAGTCAAAGTAAATCTTCTCTGGTTTTTCTAGAATCACTTTCTGTTTTAGTTTTGTTGATTGATCAGTCACATGGAGTCAAGTTTCCTGGAAATGCTGAGAAATCCCAGGTGCTATTAAACTGATCAATTTGAAGATATATTTGATTTAGTTTCTTTGAAACAGTACTTTGCAGCTCTGAATTTTTTCAATTCATGACCATTACTGCTCATTCTTGATTGAAACTGACTTTATACTTGATGCACAAGTTTTGTGGACTAATTTGAACTATTGAAGATGTCTTTGTCTCATTTTCACTGTCTGTCTTTGACTGTGATATCCTGATTGCACTGAAGAAAAACTACTTTTAGTTTTACAGAATATTCAGTAAGTGCAGGATACACTAGAACTTCTAAAGGATAGATGATCTGAATTCTGATTGCTTGGAGTTATTCAGTTCTTGTGAATGAAACTGAGTAGATGCTGTTAGGTGTTAAGTGGTGATCATATACTTGCAAAGTGAACAGAACTCAAAGCTGCATTACTGAAGCATACTTGGTTTTTGAATGGTTCTTTTCAAATCTAAACTTTCATTTGAGATTCATTTTAAATAGCTGATTAAACTGATTGTTCAAGATATTGGGATTGTTGTGGTTGTTGTATACTCAAATATACATGACATGAACTTGATTCAAATTGACAAAATTCAGCTTCTGAGTGTTTTTCTGATTCTCTGAAACATGTCGGAGTTCCAACGATCGACACCTTCCTGTCGGCTATTCATTTGCCGAAATTGCAGCTGTATTTTGGAGTTTTAAATACAGACAATACAGATCGACCAGTCAATCTCCAATTTAGACAAAAATTCTGTTTGAGGTTGAATTCTATTCTGGTTTTGTACAGTGAGTCACAAATTTGATTTGTAATGTTAGAGGAGCATTGGAGTGTTCTGAACAGGCCATCATATTCATGAGAATTTGTAGAGGTGCCTATTCACCCCCCTCTAGTCGCCATTCCGATCCCAGACATCACTACTCTCATGGCTAACGTACAGAGGATTGCCCTAGAGCAACAACCTCCTGCTCCAGTGCATGAGGTTGAGGCTGATGAAGAAGACACCGACCACGATAGTGCACACGCTACCGACTAGGAACATCGGTGTCCCCGAGTGCACCGCCATTGGTGAGATAACGATAACCATGGCAATTAGCCCTAGGATTGAGGTAACCCTGACCCTTTCGCCATAGTCAAATTTACTATTCCTTCATTTTCTAGTAAATATGACCTTGGACTGTATTTAGATTGGGAAATGATTGTTGAACAAAAATTTAATTCTCATCTCATTATAGAACAACATCGGGTTAGACAAGCCACTAGTGAATTTAAGGACTTTGCCATTATCTGGTGAAATGAATTGGTAAAGGCTAGGTTAGAACCTGACACATGGGATTGGCTAAAGAGATCCATGCGTGGTAGATTTGTTCCTCCTTCTTACAAGCGCAATTTAAGAAACAAATTACAACGCCTAAACTAGGGTAATAGGTCTGTTTAGGAATATTACCAAGAAGTACAAATAGTCATGTTGCGTTGTGAGGTAGAAGAGGAAGAGGAGGACAAGATGTCACATTTCTATGGTTGGCTACAACATGAAATTCAGGACATAGTCGATTATAAGGAATATAATTCAATTACTTGACTATTTCACCTTGCTATGTTGGCTGAGAAGGAATTGCAGGGAAGGCAACTGGCGTCCAAGACTCAATTGAAGAGTATGCCGATAGCGCGTCTTTCTCTAGGATAGGCCAAGACACCATCGACCACCTCCTATCGGCCCTCCAGCTTCAACATTCCGATCGGGTATGACCCACCGTATCAGCCCTGATCAAGCAAGCGTATGATAAGGACAAATCGGCCCGAGCACCTACTCCTGCCCAGGTACTTCATTGGTCACTTCCATCGGTAGGACAATAGACATGCAATGCTTCAAATACAAAGGCATCGGCCATGTGCAACAGTGACTTCCCCAACATGCGACTACTACTTGTTACTGAAAAGTGGTGAGTACACTAGTGCTAATGAAGATGAAATGAAATGTACCTGACACTAACAATACAGAGCACCAAGCAGATGACTCGTTCGATGAGCAAGCAATGGAGCACATCAACATTGCTAACACCGGACGATACCTAAGCATCGTTGTCCAACGAGAGCTGAGTATACAAGTAGAGATGACAGGACAACATCAACGTCACAACTTGTTCTAGACTCGGTTCGTCATCCAAGAAAGAGCATGCCGAGTTGTCATCGATAGCGGAAGTTATCACTGTTGATAGCAAAAAATGGCATTAATGGTCAAGATTGTCCAAAAGTAAAAATTGGTAATTTGGACCGAAAATATGCAATTCCTGGCACAGGCCGAAACCTTGAAGTGTTGAAGGCCCATCCGCATGGGGCTTCGGCTGCCCTATCGGCGCCCTACTTTGCAAGTCAGCTTCGCCCCAATGGGGTTCTTCGGCAGGACTACTTCATAGGCAGGCTTTGGCCTCCCAGATCCATTGACAAAACCTCTTCCACAACCTAAGCATGAGGCGCACCTAAGCACCATGGGTACTAGATACTTGTGTGAGTGAGTCATGTGTATGTGGAAGATGTTAGTAGTATCTATGATCATGTAAGAGGATAATTGTTATCTTGTTCCTTGAATAAATGTCGTTTAAATTTAATTAATGAGTTGATGACTTGTTATGTGAGACTATTTGTTTTATAATGATATTGTTCAAAAATGATCCCTGATTTTGTCATCATGTGGGACTATGATGATACATAGATTAGCAAATCCGATTGATTGATGATCACGTTTCACAAATCAAAAACATAGATATGTCAAATTAGTGATGTGGACACATGTTGGAGCAACATGGTGTTGGATAGACCCACTTGATATACTACTAGGATTGTTATTGTAATGTGCCATCAGTTGTCATCTCAAATGGTGTACCTGCAGAGTTCTCAGACCTGAGATCATCATTTGATTCCAGAATGCGTAGCGACACACTTAGATGCTTCCTAATACTATTCCATAACTAGGTAATCATAAGGGTTGTTTTTAGGTGTGTTATGAAACATGTCATGGGATGTGAGCGGTCAAGATGGAATTTACCCCTCCTAATAATGGGAGAGGCGTCTATGGGCCCCTCGAGGTAGTCGAATTGGAAAAGTGCATGACCATGCCACTATGACTAAAGAGTTAGTCATGATTTGAATCTGTTACTTGAATGAGTGAAATGTCGAGCTGTCCAAAAAGGGTGGCACAAATCTCACCTTGAGCTTGACTGATGGTGTATGGTAAAGGGACTAGTGCATGCATATATCAAGGTTAAGTGAAAAAATTGATTTTATACGTTTTCAGGGGTCAATATGTCCTGCTAGGTACAACTATTGATCAGTGAGTCGGAAAAAGTTTTTGGTGAATAGTCGTCAGTGTATCAACCTATAGGGTCAGACACTTAAGGGGATGGATTAATAAAACTGCAAAGAACTAGTTCTTGTGCAAGTTGGAGATTGAAGGAATAGTGCCCAAGAAAATTCCAGTTGGATTGGAAGTTCCGATGTGGAATCGAAAATTTCGATTATTTTCTTAATTGGAAATAGAGAGCTCAAATCATAAGTTCCAATATGATATTGGAAGTTCCAATAATTTCTAATTTAGAGACAAAGAGTTCAAACCAGAAGTTCATATGAGTATTGGGAAAAATTGCATTGATCGGAAGTTCGATAAGGGTATCAGAAGTCCCGATGCTTCCTGGAATTGCAAACTGAGAATCCTAATCGGAAGTTCCAATCTAAGGATCAGAAGTTTTGAGGTGGGCAAAATAGATTGGATTTGTTGGGCCCTAATCTGAATTAGGGCTAGGACTCTCACCTCTATATAAAGAGAGGAGGAGGTCTTGGATATCAAGTTATTCATTGTTTAGATCATATCTAAACCCTAGCCACCAAGAACTCCTCCTCTCTCTTTCTTGATCTCAAGAGTTGAGATTGATATCTATCCTAGTTCACATGAGTGGTGCTTGCACACCGGTGTGGGGGCAATCTCATCGCTGTACGTGTGGACTCAGTAGAGGCATTGCTCGAATAGCGATGCTCATCGTCTTCTTCACGTGGACACCACCGTCTTCGTTGGTTGGATCACCGGGGAATAGCCGGAGCGAGACAAGGATAAGCGAGGATGCGCTTCCCCAACATCTTCTTCTGCCGCACCTAGCGCACCTCGCGTTAGAATGTAATGATTCATGATCCCTCACGCGCATGGTTCTTGGGCTTTTTCACAAAATTTTTGAATTTTCTGTCTAGCATAGCTTCCCTATTCTCCAACATAACAAATACACAAGTCCTGCTAGTAGAGGAAGAATTGAAAAATCTAGCTGACATCATGGAGAGAAACAAGATGAACACCCCCACAGATAAATTTTAGAAGTCCATTTGATTTGGTTTAAAAGTGTTAACCCTAACCCTAACCTCCCTCTTTCTTTTATAGTCTAGAGAGGCTGAGGAAAGGACCATAGGCCAAAACAGTAAAAGCCTACTCCTACATATTTACTCGATGGTCAGCTTTCATGACTTCGACTGCTTCGCATCACTTCGTTGATCTTCAGTTGAGTGGCCGACGGTTTTGAGCCCAAACCGCAAAAGCGCTTGACACCTTCTAAGTAGTCCACCATGACACGTATCACCATCTTGCAATCTTGATTGCCAACAATCTTGATTCTTTCCACACCTTTACCTTTCACTCTACTTCTTCGGTTGTTCCCGAAGGTGATGTACTCCTTTTGATTGGTTGAGGTGAGGCTGGAGAACCATGATGTGTTCTCGGTCATATGGCGTGAACAACCGGAATCCTTGATCCACTTGTTCTCCTGCCCTCCAGTCCACTGCCTACACAAAATGAGAATATCTCGATCGCTCAGTGCTGGGGTGAGTGAAAAACTGACAAGGTATCCAACACTGAGAGACTCGACTAGAAGGCAAAGTAGTTGTAGACTGTCTACACATAGGATATGAAACATGATGAAAAGTGCTGAGGTCTATCTACAACATGCGAACCAGAAAAATGACGAGGTCTCCCAACCTATCGAGGACCAAAGACACTCACATGTGGTCTACCACCATATGAAACATGGTGTACACCGTGATGGGAAAAACCTCTCAAGGAAACACATGGAGCCTCAATATAACCAGGATGAGAGCGATGAGCAGACTCATGCATACCTAAAGATAGATAATACATGTCCTAAAAACGCATCTCCTAAGGAGCGTCACTCATCCTTGATATGATGAAAACAAAAACTAACCAAATGACCCACCCGTTGACAATATGTGCAATGAAAAACTCTCTTGGGGATACGAGCATGGGTCTTGGGATTAATCCTCACAGGCTCCTTGTGTTTCTTGCTAAGGGGCTTTCTTTGGTGGAGGTGGTGTTTTCTTGGTCGGCTAGATGAGTTTCTTAGCTTTTGTGGATTGTATAACTGGGTTCTCTCTTTCTCAAGGGTAGTGGGTGGTGAGAACATTGTTTTGCTCGGAGTGTTTGAAGTGGTTCTCTCAAAACCCTGAAGGATATGCCCAAGAAAATTCTGTGTATCGGAAGTTCCGATAGGAAGTATTGGAAGTTCCGGTTGATTTCTGGTCTCAATACAGAGAGCAAATGTTGCTTCAGAAGTTCCCGATTCGGAATCGGGGAATTTTGTACTGATCAGAAGTTCCGAGGTGGGCGATAACAGTATGGATCTATTTTGTGTCGTAGTGTATTAGGAGACCTAAAATACCCTGTTAGAAGTTCCGATCCAAGATCGGAAGTTTCGACATGGGAAAACAGATTGGATCTGTTATGGTTTTGAGTGTTCTAAGATGAGCACGACTAGGGGGCCTCACCCCTATAAAAGGAGAGGAGGAGGACGTCTTGGGACGAAGCAATAAGCCTAGATTAGACCTAGCCACCAGAGAATCCTCTCCTCCTTTCTTGATCTCAAATGTTGAGATCGAGACTCCCCGTTTCTCATGTACGGTGCTAGCACGCTGCCTTGGGAGGAACTCCATAAGCGATGCCCATGGTCATCACCACGAGGAAGGTGACTTCTCATCAATTGGATCAGGCGAGGAATGACCAAGACAAAGTGAGGATAGGCTTGACGCACTTCATCAACCTCTTCTTCCGCTGCACCTAGCGCTTCAAGTGCTAGAAGATACCGATCTATGATCTCACACGCGCATGGGTCTTGGGCTTTAGGCCGGAAATTTTAAATTTGCCAGCTAGCGTACCTCCCCTATTCCTCAACAGTGGTATCAGAGCCTACGTGCATAGTATTCGATCTGGATCCCTCATGTATGGATATACATGGTGGAAAAACAGATCGGAAGTTTCGATAATGATCAGAAGTTTCGATGGCGGATCGAAAGTTCTGATGGTGATCGGATGTTCTTATATCGAATAATGATTCGATACAGAACGAAATTGTTGTGATGTGGGATTTCGATATTGATCAGAAGTTTCAAGGATCATATGTTCCGATGCCAGATCGGAAGTTCCAATCTGCGCAATTTGAAAAACCGAGCCTATTGACCTAGGTTTTTCAGATAAAGAATCCATTCACATGTAGATTGCTCGCATAACTTTGTTTTGCAGAGAATGATGTTACTGGCATGGCCTTGGATAAATGTGATGTATGAGTTGCATGCAATGAATGTAAATTAAATATGGCCTGTGTGTCATGATTATTTATAGCCCAAGGCTGATGTAAAATATATTACGGCTTGCATGTTATTTCCACGGTGCTTCGACCCATGTAATTAGTATAGCCTATGGGAGATAGACTAGTGCTCTTCATGGAGGCCGGGAGCACGTACTCAATGACGGGAGCCATGGAGATGGAGATCGCCATGTGAAGAAGGCCATGCTATGTCACAGTTAATATGATTGCCTATGATGCTTTCTATGTTCCTGTTATTCTATTCTTTAATGTTTCATGTGCGCTAGGGACGTTACGATGCTATAATAGTTTTCCCTTAGAAAATTAAGTGTTGATGCTATTCCCAATAGCTGCACCCACCAAGGTTCATGCTCATCGATAGTGGGTCTGCCAAAGCAGGGTGCTATCTTTTATCTCGACCAGTTGGGGCAGAAGTTGGACTTCTACACACATAGTATTAGTTCACTTGACAAGGCTATCAAAACGGTTTTGGGCCTTGGATCATAGGAGTTGGGGTCGAGCATTGGATGCTTCTCCAACGACAAGAGTCACATACGATGTAATTAGGAAGGAGTTGCTTACCTATGTCAACTAGCTTCTAGCAGTGATGCCAAAGCTCACTAGGAGATAGCGTGACCATGGATCTTGCGCCACTATTAGTCATGAGAGAGAATGTGCCTAGTTTATATAGTGGGGCATCTTTTATTGGATAGAAGATAAACATTGCATAGTGTTGAACCTTGCATTTAATCTTTTATAGATCATGGCACCAACTACTACTGTTAAGAGCACTCCGATTTTTAATTTGTGATCTATTCTTGAACGAGATAAATTGTCTGGAACAAATTTTATGGACTGGTAAAGAAACTTGAGAATTATTCTCAAGCAAGAGAAAAGGAAAATGTTCTAGAGGAATCCAATCATGATGAACTTATCAACTGGGGGGCTTGTGAGAAGCACTCGAATGAGACACTTAATGTATGTTGTCTCATACCTGCCTATTTGTACTCTGAGCTTTGGAAGAAAGATGAGAACAAGAATGTCCATAATATGATTATGGGACACCAAGGCATCTTTGAGAGCCATGCTCAGGCTAAGAGGTATGGGACCTCAGTGTCCTTGTTTACCTGCAAAACTGGTCAATGGTTCAGGAATTGCAATTAGACTTAGAAGAATTAAAACCAATTGGATCTGTTTCTATTTGCAATACTTCAGAAGTTCCGATATTGATCAAAGTTCCGATATCTGATCAAAAGTTCTGATATTTTTCGGATTGGAAGTTCCAATGCCGGACAAAATTTACGACAGAGAAGTATAAATGTTATTGAAATTAATCTTGCGACTCGTCCAACTGATTCATGGGTATTGATACCGGTTCGATGATTCACACTTGCATGTCATTGCAAGGACTGAGTATTAGGTCAAGAAATGTGTGGTAGGTGAACTGGATATTCGCGTAGGCAATGGTGCAAAGGTTGCAACATTGGTCGTTGGCATTTATTCTGTCACTACCCTCAAGATTAGTTCTGGAATTGAATAATTGTTATTATATTCTAGCATTGGGCAGAAACATTATCTCTTCCTCATGTTTGGAGGAACAAGGTTATGAGTTCGTGATAAAGAACAAATGTTGTTCGATATTCTGAAATGGTATGCTCTATGGTGTTTGTCCATTGGTGAATGGATTATACATTCTAAGTCTTGAGGATGCACATGTTTATAACATTAGTACTAAGAAAGGATGACTCAATGATTTGAATCCTACCTACGTCTAGCATTGTCGCTTAGGTCATATAAATGAGAGGGGCACACATAAGCTTCATAGTGATGGACTTTTCGAGTCATTTGATTTTGAATCATATGACACGTGTGAATCTGTTTACTTGGCAAGATGACAAAGACGCTTTTCACTAGGTCTAAGTGAGAAGGCGAGCGAGCTATTGGTCATAGCACATACTAATGTGTATGGTCCAATGAGCCGCACGGCTAGGAATAGATTCTAGTACTATATCACTTTTTCCAACGATTTCACTAGATGTGTCTACTTGATGAGGAGTAAGTGGGAGTCCTTTGGAATGTTCAAAGGATCTCATAAGTACAAAATTATATGGACAAGACAATTAAATTTCTATGATCGGATTGTGGAAATGAATATTTTAGCCATGAGTTGACGCGCTGATCTTTCATCATCCTTTTGAGGCAACGCTCTAGAAACCAACGCTCTCACTTTAAATAGAGTTCCATCTAAGAGAGTGGTGGGACCAAACTCTAAAAAATGGTTTGGAGCCATTAAGATCTGAATTAAAATAGATTGGATTTGTTCCTATTTGCAGAACTTCGGAAGTTCCGATAGAGATCGGAAGTTTTGATATTTGTCGGGTCAAAAGTTCTTATGGTGATCAGAAGTTTCAATGCCGGACAAAGTTTGCGACAGAGGAGCCAGATTAGAAGTTCCGATCTAGACAGATTAGAGTCCATAGAAGGAAACCAAGTTTGGAACTTGGTGGATCCACACGATGGCGTAAAACTATTGAGTGATGATGGATTTTAAGGAAAAAAACGTTGCTTGAAATGTTCACATCTATAAGGCACGATTGGAGGTGAAAGGTTTCAAAATATTGAAAGTATTGATTATTATGAAACGGTCTTCGCTCATCGTTATGCTTATGTCTGTTCGGATTATTATAGCAATTGGCAAGCTTATCAGAGTTGGAATCTTTGTTTTGATGTGGTAGTCAAAATGTTTGACTCCATCAAGAACAAAGAGGTGTCTTTTGTTTGCAAAAGGGCTAGTGGGAGCACACTTGTATTTCTGGTTCAATATGTGGATGATATATAGGTGATCGGAAATGACATTCCTTTGAAGAATGTTGTCAAGACCTTATTGAAAAATGATTTCTCAGTGAAGGACCTTGGAGACACAGCATGCACTTTGGTCATAAAGATCTATGGATATAGATCAAAATGGCTAATTGGATTAGGCCAGGATGAAGTACATTGACAAGGTTTGGAAACAGTTTCAAAGTGTTGAATATGTGTGTGATCCCGTATACCTCCATGATCAGATCAATCATATGTGACATGTACACGCACAAACGTGCATGTATCAGTCAAACCCAGGTGAGAGTCACTAGGCAGTCATAAAAGGGATCCTCATGTGCTTGAGAAGAACTGAGGATATGTTCCTAGGACACGATAGCGAAGAGGATCTCGATGTAAGGAGTTACACCGAGGCTAGCCTTCAGACCGGTAAAAGATAATTATCTATCGTAATCTGGGTTTGTGTTCTGTCTCAACAGAGGCGTAGTGAGTTGGAAAGGTTCGAAGCAATAGGTGGTGGCTGATTCTACAATAGTAGTTGAGTATATTGCAGCTTTGGAAGCTGCGAAGGAGGCTGTTTGGATCATAAAGTTTGTTTCAGAGCTGAGTTTTGTTTCTAGTTCATCTAGTCTAATGGACCTCTAATATGGTAATAGTGGTACCATTGTGTAAGCCATGGAACCTAGATAATACCAAAAGTCCAAATGCGTACTTTGGCGATATCACCTGATCTTAGTGATCATAGAGAGAGGTGATATGAAGATTTGCAAGGTGCACACGGATTTGAACATAGCGGATCTGTTGACAAAGTCGCTTCCACGGCCCAAGTATGAGGCGCATATGAGCTGCATGGATATGGGATACTTGCATGAGTCATGTGTATGTGGGAGTTGCTAGTGATGTCTATGCTAATGTAGGAGATAATTGTTATCTTGTTCCTTGAATAAACATCGTTTGCATTTAATTAATAAGTACGACTTGTTATGTGAAACTATTTGCTTTATGGCAATGTTGTTCAAAAGGGTCCCTAATCTTGTCATCATGTGGGACAGTGATGATACATGGATTAGCACATCTAACTGATTGATGATTGTGTTTCACCGATCATAGACATAGAGATGCCAATCAGTGATGTGGACATATGTTGGTGAACATGGTGTTGGACAGACCCACCTGAGATACTACTGGGATTGTTATTGAAAAGTGCCATAAGTTGTGATCTCAATGGTGTACTTGTAGAGTCCTTCGACCTGAGATCGTCATTTGATTCCAGAATGCGCAGTGACACACTTAGATGCTTCCTAACACTATTCGTAACTAGGTAGTAATAAGGGTTATTTTTAGGTGTTGTGAAACATGTCTTGGGATATGGGCGGTCAAGATGGAATTTACCTCTCCTAATAATGGGAGAGTCGTCTCTGGGCCCCTCGAGGTATTGGATTGGAAAAGTGCATGGCCATGCCACTATGACTGAGGAGTTAGTCATGATTTGAATCCATGCTTGATCGAGTGAAATGTCGAGCTAACCAACAAGGGTGCCAGGTATCTCGGCTTGAGCTTGATTGATGGTGTGTGGTAAAGGTACCGATGCATGTGTATATCAAGGTTCATGAAAATTTGATTTTATACTCTTTCGGGGGTCAATATGTGCTGCTAGGTACCGCTATTAATCAGTCAGTCGGAAATGGATTTTGGTGAACAACCATTAGTGTATGAACCTATCAGGTCACACACTTAAGGGGATGGATTAAAAAACATGCAAAGAATTGGTTCTTGTGCAACTGGGAGATTGAAGGATAAGCCCAAGAAAATTCCGTTTATCGAAAATTCCGATAGGAAGTATTGGAAGTTCCGGTTGATTTCTAGTCTCGATATAGAGAGCAAATGTTTCTTCAGAAGTTCTAATATGGTATCTGTTGGGGGAAAATACTTTATCCTCATAATCCTCCAAGATTCCAAGCAAATACATTATGTGACAAAGATAAAGGAAAGTCTTAATCTCAGAGCCAAGACTTACTTCCGGATTGAAAGGCTCGAAGCCGAAGGGTCCATCTAGGCTCCGGTCCGAAGAGACCCTCCGAAGGGCTTCCCCTTTGGAGATGGAAAACAACCAGAAGGATGGGACTTCTACCTTATCAACACCCTTCGAACATGTTTTACCATATTAACCCTATAAGGGATACCGAAATAGTATCCACTATGTCGGTTGTAATTGAGAGGTAAAAAGGTCTTTTCTCTAGAGATTTTACCTATAAATACCCCCCTTCTCGCCCTGTAAGAGGCATCAAAATTCCGATATTCAATACACACTTTGAACTATTCTAAGCTATTATCCTTTTCGGAGGCTTAAGATAGTCTCCATTCACAAACACTTCGTTTGTTAGTTCTTGGTTTTATAGAACCTGTTAGTGTAATCCGTTGCGCCAACAGTATCAGAAGTTCTGATTCAGAATCGGGGAATTTTGTACTGATCGGAAGTTCCGATATGGTATTGGAAGTTCTGAGGTGGGCGGTAACAGATTGGATCTGTTGTGTGTCGAACTGTATTAGGATACCTAAAATACCCTGTCGGAAGATCTGATCTAGGATCAGAAGTTTTGACGTGGCAAACAGATTGGATCTGTTATGGTTTTGAGGGTTCCGAGATGAGCACGACTAGGGGGGGCTTAGCCCTATAAAGGAGAGGAGTAGGACGTCTTGGTAAGAAGCAATAAGACTAGATTAGACCTAGCCACCAAAGAATCCTCTCCTCCTTTCTTGATCTCAAACGTTGAGATCGAGACTCCGTGTCATTTCTCACGTGCGGTACTAGCACACTGCCGTGGGAGGAACTCTATCCCTGTATGTGTGGACTATGTGGAGGCGTTGCAACATAAGCGATGCTCATATCCATCACCATGAGGAAGGAGACTTCTTCATCGATTGGATTGTCGAGGAACGACCGGGACAAACTGAGGATAGGCTTGACGTGCTTCATCAACCTCATCTTCCGCTGCACCTAGCACGTCAAGTGCTAGAAGGTACCGATCTATGATCTCACACACGCATGGGTCTTGGGCTTTAGGGCGGAAATTTTGAATTTGCCGGCTAGAGTAGCTCCCCTATTCCCCAACAAACCCAACCTAAAGCTAATCCTGCCCTTTAAACACACATCTTGGTCTTGGCCAAGAGCAAATAAATCCTACCCTTCCCTTAGTACAATTATCCACAATAGACAGAAGGTAATCATTTTCAACCGTGAGTTTTGAACTTCCCTTTTAGCAAAGATGAGTTCGTCCTTAAGGGTGATGCAGGTGGAACAAACAAGTTGCACATCCTTAGACCTCTCAACACTCTCCAATCCAGCCTCTTACCCATTAACATGATTGTCCCTCAAATTAATGCTTTCAATAAGTAAAGGACAGTTCAAACATGTGTGGGATCGGAATGGCGACTAGAGGGGGGTGAATAGGTGCCTCGACAATTTCTTTCGAACGTGATGGCCTACGCAAATCACGCAATGCACCTCTAAACACTCAATGTCAAGATTTAAACTAATCAGCACAAGTTGAGCTCAACTAGATTCAAAAACCGAAAACAGCTTTGTTTCAAGATTTTTAATCACCAATATCAAAACACTCACACAAAAATCAATTCAAGTTTGTAGAAATGAATCAGCTTGTTTCAATTCAATCTCAATGAAATTCCTACACTTCTGAAATTTTTCAGATGATGAATAGTAAAGGTAACTTCAACTGCACACACACACACTAACACACACTAGTCCGGCCATGTTAGTGAAAAGCAAAACAACAAAGAAGAAAAAATTCTAACGTGAACAAATGGCGCCCCTCGCTCGCCTCTCGCGCTCCTCGCTCGCGGCCCCTCATGGCGCCCCCTAGCCTTTCGCGGTACATCTCTCGTCTCCTTCGGCTATGGCTGGCCCCACTCTGGCTCTTCTTGAGTTGGAGAAGGATCTAGCCCTGGCCCATCTGGTTTCGGATTGGGATTTCTCGGCTGGCAAGGTTTTTCAAAACCTTGTTCTCCAGCGTTTTGGTTCTCCTGTTCATCATCCTTCCTCTTCGCCGGCGGGTTCCTTCCTCCTTCTTGTTTCCTTTCGGCGCTTCACTTTTAAACTTTCAGTTTCCTCTGTTGGATTGGCTTTGCACGCTTGCATCGGTGGTTCTCCGGCTGGTTTTCACGTTCAGTTCGTTAAAGATAGGTTTTACCGGATCTCAGTCGCTTCTAAGGAGGTTGGGCTCCTTCTAAGCCGTCGCCGACGTTTTCTCTCTAAGCACTTCGACATTTTCTTTCACCTTTGGCGTGACGGTGGGGCGAATTGGCGTCTGGAACTCCCTCGCTGGGAGCGCGAAGAACTTGCCAACTGGTCGTCTCCTCGCTCTCGCAATCGGGTTCCTCACTCTTCCTCGTCTCGTGCCGCTTCTTCCTCCCTTCGTTCCTCCTTCAAGAGTTCTTCGCTCCATGCCCGTCACCGGAAGCACGTCTCCTTCTCGAATTCGTACACTGTGTTTAACTTTCGGGCAACGGACCTGGCTCATGTTCCTGCTTGCCGGCCTTCGGGCTCTCTTTCCAACTCAAATTCAAATTTGAATTCCAGCTCCCCTGCCTCTTTGCCGGTTTGTAGGAAACTTGGCTCCTTTTTGGTTGGCTCGATTTTGGTACCTCTTCCCGGCTCTCGGCCTTCTCGCCGGGAAATCATGTCTATCAGAAAAGGTTTCCCTTCTCTTCTGGGCCCCTTTGTCAGGCCCCTCAACGACTCTCGCTACTCCTCGGCTATTGCAACCGTCTCTAGTACCCGCCCCCTGACACCTCAGCTTTACCGGCCTACAAAATCTCCCTCCCGCATGGTCCCCATAAAAGGATTTTCTCCAGGCTGCATCGCGACTTGTCCCCCTGCTCCCCTGGCCGCAACACTCCATCAATCCAATCCGCGCAGACTCTCATTAATTGCACCCCTCCCCGTGCGTCAGCCACCCCCTCTTTCAATCTACCCCCTGTGTTTCCCCGCATTTCTGGTTGTAACATCTCTGGCTCTACCACTTGCTCTCCGTTTTGCCCAGGTTTCTTTTAGGGCTAATAAGCATGTTCCCCCCCCTTTTCCCCCCTCAGTCCACCTTCGTTGGCCATTGTTCCTGCTTTCTCATCTGTAGCTCCCCCCTCTCTTGCACTAGCACTAACTCTGGTTCCTCTCCAATGGCGAACTTTCCTATGGACCCCATTGCCTATCTTCCCAGAGGAGGAATGATCTCTGATGGTGGTGGCGAGCTTCGGAAGCCGCGCAATGTCATCACGCTTTCGGGTCAGCAAATCAAGAAACATGAAGATATGGTGATCCTTCTCTGTGGGGACAATCTGGATGCCATGGAACGCCAAGAATTCCTACACCAAGTCCATGACTACATTACTCAGGTGATGCGCCTTCAAGTTCTGAGGTTCTGCATTTATCCCTTAGGGGTAGGGATTTTCAAAATGGGTAGCATCTTCTAGCGTGACTGCCTGGTCACCTCGGGTCCTTACTGGATTAGTGGTCGGATGACAACCTTCGTGAAGCATGATGAAGGACTGAACTTCCGCAACTCTCCGGCAGCACGTATCGTCTGGGTGATGTTTCTGGCCTTCCCTCTTGACTTCAAAGATTTCTCATTTCTAGAGCAGATTGTTGCTTCTTTTGGCAAACTGTTGTACTGGCACTCTGAGGATACCAGTCTTAATAGAGTCATGCTGAAAGTCCTGGTGGATAGCACTATAGACATCCCCCGTAGTATTACAGTCAAAGCTTGCCACTCGATGGATGGAGAAGGACGGTCCTGGACATTTCCGGTTTACATACTGAGCAACGAATCCGCAGACAGCTTCCCAAGTGATGAAGATGATCTGCCGCCTAATGGGGGGAACCCTCATCCCTTCAATGGAGTGGTTTTCCCGAATGAGCCGGCCTGGATCCAGCAGTGGGTCAACGACCAGATGGTTCCGGGAGGGGTCCTGAATGCCGCGGCCATAGCTGATGACCCCCCGGCACATGACTTGGATGATGAGCCAATGGTTGACGCTGATCAGTGGGAGCCCTGGCCAGAGCACCAAAACAACGTCCCCCAGATAGTGCAACTACCAGATGAACTTAGTATCCAGGCCTCTGCCGTGTCAGTCCCTCCGAACAGTGGATCTAGCTCACATTCTGCTATGAATGAAGGGGTCTAGGAAATCAGTTCACCGAAGGCCCCGCTATCTGGCCCTAACCCTAAGCCACACACATGGCTTGTATACAAACGTCGGCAGCAAGCAATTATTCCCAGGGCAGACCCTCCTGCAATCAATAACAGTGTGGTAAGGCATTCTGTAAGTGTCCTCGCCGCCTCAGGTCTACGTCGCAGTGCTCGCATTAAAGAGAAGCTTCTGGGTTTTAGAACTGCTCTGAATTCCCGCCAAAAACTTTACATCCCCATGCAGGGCTCCGATAGCATGGCTCGCAATGAGGACGGGCTTCAACTGCCTCCCCAACCCACTATTCAGGACTTTGCTCAGGCTACCAGTGCTGGTATGATTCATGCCCCTCTCTCTATTGAACAAATTCAACATTCAGCTATCCACTATTGTGGTATACCTACAGAGCACGTGACTGTGGACAAGCTCTCGGCGGCAGAACCAGGAGCTCACACACTGCCGCTGCGCCCCAGAACGACTAGGATGTTGACGCTACCTCACAAGGACTGTTCGGTGGGGGGCTCTCTCTGGGCTGGACTACGTTTAAGTGCTTTTGTAATCTCTCCTGCCATCATGGGGCTTTTGCTAGTACGACTTCTATTGTCAGAACATACCTTTACTCTGTGCTCTTTGGACTATGTGGAACCAGGCATATTTGCATCCCTACTGCTCTAATTTTTGTGTCTCGGCTGTGTTCTCCTGTGTCCGGCTGTCTTCGGCCTTACAACTTGGTTCTAAGGCGCTTCTGGATCGTTTATCCTCATTATGGGTCGAAGGGTTAACTGGACAATTCTCAACTGGAACATTCGGGGCCTAAACGCTCCTAGAAAGAAATTGGCAGTGAAATCTCTATTGCTCAACAAATCTTATTCAATCTTCTGTCTGCAAGAAACAAAGTTATCGCATGTGGATCACTCGACCATTAGAGAATTCGCTCCAAAGAGATTTAACCAGTTTGCCTTCTCTCCTTCCTTGGGGGCGTCTGGCGGCATTATCATCGGTTGGATTGGCTCTCGCCTACATGGACAAGTGGTCTCCCAAAGCAACTTTCAGCTTACTGTGGCTTTCACCTCTATATCTGATGGTCACCCGTGGCTTCTTTCTGCTATCTACGGGCCATGTCGGGAGCCCGATAAAACTACTTTTTCTCAACTGGCTAAATGATCTTGATGTTTCTGCTCAGAGCAACTGGATGCTTTTAGGCGACTTTATCTCTATCGATTTCCACACAACAAAAACAGGCCGGGACCTTCCTCTTTATCGACACAGCGCTTCAACAACTGTATCAGCAAGCATGGACTTCTTGAAATTCCCCTTTCAGGTCGTTGTTTCACTTGGAGCAACATGCAACCCAACCCACTTCTCATTCAGCTGGACTGGTGCCTCACGTCGCCAAACTGGATTAGCAATTTCCCAAGAACAACCTTTTCGGCTCAGGACAGGTTCATTTCAGATCATACTCCTTGCACTGTTGAAATTGGCACAAGACTTCTAAGGCCCTATCTCTTCAGATTCGAAAATCACTGGGCCACCTATCCTGGCTTTTTGAACGTGGTCTCAGCCTCCTGGTTCAGACGGGTTTCCCCCCTCAATGCGGCTCACAACATTGCCCTCAAAACAGCGGCCCTCCAGAAGAACCTCCGTAAATGGGGTACCAGAATTGGTAACATTGAATCTTCTCTCAGAGCGTGTCATGTTATCATTGGGGCACTGGACTCATTTGAAGAATTCAGGGCTTTAAGCCTCTGGGAATCTAACTTTCGCGTAATTCTACGGGCCCAGATCGAACGGCTCCTCAATATCAGGCAAACCTACTGGAAGCAGCGATACACCGCCCGCTGGACTTGTTTGGGGGATGAAAACACAAAATTCTTTCATGCAGCTGCAACTAACAGGATGCGACACAATACTATCTCAACACTCAGAACAGCAGACGGCGAAACTTTGTATTCCGAGCAAGACAAGGCAGCTGCCCTCCTGATGCCTTCATAGATCGACTGGGGCTCTCCACAGGCACTACTCACGAGCATCATTGCCCCATTGCCTTCCCCCAGCCGACTAACTTAGACAATTTAATCTCCAGATTCTCTCTCTCTGAGATTGATACTGCTTTACATTCCATGCCCTCTAAGAAGGCCCCAGGGCCAGACGGCTTCAACGGCTTTTTCTACAAAACCTCCTGGGATCTTATCAAAAAGGATTTCTACGATCTCTGTGAGGCCTTCCACACGGGTAATCTGAACCTCAGATCCATCAACAATTCTTTTATCACTTTGATCCCCAAAATGGACTCCCCCACCATGATCACTGACTTCAGACCCATCTCCTTGGTGAACTTTGCCACTAAACTGATTACAAAGATACTAGCAAACCGCTTACAACCGGTCATGGAAAATACATGCATCGCAATCAGTACGGATTCATTAAAGGGCGGTCAATTCAGGACTGTCTTGCTTGGAGTCTAGAGTTTACTCATTAGTGCCACTTTTCAAAAAAACCAGTTGCCTTATTCAAATTGGACTTTGAAAAAGCGTTTGATCTGATAGAGCACTCATCCATCATCTTCATGTTAAACAAAATGGCTTTCCTGAGCTATGGATCAAATGGATTCACGGACTCCTCTCCACCGCCCACTCGGCAATTATTCTCAACGGCTCAGTTGGGAAGTACTTCGACTGTAAGAGAGGGGTAAGACAAGGGGACCCCTTATTCCCATTGCTTTTTGTCATTGTAGCTGAGCTTCTGCAACTCATTTTAAACTCTGCTGCCTCCAGTGGCACTCTTAGAGCACCGGACTGTCTCATAAGCAACAAGACTTTCCTGTGGTTCAGTACGCAGATGACACTATCATTTTTGTGCAGGCTTCCCAAAGAAACATCTTTAGCTTAAAAGGCCTGATCAGCGCTTATACTGCATACACTGGGTTGAAAATTAACCTTGCCAAGTCCTGTATGGTGCCAATCAATATTCCCGCAGATGAGCGCGAGTGCATCGCACGTACGTTCGGCTGCCCCTTAGGGACGCTCCCAATGCCTTACCTTGGTTTGCCTTTGGGACTTAAAGCTCCTAGATTCCAAGATTTCAACTCTCTTACCTCAAGGATTGAGAAAAGGCTTGCAGCAACTTCATTCTGGTTATCATCAGCAGGCAAACTTCAGATTGTAAACTCCGTCCTCTCCGCTCTACCCACTTACACTATGGGTATGTTTCAACTACCAGTCAAAGTCATTCAGCAAATAGACACAGCCAGACGCCACTGCCTATGGAGAGGACACAACCAGGATGCTCCCTCTAAGTCACTTGTCAAATGGTCACAAGTTTGCAGACCGAAAGCAAAAGGAGGGCTAGGGGTTCTCAACCTCACAGGCCAGAACAATGCCCTTCTGATGAAACATCTGGACAAGCTGTTCAACAGGGCTAACGTCCCATGGGTGGACCTCATCTGGCAAACATACTATCACAATGGCACCCTACCTCATCTCAGCTCCCGCCGAGGTCTGCTTGGTGGAAAGGAATTCAAAGGCTCTGCCCGCTCTTTCTAGCAATTGCTAAGCCTCTTGCAAGAAACGGAACAACTATCTCTTTATGGTTTGATCAATGGAAAGACCTACCCCTGCACATAGCCCTTCCAAGACTCTTCTCCTTTGCTAGGCACCATAAGTGCTCCCTCAGGGCTTTCCTGGAAAACCCCGACCTTGCTACACACTTTTTCCTTCCTCTGTCAAAGGAGGCGTTTGGGGAATTATCTCAATTTCAGTTGCTCTTCATGGACATTCAGCATGATTCTGCCAGCAATGATATTTGGAATTACATCTGGGGCTCGGAGGTTTTTTCCACAAAGAAGTTTTATTACAACACCTACAGGCACTGTACCATCGATTCCACCTATCGATGGCTCTGGGCATGTCGATGCTCAAACAAACTCAAGGTCTTCTTCTGGCTACTCTTGAAAGACAGACTCAACACAAGAAACATCCTAAGACGCAAAAAGTCTCACTCCCAAGACAAGACTACGACTGCCCTATGTGTGCTATCCCGCATGAGGAAACTTCTCAACATCTCTTCTTCGACTGTGCTTTTAGTACAAGCTGCTGGTCGAAAATTGGCCTAACCTGGCCCCCTGCCGACTCATGCCCGGAAAGAGTGGCCAGGGCCAGAGGGGCTCTCTCCTGCCGCTTCTCCTTGGAAATTCTCGTTTCTGGCGCATGGTCTCTCTGGCTTCTTCGCAACAATGTAGTCTTCCGACATCAATCCCCCTCTGTTGCTAGCTGGTTAATTCTCTTTAGACAAACTATTCTTCTACAAAGCTTCAGGCTCAAATCCCCACTCCGTGAGGAGCTTAGGGGGTGGGCGGACACCTTGTAATATTTTCTCTCTCCCCCTCTTCCTGTAAACTTTTGGTTTTTTAACACGTAACCTCAGTAGGAGACTCTCCTGCTGGTTATTTATCAAAAAAAACAAAGTGCATTTGTCATATTATGGTTCAGATTGCAAATCTCGATTTCAATTTAGATTCAGATTAGCACACGAGAATTTAACAATAAACAAGAAAGCTAGATACTGATACTTCAATCTGTTGTACAACAAAACCAGATTTTGAGAAACCAAGGGTGGTTTCAGTCCGAATGATGAGTGATTGACAAGGATGAGCTTCTGAGCGGATGAGTGGTTGAGAATGGGTTGAGTGCATCGAGGGTTTTGATGTGGTGTGGAGGATTGACTGCCGATGGTTTCGGTGGTGCGTTGCGACCTTGTTTTGGCTTGTCTTGTTTGTGCAGGGTGGAGATGCTGACCGACTATCGATGGCTGGGTTATCAAGGGTCGAGCGCGGAGCTTGATGCCGGAGGATCAGGGAGGCTGGGTAGAAGTTGGAGAAGATCTCAAGAGTGCACGAAGAGACGACGTGAGACTCAGACGAACGACTTGACTAGCGACGGCGTGTCCGACCGGGTTCACGAGATGGGAGGCTAGGACAAGCATTCGCGCAGGCTCGAGGGGATCGAGAGCGGAAAGTGGCTTGCTAGCGCGTCGGAGTCACGAAGCGGTGTCACAAGTCGAAAGGGATGACGAGGCTTTGTTGGTTTTTGCTGAAAACCGTCGAAACTTTAAACATTTAATGTTTTTACTATTTCAATAAAATTGAGTCATTGTATTAGTTTAATTTTGTAAGTGTCTTAGTATAGCCTTGTTAGTGTATTTTTGGAATGTCTCTATTCTGAAAATATATTAATAAGGGTCTTTTGTATTTTTTCTTCTAGAGTCAAATAGGGTATTTTCAGTTTTACAATTTCAGATTAGTGTAAGGGGTAAATTGTAAAACTGAGTATTCTAGAACTTTGGGCAGGTGGGATATTTTATCCCCTGTCCCTGGCCGAACAACACTAAGAAATGAGGAGACAAAAATTTGCTCAGCTTCTTCTTCAATGAAAATCAGAAAATTCCTAGTGCTGATGATGTTTTGACAATGAACAGAGAAATATGAGCCTTGTCGGATCGACTACATGCTTATCGGGAAAGCTATTCATCGTCAAGCGATAGGGAATTCCAAGCACCGAATCAGTGAGTTTTCAATGATTTTTCTGTGAAATCCTGTTTGATCTGAACTGTATTCTTATGAGATTTCACCTGATAATGATTGATACTCTTGGTGAGTCTTTTGGTCCTTGAATCTAGTCAGTTTTACTTGTAGGTCAGGATTTGAACCCTGAATAGTCTTCATCAGATTAGGTTGTTTCCTTGTGTTCAGATATTGTTTCATATGTATGTGATTGAATGAAAGTGTGTGGATAGTATCTGATCAAGTTTTGGCTGATTGAATGTTGAATTGAGAGTGCATCTAGTTATAATCTGGTTTGTTTTGAATCATCCTTTATCTAAATTTGAATTCATAGTGTGAAGATTTCGTGTATTGATCAGCACTGTTCTGATTTCTAGATTGTCTTTAGGTTTGTCTTCTTGAGCTGATATTTGTGCTTATCTCTTGAATCTCTGAAAGGAGTTCTTCAATTGTTGCTGATCAATATATATTGTGTTATCTCTTTTGTCAGCAATTCATCTGATAGCAGTTTTGTCCAGGAATTTTGTGACTAAACCTTTTCTGGTTCACTGGTTTAAAAGAGATGTTAAATTGAATTTCATGTTCTGAATTCTGATATAGTGATCTGAGTTTTCTTAATCTGCCAAGTTGTGTAGCTTTGATGTTAAGTGTCCATCTGATTCAGCTCTGAATAGCTCTTCTAATGTAATCAGTTTTGATCTGAACAAATCTTGATTACACAATTCTGTATTAATTTTTGAGGTATCATTTTGTTGAATTGAAACAGGATTTTTCAGTAGTTACTCTTGCAAGATTTCAGTGCATTCTTTATCTCTTTTCTCTGAATTAAACAGTGAAGCTTTTCAAAGTGTTTCAAAAGAAATACAATTGTGTGTTACTGATTAGTGAATCTTCTCAGGATTGTCTCTCTATTTGTTGATGTTACATGTATAAATTTGAACTTAGTTTCAGTTCTCTATTCAAATTTTCTGAAAATGGCAGCAGATTGCCTGAGTTGAGTTGAGCAGAAACCTGTTAATGAGAGATTGCTGCAGATGACTAGTGTGTGATAACTCTTTTCATCTGAATTGATCTTCAGATTTTGTGCTGTTCTGTAGTTGTTGTGTAAGCTATATCTGTGAACACAAGTTTAGTAGAAGTATGCTATTCATTATGTTTTACTTCTTGGTTTGAAAGTCTCACTGTTTTTAACCAGTTTAATTCTATTGTAAATCCAATACACACTGTATTCCTTCATGCAAGATTCAGAAACAATATGCTGAAGTGCTCAGTACTATTTTTGTACAGAATCTGAAGTGAGATATCTTCTGTGCTCTGTTTTACTTTTTAGTTTATTTGCTTGAACTGTTTTTGATGAGGTGAAGTTTCTTTTGTCAGAACTGCTACAATTTTGCAGTGTTGGGTTCATTTTAAGTAATCTGAAATTGCTGTGCAGCACTTTGTAAGTGCAGAATCTAGTTTTCTTGACAAGTGTTGAATTATTGTGCACTAATCTAAAACTGATTTGCTGTAATGAAACATGATTAGAAACTGAAATATTCAAAGTGAACCACATACTGATTTCTAAATAGTTTTGAAAGTACTAGTTACTATTCATCATCCATTTTGGTTCAGAAGTATTCAAAATTGGTTCAATCCTGTGTCAGTTTAGGAGATTGCTGATTTATAGTGGAACTATAATCTGAAGTCTGTTTTGACTTTGAACCCTGAAAATTGAACTGAACTTAATTGAATTTGTGATACTATTCATCGTCCAGAATTTGTCAAAACTATTGAAATTGAATTTTGATTATCGCATTCTGAAATCAAAATCTGATTTGAACCAAATTGTGAATTTGTTGAGTTCTGAAATTTGTCATCTGATCACTTGCCGACAGGCTCCCGTCGACAAATCAAGTGTCGATCTAGGAAGTCTGTTTCGGAGTTTCATTCACCGACAGTTTCAAATCGATTGTTCAAATGTCGATTTAGACAAAAAATTTATTTGGAGTTGTGTTGAGTTCTGAATATATACTCTGATCTTCAATTTGATTCTATGTTCTTTTGGAGGAGCGTTGGGTGATTTGATTAGGACATCACATTCGCGAGAAAGCATTGAGGCGCCTATTCACCCTCCCTCTAGTCGCCATTCCGATCGCACAGATTTCTTGTAAAGCCCTCTACACGGCAAAACTATTTCAAAACCGACAACAGTCATAGCAAACCAATTTAGAATAGGGAAATTACTTTTCAGGATATATATCTCAAGCAATATGAATGAACATTCTAAACAGGATAAGTTTGAATATAAAAACCAGTTCTGAAAAACTAGTAATCAGCTGATTCAATAAACACTATAGCTTGTTTGACAATAGCCAGCACTTTCTATTCAGATCATGACATTAGATTCACAAGATATATCTCAAGCATTCAGATTAAACATGTTGAACAGGAAATAGCATGAACTGCAATTCAAGTCTTGAACAAATAAGTACTGAACAAATTCAAAGTACTCTAGTAATGGATTCAAATATAGTTCAAACAATCAACACAGTGACATAACTGAATTTAGCTAAACAATTAGCAAGACATATATCTTGGAACCAATTTGATTACTCAATACACAGCCTAGCTATTCAACTATTCTAGCACTTCAAGCAAGGAACAAATTTCAGTACACAAACTACTCACTGCAGATAAAGTTGCCCGAGGTGTTTCCATCGCGCGGGGCTTCAGATCCTTGGTCGTTGGCCATCCTGAAGTTGAAGGGTTTAGAAAGAGGGTGCCAAAATTTAAGGGGGAATTAATATTGATTTTATTGCTCAAAATGAATATTAGACCTAGATGATTACATCTTTTATTTTAATCTCTTATTATTTAAAGTCTACACTCATGTCTTATATTTCGACATGAGTGACACTACATTCCAAGCAACAAAAGAAAACAATCAACCGTAGAACTACGTCTAGGGCAGCTCGAGGGATGACTCGATCATGGGCTCAATGGAGGTGGTTGGTGCAGGGGTGGTGGAGCTGGAGGGTCCGGCGGGTGGTACACTATGAGAAGTCATCTTGGGCTTCACTGTGGGAAACCGAAGCGATTTCCGCTTGCGGGGCGGAAGTGGTGCGACCTCCTCGAGATCCTTCTTTAGTTCCTTAAGCTGATGACGGAGCTGTGCGATGACGATGGCGCCCTGGCGTAGAAGCTTGTTCTGACGCCTCAACTCCTCCATCCTCGGTGCTCAGATGATGGTTCTATTGAACCTAGCGACGAAGGTCGGCGTTCTCGCGGTTCAGGTTCTCCGACGAGTGGCGGTAGTAGTCGATGGTGTCGTGCTGACTATCTGCGGCGAGTATGGCCTCCGTGTGAAGATTGTCCATGGCCTCCAGAAGTTTCATGGTGCGGGCGATGGCAGAGTTGTTCTGAGTGAGGGAGCTGATGTACATGCTGCGGTGACTCCCGGTGTGCGCATAGGCATGAAGCGGTAGACGGTGTCACGGAGCTGGCGGTCGTACACCAATCGAAGCTCAGCGAGGGCCTGAAGAGTGGTGCGCTGGCTGGCCACCACAAAGGAAGGTCCTCCGACTCCATGGGTGTAGAAGGGAGGCTGTGTGGGGGAGGGGTGGATGATGACTGTGACCTCGCAGTAGCTCTCGTTCGCATCGGGAAAAATCCCGTGGAACGCAGGCTCATGGACGAACCCGAGGAAGTCGACGAGCCTGCAAAGCTCGCGGACGAATCCAGCCTCATAGCGGAGAGTTCCACTCATGGTATGGACCGGCATCTACAAAAGAGAGGAAATTTTCGTGAAAACTCCAGAAGATGAGAGGGTAAGTAGTTTTGTATCAAAATATGGTTAATATAAGTCCTAGGGTCAGGTCTGTTTGGCTTCCTACAGTCAAGTCGGCTCTGATACCATCTTGTCATACCCCGATTTAATAAAATCGGGAATTTATTGAAATTCCATAGAAAATCAATAAATACAAGACGTTCATCACACGAATGCGTATAATACGCCAATCAATCATGGTTCGTAGACCATATTAATACAAAAGAGTTAAATAAAGAGAAACTAATAAAATAAATCCTCTAAATGAACGTCTTCTTCCAGTCTCGTGCCTTGACTGGGTCGCTACTCCAGACCTTCGCCCTCCTCGTAGTAGACGACCTCTGGTGGTGTAAGTCAACGAGGGTGAGTACAATCATACTCAGCAAGCCACCGAATGCAATTATAATGCAAGGTAATAACAAGGAAGGTAGTGGCTTACTTTTGCGGAAAAGCACAATTTGTAAAGCAATTAATGTAATCAAGTGATTATTGGAAAAGTAAACATGAGTCATGCATCATCTTTCATCATCTTCTACCTCGAGGGGTACAGTCAGCCCACCCTCTCTCAACAGTCCTTACATGCAATGAATAACACATACATTCATATAACAGTAAACTAACTGCGAGAGGTCACACAACCCGCCCTTGACCGTGGGCTCGGCTTTTCGAAAAGATTTATAACTCTAATCAGAGGTGTACTACTGTACCCACAAGGCACTCATTTCCCGCACACCGCAGTGTGTTAAATGACTACTGTCATGAGAAGCTCGTGCCAAAACCTTCAGCATGGAACGCACCAATTCGATAACACCCTCTTATAGGTTTCGTAAGGTTTCCCAGTCACTTCGGGCCACGTCTTATCCCCCCTTGAGCCACATCGGTACAAGTCGCCCGCAGGCTTGCCCCTTGTACCCCTCCACTATGGTGTTCCGAGTTGGTACGATCCATACCTCTAGTTAGGACTTACCCATTAGACTTTTGGTTAGTACGGAAATGCTTTGCAACGGATCCCGCAGACGAGTCCTTGTAGTGCCCCCGGTGCGACCAACCAATGCCCGAGCTTGCACCCGGAACCCACCATACTTATAACATAGCCAACTCCAACAGAGTCCAGAGACGAGAATAACGGGGAAATACATATAGTAGAATTCCAGCTATCTACAACTCATTCTTTTATCCTATAGCAGTTGTGTCGGTACATTGGACACTATCTCATTATATTATTGTAGAGTGACAAGGAGTTCAGGCTCAATAAGCATGGCTTGGGTTTGCACACAAGGTCGGGGATCTAATAAATATAATGTAGGGCTTGATATCAGACTAATGCAATATTTAATTCCTATGAGTTATAGCGGATATTTACGAAAAACTGGGCTCAAAGATTGTTGGACCGAAAACGGCGACCAGAGGGGGGGTGAATGGGAGCTTTTAAAATTTCAGGCTAAAATTAGCCTTCTGTTTTAATACAGTCTACTACGGAACAGGCTTCGAACAGCACCTTCGAAGTTCTGGTTCGGAGGTGTTTGATAGCTCCGAACACAGGCTTCGCAAGGTGTGAAAGTCCGAAGCCAAGTAGACTTCGCTCAAAACGCAACCCCGAAAAATCTACTCTGCTAAGTCAGTGAAGGCTCCGCACACAGAGTGCTTCGAGCAGGCTTCGCACTTCACCCTTCGCAAGAGTTGACAACCCTCTGAGGACTTCGACCAAAAACTTAGCGACAGCAACTGGTGCTGGGCTTCGTACTACGAAGGTCTAAACGCACACTAACGGACTTCGCTAGGGCTTCGACACGCGAAGCTAAACGGGCTTCGATCAGGGTTTCGCTAGTAAGCAGTAAGGTCTAGCCTCATGTTACATAGAGCGAACGCACACTGAAAAAGCACACTTCGCACGAAACACACTTCGCCAAGACAGGCTTCGGTGCACTACAACTAGCGAGGCATGCAAACAAGCTCAAGCAGAAAGACAACACAGAAGCAGGGCTTCGCCGCTTGAACAAGGAACACAGTAAAAATTGAACTCAGGATGAATACAAAGTGTGTGGGGCTAGTACAGGAGCTCAACAGTAAATGCTCAAAGTGTTAAATGTTACCTACCCAGCCCCCATATTTATAGCCACTATTCACCCAAAGTGAAATGACTACTTTACCCCTAGGGTTTACACCAGTTTTGTCTCTACAGAACAGAGGGGTACAAAAGGTAGTCAACTTTATTCTGGAGGCTTCTCTGTCAGCTTTGCAGAGGGGATAGCGCCAGCTTTTTGCAGAGCAGACAATGTCAGCCTTTGCAGTCTTTGACCTTTCTGAAGCCTCCCTTCGCACGCGAGGGGTGCGGTAGCTTCGGCGAGAAGCCTTAAGCCTGACGGCCTTCGCTTCACCGAAGTTAGCCTCCGATACTGTGACGGTTTTGAGCCGAAGCCGTCAAAGCCCTTGGGCCTTCGCACCAACATCACCGGAGTGGACCACCACGGCTTCGCAGCTACTCCCAGCTCGAACTCCGTCAGTCCGTGTACCGAAGCCATGCATGGCCGAAGTACCACAAATCAACCACACTCCGAAGCCCCACCTTCGGAGTACCACCCTTCGAAGTCCCTCCTTCGTCCAAGGCCTCCGCACGAAGCATTCCATGAGCACTTCATCGCAGTGTCTCTCCTCGAGCACACTCCTCGACGAGCCTCACCCGGACCATGCCTTCGATGCGCCTCGACTTCTGAGACCTTCGTCGGGTACCTTCGAATGTCTCCCTCCGGAGCACACTTCGAACGCCTTGCCTCCGCAGAGGACTTGAACCACCAAACTCCGAAGTCACTCCATCCGGAGTACCTTCGAAGTGCCTCGCCTCCGAGGACTTTGTCTCGGAGTACCTTCACCCGGAGCCATGCTCCGCACTTACTGCCTTCTCCTGGTGCACCTTGACCCGAGGTCCGACCTGGACCCCTTCGCAGCCACTGTGGCGGAGCTCCCCGCTCCCCTGGCATCAAGCCTCCCGCTTGACCCAGGTTCACCTGCTACGAACCGTTCGTCGCCTCCGAGGTCCCCTGCGCACCACAGACAAACAGACAAGTGTATCTAGTACTCCGGAGACCTCTCCGGGTTAGCAACCTTCGGCACACACTCCGGTGTACCGCCCAAAGTACCGAGACCTTCGGTACGAACCCAGTCATCGTGTACCGTCGGACCCCTCCGACAGGCACACTCCGCTGCAACAGCTGCAGCAACCTCCGAGCACCTTCGGAGATCCACCCTCCGAACCCCTTTCGGAGGTACCCCTTCGAATCAGAGGTTAAAAGCCTGTCAATCACTCATCACAAATACCGAAACCAACCCTTGGTTTCTCAAAGATGATCAACTATTTCCACATGAGGGTTCTGTGACTTGCCTTGATCCGCGAATGGTGAAGGTGGAACCTTGGGGTAAGACTTCGGATCGTCGATGGCGTAGTAGCCTTCTCGATATGGAAAAGTAGACACCACATTCAATAAACATTCCAAAAACCAAACATACAAGCATACATGTTTTTGTTTGGGTTAAGTAAAAGGGGATAGGTTTTTAAGTTCTATGAGTTTATTACTTAAATATTAAGATTAAGTTTTAGAGGGGTTCATGAATTTTATAACTTAATATGACTATTTTTCCTAGGGGCCTTTTATTTTCCCTTTTTAGAGTTGGAGTAAAAAGGTACAAAATAGCCTTATTGTTTTTTTATGGTATTAAAAATAGTGAAATTAAGTTATTATGTCTTCTGAAGTTGTTATAAAAGTTTTTAGGATATTTTCATAAAGTGTTGACTTTTCATGAATTAATTAAATATCCTAAAAGGGCTTTTGCCATATTATTTAATAAAATAAAGTGGGCAAAGTGAACATGCTGTTTTTATTGCATTAAAACAGTGGAATAAAGTCATTAAGTCTTCTGAATTTAATATATAAATTATTAAAAGTTTTTCTGAATTATTTAAATGAAATATTAATTAAATCCTAAAGGGGACTTTTCTTTTATATTTTAATAAGAATAATTTGCCAAATAAATATATTGTTTTTATTGCATAAAAGTGTAGAGGATAAAAAGACAAATTTTCCAGAATTAAAATGGTGAAATTTGGAGTTAATTTGAGCAAGATATGAATTTTTAAAGTTTAAAGCATTTCTGAATTTTATTTTAAACCAGAAATCATGCGTGGGTCCACGGTGAGCCAGGTGCACCATGGCCCCGCGCACTGTGCGCGTGGGCCGATCGGATCTGGACCGTTGGATCCAGATCCAACGATCGGTGGTGGGGCGGGGCACTTAAGTGGCGATCGACGGCTGAGAGGGGAGGATGGGGAGCACATAGGTGCCGGCGATGACGGCGAATGGCGATCGACGGCGACCGGCGACGAGAAGAGGCGGCGGTGTTCTTCGGGGTCGACGGCGATGGCGAGATCCGGCGGCGATCCGGCCCAACGGAGGTGGGGCCGAGGGAGGGTGAGCGACGGCGGTTCCAACGGTGTCGTTGGCGAGGGCGGTGGCGGACCGAGGTGTCGGTGGTTGTTGGCCAGAGCTCGGGCGGAGGGGAGGGAGAGAAAATTGGTGGCAAGGCTCGGGAGCGTGAGGGTTTGGGCTCCGGAGGTGTGGGCAAAGTGCGGTGGGTACATGGGTATTTAAAGGAGTCGCCGGCAGCGTGAATGGAAGGGTTACCGAAGGAAACCGAGGGAAATTCCCAATTTACTCCGGCGAGCTTCCATGTAGTCATCTCCGGTGATCCGGGCCTGATTCGCCTGAGAAATAGAGGGAAAGGGATCACCGGGGAGTGGGGGGTGCAGATCCGAGGTTGGTTTGGCGAGATATGGCGGCCGGCGGCTAAAATCGGAAAGGGGGGTGCCGGCATGGAAGGGGATCCCCCTTTCCATCGAGGAAGACGGAGCTGACAGGTGGCCCCCACCTGTCAGTGGGCTGACGCGAGGAGACGAGAGGATGACATGCGTGCCCGATATGGCAGTGAGAGGGAGGGGGGGCGTCGGTGGCTGCCAGGTGGGGTCAGTCAAGTGCGCGGGAGAGGAGAGAGGGGGTCGGCGCCGACAGGCTGGCCCCGCCTATCAGCGGCTGAGGCAGAAAAGTTGGGCCAGCCCAAGGAGAAAGGAGGGAGGCGGCCCACCATCATTTAAAATTGTTTTTCCGATTAAAATAATTCCATAAATTCATATATTTATTTAGAGCCATAAGCACTGTTGCTAAAATTTTGTAAAAATTCTCAAAAATATTTCTTGGCTTCTGGATTCCACCATAAATTTTTTAGCTTCAGATTTGAATTATGTCTCCCTGTTTGTTTTAATGGAGTTCTTTTAGCGTTTTCTTTAATTAAAAAAATCCTTTTTAATCCCAGAAAATTTATTTTCCTCATTTTATTTTGTTTTTAATTCTGGGGCTGTTACAATCCTATCCCCCTTACAAAGAATCTCGTCCTCGAGATTCGAAGCAAACCTCGGGAAAGCTAAGGGATGAGGTTCTACGGGTGTTTCGGATTAGGAGAAGGTGTTACATCAGGAATAGGCAAAGTGTTCTTCGGAACTGGGTTGGTTGAGATCAAATTGGGAGTGTCTTTGGTCGTACCTTGGTCTTCTTGGGCGGAGATGTAGTGAACTTGAGCACGTCCCATCGAGTTTGGAACGAAAGATGTTGCCTGCTTGGGGTAGGGGCACATGTTGGAGAAGTGGCCTTCTTGGCTACAGTTGAAGCACACAATCGGGTTGCCGTGCCTGTCCCTCTTGTATCCGGCAGCTTGCACGGGAGCTCTTCCAGTTGGCGGTGCTTGGGGTGGGATGCCTGAGCCTGGTCCTCCAAGGGTGGTCCGTGGCTCGACCGGGGTTGGGGCTTGAGGTAGATTCACCGGGCGTGGCTTTGACACCATTACTTGCTGCTGGCGGTAGG
The DNA here is from genome assembly GCA_019279435.1 of Zizania palustris. NCBI lineage: Eukaryota > Viridiplantae > Streptophyta > Magnoliopsida > Poales > Poaceae > Zizania > Zizania palustris. The sequence continues at coordinate 62,891,652 of JAAALK010000284.1, read as the reverse complement.
CGATCATCCTTCGTTTCTTCAGGTCCACCTTGTTTTGTTCGGTTTCCTGAATGATGGCTTTGTTCACCAATTTCTGAAAATTGACGAAGTCCCCGGAGACCAACTGAAGGGAGAGCTCGTCCTTCAGTCCCCGAAGAAACTTGGGCGGCGTCCGTGCGTACTTCTTCTGGTGCATAACGGGCCAACCGATTGAATTCATACAGGTACTCCATAACGGTCCTGCTCCCTTGATGCAGGTCTCGGAATTCCTGCTGCTTTTGGGCTACCACGCCATCCGGAATGTGGGCGGCCCAGAAAGCAGTGGTGAACTCAGCCCATGAAATTTCATGGCCTTCAGGCTGAGTCTCATGGAAATTGTCCCACCACTCTGCGGCGGGTCCTTGGAGGTGGTGAGCGGCGAATGCCACTCGCTCCTGCTCGGAACATGGCAGAAGGTCTAGCTTCTTGCCGATGGTCCTAAGCCAGTCTCCTGCCTCCATTGGATTGGTGGTGCTGGAGAAAGTTGGGGGCCAGACACGCAGAAACTCGGAGAGTTGAGAGACTGGTGCCGGAGCATGGGCGGCGGGGCGGAGAGGAGGCTCGGACTGATGTTGATGGAGACGAAACAACTATGCTTGCTGCTCTTGCATTTGGTTTTGTTGTTGTTGCATCTGAGCAAGCAGGGAGGTAATCAGCTGGTTTTGGGTTGCCATCACCTTCGCTAGTGTGGGGTGATTAGCAACGGGGCCTGCCGTTGGCCAGTTGCTCCCCACTGAGGCAAGTTGCCCGAGGTGTTTCCATCGCGCGGGGCTTCAGATCCTTGGTCGTTGGCCATCCTGAAGTTGAAGGGTTTAGAAAGAGGGTGCCAAAATTTAAGGGGGAACTAATATTGATTTTATTGCTAAAAATGAATATTAGACCTAGATTATTACTTCTTTTATTTTAATCTCTTATTATTTAAAGTCTACACTCATGTCTTATATTTCGACATGAGTGACACTACATTCCAAGCAACAAAAGAAAACAATCAACCGTAGAACTACGTCTAGGGCAGCTCGAGGGATGACTCGATCAAGGGCTCAATGGAGGTGGTTGGTGCAGGGGTGGTGGAGCTGGAGGGTCCGGTGGGTGGTGCACTGCGAGAAGTCCTCTTGGGCTTCACTGTGGGAAACCGAAGTGATTTCCGCTTGCGGGGCGGAAGTGGTGCGACCTCCTCGAGATCCTTCTTTAGTTCCTTAAGCTGATGACGGAGCTGTGCGGTGACGATGGCGCCCTGGCGTAGAAGCTCGTTCTGACGCCTCAAGTCCTCCACCTCAGTGCTCAGATGATGGTTCTGTTGAACCTGGCGACGAAGGTCGGTGTTCTTGCGGTTCAGGTTCTCCGACGAGTGGCTGTAGTAGTCGATGGTGTCGTGCTGACTATCTGCGTCGAGGATGGCCTCCGTGTGAAGATTGTCCATGGCCTCCAGAAGTCTCATGGTGCGGGCAATGGCAGAGTTGTTCTGAGTGAGGGAGCTGATGTACATGCTGCGGTGACTCCCCGGTGTGCGCATAGGCATGAAGCGGTAGACGGTGTCGCGGAGCTGGCGGTCGTACACCAATCGAAGCTCAGCGAGGGCCTGAAGAGCGGCGCGCTGGCTGGCCACCACAAAGGAAGGTCCTCCGACTCCATGGGTGTAGAAGGGAGGCTGCGTGGGGGAGGGGCGGATGACGTCCGTGACCTCACAATAGCTCTCGTTCGCAAAGCTATTGTGAGCGTGAGGGTGAGAAAATTGGTGGCAAAGCTCGGGAGCGTGAGGGTTTGGGCTCCGGAGGTGTGGGCGAAGTTCGGTGGGTACATGGGTATTTAAAGGAGTCGCCGACGGCGTGAATGGAAGGCTTACCGAAGGAAACCGAGGGAAATTCCCAATTTACACCGGCGAGCTTCCATGTAGTCAATCTCCGGTGATCCGGGCCCGATTCGCGTGAGAAATAGAGGGAAAGGGATCACCGGGGAGCGGGGGGTGCACATCCGAGGTTGGTTTTGCGAGATATTGCGGCCGGCGGCTAAAATTGGAAAGGGGAGGCGCCGGCATGGAAGGGGATCCCCCTTTCCATCGAGGAAGACAGAGCTGACAGGTGGCCCCCACCTATCAGCGGGCGGACGAGAGGAGAAGAGAGGATGACCAGCGGGCCCGGTATGGCAGCGAGAGGGAGGGGGCGTCCGTGGCTGCCAGGTGGGGCCGGCCGAGTGCGCGGGAGAGGAGAGAGGTGGTCGACGCCGACAGGCTAGCCCCGCCTGTCAGCGGCTGAGGCAGAAAAGTTGGGCCAGCCCGAGGAGAAAGGAGGGAGGCGGCCCACCATCATTTAAAATTGTTTTCTGATTAAAATAATTCCATAAATTCATATATTTATTTAGAGCCAGAAGCACTGTTGCTAAAATTTTGTAAAAATTCTCAAAAATATTTCTTGGCTTCTGGATTCCACCATAAATTTTTCAGCTTCAGATTTGAATTAATTCTCCCTGTTTTGTTTTAATGGAGTTCTTTTAGCCTTTTCTTTAATTAAATAAATCCATTTTAATCCCAGAAAATTTATTTTCCTCATTTTATTTTGTTTTTAATTCTGGGGCTGTTACAGCCAGGCAGGGGGATAAATATCCTACCTGCCCATGTTTCTAGAAGGCCACTTTTACACTTAGCGCCCTAGAAAGACTCAAATTACAACACTAAAAAAATGTTAAAGATGAAAATAAAAATAAAAATTACAATTGACCTCTTCTTTTAATATATTTTCGGAGTAATCATACTCAAAAAAATATACCAAAAGGATACACTATGACACTAAAAATTTAAACTAAAACTTGAAACAATTTTATTGAATTAACAAAAACATTAAACGTTTCGACAGTTTTCAGCAAAAACCGACAAAGCCTCTCAACCCTTCGACTCGTGACACCGCTTCGTGACTTCGAGCGCCAGCAAGCCACTTCCGCTCTCGATCCCCTCGAGCCGCCCGAATGCTTGTCCTGGCCTCCCTCTCGCGAACCCGGTCGACACGTCGTCGCAGTCAGTCGTCCGTTCAAGTCTCGCTCCGTCTCTTCGTGCACTCTTGAGATCTTCCGAAACTTCGCCCGGCCTCCCTGATCCTCTGGCATCAAACTCCTCGCTCGACCCTCGATCACCCGCCATCAACAGTCGGTCAGCATCTCCTCCCTGCACAAACAAGACAAGCAAAAACAAGAACACGACGCACCGCTGAAACCCTCGGCAGCCAAACCTCCACATCACATTGAAACCCTCGATGCACTCAACTCAGTCTCAACCACTCAACTGCTCAGATGCTCATCCTTGTCAATCACTCATCATCCAGACTGAAACCACCCTTGGTTTCTCAACATGCATCGAAGAAATATGTTTATACTTCACCTCAACAAGTTGCCTCTCTCCAATCTCAAGCTTATCGATAGCTTGAGTGTGCACAGAGCGAAAATGGGCAAGCTCACTGATGACATCAAGACAAGACTCACATTCAGCATCATCAGACTTAGATCTAAGCATGGCAAGTTCATTGCATGTAGATTCATGTCTAAGTCTAGGTTCTTTTAGTTCATCTACTTTGATAGAGTTACCTCGGATGAGTCCAGCTCATCATCGCTGTGGATGCTGTCGGCCTTGAAGCAAAGGCCGGTGAAGTCTTTTGCCTTCTTCTCCTCCTTCCTGGGAGGTCCTCCTCATCAGAGATGGGCTCCTCACTCGACGATGTGTCGATGTCGCTGAGGCCACCATGAAAGCTCTAGAAGAGGCTTTGGCTGCCATCTTGGCCATCTTGTTGTGCTTACCCTTAAAAAGGGTTTCTTGTCGCTCTTTTTTGGTGTTTGTGGGCACTCTCCTCTCTCTTCCTAAGCCTAGGGAAATCGGCCTTAATGTCGGAACTGTCACCACACTCAAAACACCCTCGAGAACCACTTCTCTGCTGATCCCGCCTGTCATTGTAGAAACAGGTGAACTTTATGACAATAAAAGCAAGCTCTTCATCATCCACAGTGTCCACCTGTTCTTTTGTAACAAAGACAAGGGAGCAGAAAGCAAAGCCTCCTACAAGGACACAAGTACCAAATATACCAGAAAATAATGTCATGGAAGGAGGCAAAGAGTTCTTGTGCCATACAAGAGACACTACTACAAACCGCCACTGTAGTGGCGTTGGGCAAAAACACTACAGTGGCGGGCTATTAGACGCCCGCCACTATAGTGGTTCCAGGCGCTGTCACGCCGGTGACCGCCACTACTAGTGGCGGTCGCTGATGACGTCATCCCGGACCGCCACTACTTTACCAATAGTAGTGGCGGGCGCTAGTGCTGTCCGCTACTAATGTATTGATGACATCACTTGTGACCGCCACTACTATTCTAGCTATAAATGCGGACCTTCTTCCTCCCTGAGCCCAAGGCTACGGGAGTTTGCATTTAATTTGGTTCGTACAATGGCGACAAAAATCTAGATAAAGAGGGGGAGGCTTTGTTTTCGTTTCTTTTGAAGAATTTCATTCTAGGAGGTAAATCCATGCCGAATCTCACATTTATTTTGTATTTAATCATGTATATAATGAGTTATTAGCGTTTTACTAATTTAGGGTTTGTGAATAGAAATTTTCAAATATTCTTCCATTTATAGTGTTTCTTTCTCCCAAATGAAGAAATATGACCCTCCTCACAATTATTCATCACTTGTATATATTTTTACATCGTTTTAATCTCTTTTTTAATTTGATTTATGATTATAGATCTAGAGTTATGTTGTTTGAAGAGAGAAACCAATGTAGTTAATTTATTTAATAATTTTTTCTACTTAATACATAGTTTGAATTAAAGCATTTAAGGAGCCCCTAAGCGTAATAACATTTAAGGTGCTCCGCATGCCATTTATGCTTCAACTCTTCCCCTTCTAAATTAGCTAATTTAAACGAGCCAGGGCACCCTGAGCGTAGGATAATATATGGTCCTTCCCATTTATTTCCTAGCTTCCCCGAAGCTATTACACTTCACAAAACTAAATGACATGGCTTAAGCTCATTCAGCTTTATCTTCGGGTCATACCATGTTTTTGTTTGGTCTTGGTACTTCGTTAGATTGGCGACAGCTCGAAGCCTTGTTTCTTCTGATAAGTCCAGCGAAGTGCTTCTCTCGTCTTCATCTCCAGGTTCTACTACGCGAAGGGATCCACCCTTGAGCTCCATAGGAGTCATGGCCTCATCTCCGAATAGCAGCCTGAATGGAGTGAAGCCTGTGGACCTAGCTTGAGTGGTTCGAATGGACCATAGGATCTTAGGGAGTTCTTTGGTCCACATCCCTTTGGCCAACCCGACAATCCTTCGATTCAGACCGGAGAGAATATTCCCATTGGCTCGCTCGATGGCTCCGTTGGATTGTGGATGGCGAACTGCTGCGAAACATAACTTGATGCCCAGTTCTTCACAAAATTCATTAAAAGTTTCGGCTTCAAACTAGGTTCCATTATCCACAGTTAGCTCCATTGGCACTCCGAACCTGCATATGATATTTTGCCAAAAGAATTTTTCCACATTTCTTGAAGTGGTAGCCGTTAGGGGTTCAGCTTCGACCCACTTAGAAAAATACTCAATTGCTACCACTGCAAACTTCAAGCTGCCTTTTGCCATTGGAAAAGGGTCGATGAGATCCATTCCCCATCGTGCCATTGACCACACCGGAGCGATAACTTGAAGTAGTACTGGTGGACGATGGCTCCGTCTACCCATCCACTGGCATCCTTGACAGGTTCGAACCAATTCCTCCGCATCTCTTACAATTGTTGGCCAGTAGAGCCCCTGCCGAAGTGTCTTTCCTGCTAGAGCACGGGGGGCTAGGTGGCTTCCACATAAACCTTCGTGAATGTCCCAAAGTATATCTTGGCCTTCGGGTTGTGAGATGCACCGGAGTAGAGGAGAACAAACTCCGGCTTTGTATAATATTCCATTGACAAGCTTATAATTTCGAACCCTTGCTTGCAACCTTCGAAAATCTGGACCTTCTAGCGAAACTGTGCTGTTTTGCAAGACATCCATTATAGAAGCACGCATATCTGTAGCTGGGATGCAAAGGACTTCTGTGGAGGGTAATTGATTTACTATAGGCTTGACTAGTTCTTCATAGAAAGCACCCTTCGGGAGATCCAATGCTCCGGCTGCAGCCTTCGCTAGAATGTCTGCAAGTTGATTATCTGCTCGAGGGATACTTTGAACAGAAAATCCTTTGAACATTGCTTCTGTCTTGCGGATTTCTTCCAGATACTTTGCCAGATGTGGGTTCCTTGCTTGAAAGCTTTTGTCAACATGCCCTGCGACGACTTGGGAATCTTTTTTAATTATTATCCTTGCTACTCCAAGTGCCTTTGCCTTTCTGAGGCCTAGCCGGATTCCTTCGTACTCTGCGATATTATTGGTGGTCTTAAAGTTGAGCCTCGTAGAGTACATGGCATTTTGCCCTGACGGTGATATTATGATAGCTCCAGCTCCGGCACCAGATGCCTGATAGGCTTCGTCAGAAAAAATTGTCCATAGACCTTCGGAGGGTTCTTCCGGAGCCCAAACTACAGATGGAGTCCTCTCTGCTACAAAGTCAGCTATGATCTGAGATTTGATAGTTGTCCTCGTCGTGAAGGAAATTCCGAAGGGGGCTAGCTCGACAGCCCATTTTCCGATCCTACCCGTAGAATCTTTGTTCTGAAGCATATCACCAAGGGGATACGAGGTAGGAACGATTAGGTTATGTGCTAGAAAGTAATGCCTTAGCTTCCGCGAGGCCATTACTAAAGCATAAGCAAATTTTTTGAGCTCGGAGTATCTTGTCTTTGCTCCGGACAAAGCTTCCGAGACAAAGTAAACTGGGTTTTGCACCAGCTTTCCTTTAAGCTCAACCTCTCTAACCAATACCGCACTTACTGCGGAGCTTGTTGCCGCAAGATAGAGAAGGAGAGTTTCTTCCGGGAGGGGCACAATAAAGACTTCCGAGGTATTCTTTAATATCATCGAAGCTCTTCTGACACTCCGGCGTCTAGTTGAAACTTTCGGACCCCTTCAGAGCTTTAAAAATTGGAAGGCTTTGTTCGGCTGATCTGGCCAGGAATCTGCTAAGAGCTGCGAGCCGTCATGTTAGCTTCTGGACTTGCTTCAAATTTTCTGGTGGAGCCATTCTTTGCAATGCACTTATCTGCATCGAGCTAGCTTCGATTCCCCAACTCGAAACTAAGTACCCTAGAAGTTTTCCTGCTTGTGCCCCGAATATAAATTTTTCAGGGTCGAGGAGAACTCCCCATGCTCGAAGGCTCTCAAATGTTTCCACTAAGTCTAGGCTATGATGGTGCTTTGCAGCACTCTTTATTACAATATCATCCATATAGGCTTTGACATTTTAGCCTATTTGATGACCTAGAGCCTTAGCTATCAAACATGAGAATGTGGTTCTGGCATTCCGCAAGCCAAAAGGCATTCTTACATAACAAAATACTCAGGATGGGGTTATGAAACTTGTCTTGGCTTCGTCCTCGCGCTTTAGCCAGATTTGATGATAATCGGAGTAAGCATCCAAGAAACTCAGTAATTCGGAGCCAGCCGTAGAATCCAGCAGCTGGTCTATTTGGGGCATAGGGTAGGGGTCTCACGGTCATGCTTTATTTAATGATGTAAAATCAATGCACATGCGCCATTTGCTGGAGCCCTTTTTCCTGACAAAAACAGGGTTAGCCAGCCACTCGGTGTGGGCTACCTCCCTGATGATGCCATCCCTTAGAAGTTTTTCCACTTCTACCTTGGCGAGGTCTGCCCTCTCTACAGATAGCTTACGGAGCCCCTGGCATACTGGCCTAGCCTTTGGGTTGACAAGCAGGCTATGCTCGATGATACTCCGGTCAACCCCGGTGATGTCTTCGTCAGTCCAGGCAAAGATGTCCAAATTTTGCTTGACTACTTCTTCCAACGAGGCAGCTATCTTTGGAGATAGCCCCTTGCTGAACTGTATTGGGTATTCTTTGTCATCCTTCAGAATTATCTTCGTGACGACATCACCTTCCGGGCTTGGCTTGAGGGAAAGGCCCTTCGAGGAGTTTGAAGACTCCGGAACCTCCTCCGTGTGCTCCGTCACACTGTGTACTTGCCGAGGGTCCAATGGCTGACTGTGGCCATACTCCGTTCTTCAGGCTATAGCTTGGTCTCCTGAGATAGTGAGAACTCCACCTTGCGTGGGCATCTTGAGACATAGGTAGTTGTGATGTGCTATAGCCCCGAACTGGTTCAACATCCCCCGTCCGAAAATCATGTTGTAGGCATATGGGGCATCGACGACATCGAAGATCACCTCTTCCACCCTAGTTAAGGGCCCCTCTCAGAAGGCAACCTCAAGGCCTATCTAGCCGAGGGCATCGAGAGGCGGACCTGCAAAACCTTGAAGTGGGAAGGCCACCGGAAGTAAATGCCTCTAAGGAATGCACATTTGATCGAAGGCCTGGACAAAAAGTATGTCTGCAGAGCTCCCACCGTCGACTAGGATCCTTCGAACTTCAACCCTAGCTATATCTGCTAAAATGACCAAGGGGTCAGCATGGGGGAACTTCACTCCCGCGACATCATTAGCAATAAAGGAAATAGGCACATGAGACCATTCGGGCATTCCCTCCATGGAATTCGAGGTCCCTATGTGTCCTACTTCGCGGACATATTATCGCCACTGCCTTTTTGACATGTTGCCAAGGGTCCCCCCTCCGAAGATGGCCAAGACCACTCGCTTGCCGCGGTCTTGGGGATCTTCCTGCTTCGGTGGTGGCATAATGTTGGCCACCGGTAGCTGCATGGGTGCTTCGGGGATGCCGACTCGGGCCACGATTTGCACGGGCTCCGAACGTGCTGTTGGAGGGGCTTGATCCAAAGTACCTCGCCCTGTACTTCGTCCTAGGTATTCACCCCGAAGGGTTAATACCGCCTTACAATCCTTCGTGTAATGGCTTCTATTCTCGCCATGCATGCAGCAGAAAAAGCTTTGGCGCCTGACAGCTATTCTTTCTTGGTGCTTCGGAGCTCCAACCTTGAAGCCTTGCGCCTGCTAAAAGTTGGCAGGTGCCTTCGGGGCGGAGGGTGCAATGTTTAACACCTCTGAATGAAAGTGCTTCTTTCCCCGCCTGTGATCGTTGAGGCGATTGTCATGAGGGGTTTGCGAAGACGTTGAGGCTTCGGGCTCCGTCTTCACTTCCCGAAGGGCTGATGTAGGTGCAGCGGTTCTTCGGAGACAACCTTCCTCCGCCTTGGCATACTATTCTAAGTATGCCATTAGCTGTGCCACGGATGACATCGGTTTCCGATGAAGCTTGCTGAGGAGATCTGGGTTCAACACCCCTTCACGGACGACATCGACTACCGAAGAGGTAGACAAGCCCTTGATTTGTGATTTGGTGTGGGCGAAGCGCGTGAATTATTCCCGAAGCGTCTCCCCTGCTTACAAACTTCCTCTTCAACTACTCCCAGGACTTGATCGATCCTAGCCTCAGAGACCAGAACCATCAGAGAGCTACACCTTCGAGAGCGAGGGGGAAACACTTCGCCATAGTGTTACGCACCCCTCCACTGGCTTCTATCGCCAGAGCATACGAGCGAGCTAATTCTTCGGGGTCAGACCCACCAGAATACTTGTACAACTTCGAGGCCTTGAACCTGGGATTGAAGGGCACCTTTTGCAGGTCCGAATGCAGCGAAGACTCGTCATCGAAGGATGCGTTCTCAGCCTCCTCTAGGACTTGGACAGCTTCGGGAAGGTTACCAGCCCTACCGTCTTGGGGCCCTTCTGGAGCCTGGGTGGAGGCTTGAGAGCAGAGTCGATCAGCGGCATCTTACCTCCACCTAGCCACTTCCTCCTGATGTTGTGCTACTTGAGTAGCCTCGTCGCGTCCTCAGGAAGGTCTTCGTCTCCTTCGGAGGGGAGCTCCGGGTCTCGGGAACTGGCGTAGTCAGTTTGGAGCACCGTAGGAGCAGCTCGAGGGCCTCTGGCTGCTCGACGTTCGGCAATGCCTTCGGGGGTTGTTGGGATCCTGCTAGGCCTCCGAAAGGCAAAGGCACTTGGATCAGCAAGGATTATAATAAAAACAGATTCGCAAGTCATCGCAGGGCATGTTGACAAAAGCTTTGAAGCCAGGAACCCACATCTTGCAAAGTATTTAGAAGAAATCCACAAGACCGAAGCAATGTTTAAAGGATTTTCTGTCGAAGGCTACAGCCGGAGCATTGGACATCCCGGAGGGCGCTTTGTACGAAGAACTTATCAAGCCTATGGTGCATCAATTACCCTCCGCAGAAGTCCTTTGCATCCCAGTCGCCGATTGGCGGACTCCGATAATGGATGTCTTGCAAAACATCGCAGTCTTGTCAGAAGGTCCAGATTTCCAAAGGTTACAAGCAAGGGCTCAAAATTATGAGCTTGTCAACGGAATATTGTACAAAGCCAGAGTTTGTTCTCCCCTACTTCGGTTCATCTCACAACCCGAAGGCCAAGACACACTTCGGGAGATTCTCGAAGGCTTATGTGGCAACCATCTAGCCCCCCGCAGAAGAGTTAGTTCGAACCTGCCACGGATGCCAGTGGATGGGTAGACGGAGCCACCGTCCACCAACACCTCTTCAAGTTATTGCCCCAGTATGGCCAATGGAACGATGGGGAATGGATCTCATCAGCCCTTTTCCAATGGCAAAAGGCAGCTTGAAGTTTGTAGTGGTAGCAATCGAGTATTTTTCTAAATGGGTCGAAGCTGAACCCCTAAGTGTTATCACTTCAAGAAATGTGCAAAAATTCTTTGGAAAAATATCATATGCTGGTTCGGAGTGCCAAGGGAGTTAACTGTGGATAATGGCACTCAGTTCGAAGCTGAACCCTTTAGAGAATTTTGCGAAGGACTGGGCATCAAGTTATGCTTTGTAGCCATTTGCCACCCCAATCCAACAGAGCCGTCGAGTGAGCCAATGGAAATATTCTCTCTAGTTTGAATCGCAGGATTGTCGGGTTGGCTAAGGGGCTGTGGACCGAAGAGCTCCCTATAATTCTATGGTCCATTCGAAGCACACAAGCCAGGTCCATAGGCTTCACCCCATTCAGGTTGCTATTTAGAGACGAGGCCATGACTCCTACGGAGCTCAAAGGTGGATCCCTCCGAGTAGTGGAGCTTGGAAATGAAGATGAAAGAAACACTTCGCTGGACTTGTCAGAAGAAACAAGGCTTCAAGCTGTCGCCAATCTGACAAAGTACTAAGACCAAAAGAAGACATGGTATGACCCGAAGATAAAAGTGAACAAGCTTAAACCAGGTCATTTGGTATTGTGAAGTGTAATAGCTCCGGGGAAGCTAGGAAATAAATGGGAAGGACCATATATTATCCTACGTTCAGGGCGCCCCAGGTCATTTAAACTAGCTAATTTAGAAGGGGAAGAGTTGAAGCCAGCATGGCATGCGGAGCACCCTAAACGTTATTATGCTTAGGGGCTCCTTCTAATCAATTGTAAAAGTACTTTTCTAAATTAAATAAAGATGGAGGTTCGAATTATGTTTACTCTTCAAATATTCCTTACTCCTAGTGGATGCATCGGGAGAACGGAGATGCTTGCGAAGGTAAGCATCTTTCAAGGAACCCAAAAAAACGGCCTTCGAACCATTGGTTCTAGGATTCCGTAAAAGAGCCGAAGGTGGCCAGCCTACGGATTCTAGGCTTTGGCTTGTTAGGATCGGTAGAAGAGTCTAAGGACTTTAAAATAACAGATTTCTGGCTTTCGGGTTCGAAGCATCTGTAAAAGAGCCGAAGGTGGCCATCCTACGAATTCCAGGCTCTAGCTTGTTAGGATCCGTAGAAGAGTCTAAGGACTTTAAAATAACAGATTTCTGGCCTCCGGGTTCGAAGCATCTGTAAAAGAGCCGAAGGTGGCCAGCCTACGGATTCTAGGCTCCAGCTTGTTAGGATCCGTAGAAAAGTCTAAGGACTTTAAAAGAACAGAATTATGGCCTACGGGTTCGAAGCATCTATAAAAGAGTCGTAGGTGACCAAGCAATAAGGTTTCAAGGATCCAGCCCAATGAAACACTTTTAAAGATCTAAGCGACTGCTATCAGATCTTACAAGTGTAAACTTAGCTCCAAAACTTATAAACATCATAATACGAACATACAGTTCAAAGAACTCTACGAAAGAGTGATGTTTGATTACCAAGTGTTGTGAGAAGCATCAGATTGTTATATCAATCATTGTGTCCGATGGACCCTATCGCAACGCGTACGGTCCCCCACCCACAAGAAAGGGCAGGGGAGTAAGGAACAACCAAGAGATGCTTCAAAAACAAATTATATTAATTGGATAATCATATTGTATTACATCAAGAGAAATTTTGGTCTAATCCTAGATAAAAACGGAGACCCCTCCGACCTCTAGAGCTATTTCTAGGACCACCTCGGTCTTCGGAGCCCGGAGTCTTCAAAACATTCCTCTTGGTCCGAGTGCTTTTCTTCTTCGAAGCTCGCAGTTTTTTCTACTCCTCTTAAAGTTCAGCCTAGGACAGAAGTCTTTCGGAGCTAGCCTCCACTGGGTCTTCGGCTTGGTACTCCGAGTCAGACCAGTCTACGTATTCGGAGGACGAAGATGCTACTTCCTTATCCTCTTCCTTAATATAAGCTAAGCCTTCATGATGGACTTCGGGTACTATTTCCCCTTGATCTCCTCGAGGAACAGAGAAGCGTGAGCATCGGTAGGGCCTTAAGCCCTTGAGGATAGCCCACTGCCGGTGGAGCCCTTCGATAGGCTCCAGTACTTCAAAGTCGAGCTCCAAAGTGCATAGCAAACCTAAGAATAAACATCCAAACAAAGACTCCTCGTTTATAAACTTTTCATTCATTAATTTAAGGAGCTTTACAAGATTTCTTGTACATGCTTAAGCGCCCTATAAAGCTAAACCTACGGGTCGGCTAGCGGAGCAGGCGGGGTCAGAGCCGGCGAAGTTGGAAGCGGAGGCTTCATTTGAGCTTGCTTCTGCCGGTGAGCCTCATCGATCCAAGATTTGGTTGCAGCTTTGTGGTCCGTTTTCTAGATTGCCCGAAAAGCTTCCCAAGCAGAGGCTACATCCAGTGAAGGACGTAGCAAGTCTTCGTCAGCGAAGCCTGCAGGTGTTGAACCCCTTACCGGAGCAACAGGAATCCCGAGGGCTTCGACATGACGAAGGACTCCAATTCCGGCTACCTGCCTAGAGATCTCTCCATAGTGAATCCCGGAGCCCTTCATCCACTGGTCTATTGACCGGGGTTTGACTCAGGTACATGGGCGACGATCGATTGCTAGGCTGAGGAAGTTGCGGAATCGGGTCGGCCCAATCCGGGTACCCGGTGCGAAGACGGTGGACACTTTGTCAGTTTCGGCGCAAAACTGACAACCGATGATTATCTTTATTTAGGATATTAATATTCAGTATTTAAGTCAAAAATATTTGTTAGTCGAGTCAGTTGAATTTTCTAAGGGTATTTGAGTAATTTCGAATTTTATTTTAGAGTCGGTGTAATTTACCCTAGGGGTAAATTAGTTTTTTCCTATATAAGTGGACTACCTATAAATAGGCCCCAACCTCCTAGGGTTAGGGTGACTGTTTTTAGAATCAATCTACAGTCCACATATTCTGTTCGGCTGCAAGTGTTTTAGATCTACTATATTGCTGCCGTCGTAACTACTTTGAGTTTTCCTCCACCGCCGTTGTCTTTCCTCTCTCCGGCGAAATCACCACTGCCACGGGTATTTCTTCTCGAGCATTTTTTTCCAGGTGTGCTTCCTTGGCTAGCCGTGCGTTTGGCAGCACGTCTGTAGTAGCTGCATGCAGCAGTATAGCACTGCCTAGCAGCACTCGGCACGGCTATCCAAGTCGCAGTAGTGCGTGTTGTCCAATCGGGCGGCTTGGTCTCTGCGACGGAAGCGACGAGGCGAGCTGCAGCACGTTTTTTCTTCAGCGGTAGTCCAAGGACGTCGCGTGGAGAAAAGTACTTGCACGGCAATGCACGGCTCGCAGGCACGGCAAGACTTCGGCTAGAGGCACAATTTTTCCTTGCATGGTTTTCGGCAGAGGAAGGAGCAGGAGTCAGGTGTTGCTATACACAGCAGCTAGGCTACCTAGTGTGCTGCGGCAGCACATCTAGCTGCGCACACCGGCACGGGAGCGATCGCACGAGCCAGCACATGCAGCCGCGAAATTTGGCTCTAGGAAGCGGAGCGCTCGACACGGGTGTCGGATCCTCTGCGGCGCGCGACGACGTGAACGGCAAAGGTAAGTTGTCTTTGATCTAATCTATTATTTTTCAGTTAGGATAATTAAATCATTAATCATCTATTTTTAATTAGCCTGCAAATCTGATTATTAATTTCGTGGTTAATTTTTATCTGCTAAAATATTATTAGTGCTTGCATATTTTTATTTAAGTATTTTTAATCTGCTCATATAAAAAGAAAAAAATATATTATTAGTCGCAGTAATATTTTTATTCTAGATTTACATGAAATATTTTAGGTTTATTCTGAATTAATTTCTGGATGATCCATCTTTTATTTAGTTGATTAGTATTTTATTTTTAGACCGCAATCTGAATATTTATTATATATTTAGGGTATTTTTCCTTATGCCATTAAATATTCTTGAGAACACGTTTTATTTAATGCGGAGCTTGGTGCCGCAAGATAGAGAAGGAGAGTTTCTTCCGGGAGGGGCACAATAAAGACTTCCGAGGTATTCTTTAATATCATCAAAGCTCTTCTGACACTCCGGCGTCTAGTTGAAACTTTCGGACCCCTTCAGAGCTTTAAAAATTGGAAGGCTTTGTTCGGCTGATCTGGCCAGGAATCTGCTGAGAGCTGCGAGCCGTCATGTTAGCTTCTGGACTTGCTTCAAATTTTCTGGTGGAGCCATTCTTTGCAATGCACTTATCTGCGTCGAGCTAGCTTCGATTCCCCAACTCGAAACTAAGTACCCTAGAAGTTTTCCTACTTGTGCCCCGAATATAAATTTTTCAGGGTCGAGGAGAACTCCCCATGCTCGAAGGCTCTCAAATGTTTCCACTAAGTCTAGGCTATGATGGTGCTTTGCAGCACTCTTTATTACAATATCATCCATATAGGCTTTGACATTTTAGCCTATTTGATGACCTAGAGCCTTAGCTATCAAACATGAGAATGTGGTTCTGGCATTCCGCAAGCCAAAAGGCATTCTTACATAACAAAATACTCAGGATGGGGTTATGAAACTTGTCTTGGCTTCGTCCTCGCGCTTTAGCCAGATTTGATGATAATCGGAGTAAGCATCCAAGAAACTCAGTAATTCGGAGCCAGCCGTAGAATCCAGCAGCTGGTCTATTTGGGGCATAGGGTAGGGGTCTCACGGTCATGCTTTATTTAATGATGTAAAATCAATGCACATGCGCCATTTGCTGGAGCCCTTTTTCCTGACAAAAACAGGGTTAGCCAGCCACTCGGTGTGGGCTACCTCCCTGATGATGCCATCCCTTAGAAGTTTTTCCACTTCTACCTTGGCGAGGTCTGCCCTCTCTACAGATAGCTTACGGAGCCCCTGGCATACTGGCCTAGCCTTTGGGTTGACAAGCAGGCTATGCTCGATGATACTCCGGTCAACCCCGGTGATGTCTTCGTCAGTCCAGGCAAAGATGTCCAAATTTTGCTTGACTACTTCTTCCAACGAGGCAGCTATCTCTGGAGATAGCCCCTTGCTGAACTGTATTGGGTATTCTTTGTCATCCTTCAGAATTATCTTCGTGACGACATCACCTTCCGGGCTTGGCTTGAGGGAAAGGCCCTTCGAGGAGTTTGAAGACTCTGGAACCTCCTCCGTGTGCTCCGTCACACTGTGTACTTGCCGAGGGTCCAATGGCTGACTGTGGCCATACTCCATTCTTCAGGCTATAGCTTGGTCTCCTGAGATAGTGAGAACTCCACCTTGCGTGGGCATCTTGAGACATAGGTAGTTGTGATGTGCTATAGCCCCGAACTGGTTCAACATCCCCTGTCCGAAAATCACGTTGTAGGCATATGGGGCATCGACGACATCGAAGATCACCTCTTCCACCCTAGTTAAGGGCCCCTCTCAGAAGGCAACCTCAAGGCCTATCTAGCCGAGGGCATCGAGAGGCGGACCTGCAAAACCTTGAAGTGGGAAGGCCACCGGAAGTAAATGCCTCTAAGGAATGCACATTTGATCGAAGGCCTGGATAAAAAGTATGTCTGCAGAGCTCCCACCGTCGACTAGGATCCTTCGAACTTCAACCCTAGCTATATCTGCTAAAATTACCAAGGGGTCAGCATGGGGGAACTTCACTCCCGCGACATCATTAGCAATAAAGGAAATAGGCACATGAGACCATTCGGGCATTCCCTCCATGGAATTCGAGGTCCCTATGTGTCCTACTTCGCGGACATATTATCGCCACTTGCCTTTTGACATGTTGCCAAGGGTCCCCCCTCCGGAGATGGCCAAGACCACTCGCTTGCCGCGGTCTTGGGGATCTTCCTGCTTCGGTGGTGGCATAATGTTGGCCACCGGTAGCTGCATGGGTGCTTCGGGGATGCCGACTCGGGCCACGATTTGCACGGGCTCCGAACGTGCTGCTGGAGGGGCTTGATCCAAAGTACCTCGCCCTGTACTTCGTCCTAGGTATTCACCCCGAAGGGTTAATACCGCCTTACAATCCTTCGTGTAATGGCTTCTATTCTCTCCATGCATGCAGCAGAAAAAGCTTTGGCGCCTGACAGCTATTCTTTCTTGGTGCTTCGGAGCTCCAACCTTGAAGCCTTGCGCCTGCTAAAAGTTGGCAGGTGCCTTCGGGGCGGAGGGTGCAATGTTTAACACCTCTGAATGAAAGTGCTTCTTTCCCCGCCTGTGATCGTTGAGGCGATTGTCATGAGGGGTTTGCGGAGAGGTTGAGGCTTCGGGCTCCGTCTTCACTTCCCGAAGGGCTGATGTAGGTGCAGCGGTTCTTCGGAGACAACCTTCCTCCGCCTTGGCATACTATTCTAAGTATGCCATTAGCTGTGCCACGGATGACATCGGTTTCCGATGAAGCTTGCTGAGGAGATCTGGGTTCAACACCCCTTCACGGACGACATCGACTATCGAACAGGTAGACAAGCCCTTGATTTGTGATTTGGTGTGGGCGAAGCGCGTGAATTATTCCCGAAGCGTCTCCCCTGCTTACAAATTTCCTCTTCAACTACTCCCAGGACTTGATTGATCCTAGTCTCAGAGACCAGAACCATCAGAGAGCTACACCTTCGAGAGCGAGGGGGAAACACTTCGCCATAGTGTTACGCACCCCTCCACTGGCTTCTATCGCCAGAGCATACGAGCGAGCTAATTCTCCGGGGTCAGACCCACCAGAATACTTGTACAACTTCGAGGCCTTGAACCTGGGATCGAAGGGCACCTTTTGCAGGTCCGAATGCAGCGAAGACTCGTCATCGAAGGATGCGTTCTCAGCCTCCTCTAGGACTTGGACAGCTTCGGGAAGGTTTCCAGCCCTACCGTCTTGGGGCCCTTCTGGAGCCTGGGTGGAGGCTTGAGAGCAGAGTCGATCAGCGGCATCTTACCTCCACCTAGCCACTTCCTCCTGATGTTGTGCTACTTGAGTAGCCTCGTCGCGTCCTCAGGAAGGTCTTCGTCTCCTTCGGAGGGGAGCTCCGGGTCTCGGGAACTGGCGTAGTCAGTTTGGAGCACCGTAGGAGCAGCTCGAGGGCCTCTGGCTACTCGACGTTCGGCAATGCCTTCGGGGGTTGTTGGGATCCTGCTAGGCCTCCGAAAGGCAAAGGCACTTGGATCAGCAAGGATTATAATAAAAACAGATTCGCAAGTCATCGCAGGGCATGTTGACAAAAGCTTTGAAGCCAGGAACCCACATCTTGCAAAGTATTTAGAAGAAATCCACAAGACCAAAGCAATGTTTAAAGGATTTTCTGTCGAAGGCTACAGCCGGAGCATTGGACATCCCGGAGGGCGCTTTGTACGAAGAACTTATCAAGCCTATGGTGAATCAATTACCCTCCGCAGAAGTCCTTTGCATCCCAGTCGCCGATTGGCGGACTCCGATAATGGATGTCTTGCAAAACATCGCAGTCTTGTCAGAAGGTCCAGATTTCCAAAGGTTACAAGCAAGGGCTCAAAATTATGAGCTTGTCAACGGAATATTGTACAAAGCCAGAGTTTGTTCTCCCCTACTTCGGTGCATCTCACAACCCGAAGGCCAAGACAAACTTCGGGAGATTCTCGAAGGCTTATGTGGCAGCCATCTAGCCCCCCGCGCTTTAGCAGGAAAGACACTTCGGCAGGGGCTCTATTGGCCAACAATTGTAAGAGATGCGGAAGAGTTAGTTCGAACCTGCCACGGATGCCAGTGGATGGGTAGACGGAGCCACCGTCCACCAACACCTCTTCAAGTTATTGCCCCAGTATGGCCAATGGAACGATGGGGAATGGATCTCATCAGCCCTTTTCCAATATCAAAAGGCAGCTTGAAGTTTGTAGTGGTAGCAATCGAGTATTTTTCTAAATGGGTCGAAGCTGAACCCCTAAGTGTTATCACTTCAAGAAATGTGCAAAAATTCTTTTGGAAAAATATCATATGCTGGTTCGGAGTGCCAAGGGAGTTAACTGTGGATAATGGCACTCAGTTCGAAGCTGAACCCTTTAGAGAATTTTGCGAAGGACTGGGCATCAAGTTATGCTTTGCAGCCATTTGCCACCCCAATCCAACAGAGCCGTCGAGTGAGCCAATGGAAATATTCTCTCTGGTTTGAATCGCAGGATTGTTGGGTTGGCTAAGGGGCTGTGGACCGAAGAGCTCCCTATAATTCTATGGTCCATTCGAAGCACACAAGCCAGGTCCACAGGCTTCACCCCATTCAGGTTGCTATTTAGAGACGAGGCCATGACTCCTACGGAGCTCAAAGGTGGATCCCTCCGAGTAGTGGAGCTTGGAAATGAAGATGAAAGAAACACTTCGCTGGACTTGTCAGAAGAAACAAGGCTTCAAGCTGTCGCCAATCTGACAAAGTACTAAGACCAAAAGAAGACATGGTATGACCCGAAGATAAAAGTGAACAAGCTTAAACCAGGTCATTTGGTATTGTGAAGTGTAATAGCTCCGGGGAAGCTAGGAAATAAATGGGAAGGACCATATATTATCCTACGTTCAGGGCGCCCCAGGTCATTTAAACTAGCTAATTTAGAAGGGGAAGAGTTGAAGCCAGCATGGCATGCGGAGCACCTTAAACGTTATTATGCTTAGGGGCTCCTTCTAATCAATTGTAAAAGTACTTTTCTAAATTAAATAAAGATGGAGGTTCGAATTATGTTTACTCTTCAAATATTCCTTACTCCTAGTGGACGCATCGGGAGAACGGAGATGCTTGCGAAGGTAAGCATCTTTCAAGGAACCCAAAAAACGGCCTTCGAACCATTGGTTCTAGGATTCCGTAAAAGAGCCGAAGGTGGCCAGCCTACGGATTCTAGGCTTTGGCTTGTTAGGATCGGTAGAAGAGTCTAAGGACTTTAAAATAACAGATTTCTGGCTTTCGGGTTCGAAGCATCTGTAAAAGAGCCGAAGGTGGCCATCCTACGAATTCCAGGCTCTAGCTTGTTAGGATCCGTAGAAGAGTCTAAGGACTTTAAAAGAACAGATTTCTGGCCTCCGGGTTCGAAGCATCTGTAAAAGAGCCGAAGGTGGCCAGCCTACGGATTCTAGGCTCCAGCTTGTTAGGATCCGTAGAAAAGTATAAGGACTTTAAAAGAACAGAATTATGGCCTACGGTTTGAAGCATCTATAAAAGAGTCGTAGGTGACCAAGCAATAAGGTTTCAAGGATCCAGCCCAATGAAACACTTTTAAAGATCTAAGCGACTGCTATTAGATCTTACAAGTGTAAACTTAGCTCCAAAACTTATAAACATCATAATACGAACATACAGTTCAAAGAACTCTACGAAAGAGTGATGTTTGATTACCAAGTGTTGTGAGAAGCATCAGATTGTTATATCAATCATTGTGTCCGATGGACCCTATCGCAACGCGTACGGTCCCCCACCCACAAGAAAGGGCAGGGGAGTAAGGAACAACCAAGAGATGCTTCAAAAACAAATTATATTAATTGGATAATCATATTGTATTACATCAAGAGAAATTTTGGTCTAATCCTAGATAAAAACGGAGACCCCTCCGACCTCTAGAGCTATTTCTAGGACCACCTCGGTCTTCGGAGCCCGGAGTCTTCAAAACATTCCTCTTGGTCCGAGTGCTTTTCTTCTTCGAAGCTCGCAGTTTTTTCTACTCCTCTTAAAGTTCAGCCTAGGACAGAAGTCTTTCGGAGCTAGCCTCCACTGGGTCTTCGGCTTGGTACTCCGAGTCAGACCAGTCTACGTATTCGGAGGACGAAGATGCTACTTCCTTATCCTCTTCCTTAATATAAGCTAAGCCTTCATGATGGACTTCGGGTACTATTTCCCCTTGATCTCCTCGAGGAACAGAGAAGCGTGAGCATCGGTAGGGCCTTAAGCCTTTGAGGATAGCCCATTGCCGGTGGAGCCCTTCGATAGGCTCCAGTACTTCAAAGTCGAGCTCCAAAGTGCATAGCAAAACCTAAGAATAAACATCCAAACAAAGACTCCTCGTTTATAAACTTTTCATTCATTAATTTAAGGAGCTTTACAAGATTTCTTGTACATGCTTAAGCGCCCTATAAAGCTAAACCTACGGGTCGTCCAGCGGAGCAGGCGGGGTCAGAGCCGGCGAAGTTGGAAGCGGAGGCTTCATTTGAGCTTGCTTCTGCCGGTGAGCCTCATCGATCCAAGATTTGGTTGCAGCTTTGTGGTCCGTTTTCTAGATTGCCCGAAAAGCTTCCCAAGCAGAAGCTACATCCAGTGAAGGACGCAGCAAGTCTTCGTCAGCGAAGCCTGCAGGTGTTGAACCCCTTACCGGAGCAACAGGAATCCCGAGGGCTTCGACATGACGAAGGACTCCAATTCCGGCTACCTGCCTAGAGATCTCTCCATAGTGAATCCCGGAGCCCTTCATCCACTGGTCTATTGACCGGGGTTTGACTCAGGTACATGGGCGACGATCGATTGCTAGGCTGAGGAAGTTGCGGAATCGGGTCGGCCCAATCCGGGTACCCGGTGCGAAGACGGTGGACACTTTGTTAGTTTCGGCGCAAAACTGACAACCGATGATTATCTTTATTTAGGATATTAATATTCAGTATTTAAGTCAAAAATATTTGTTAGTCGAGTCAGTTGAATTTTCTAAGGGTATTTGAGTAATTTCGAATTTTATTTTAGAGTCGGTGTAATTTACCCTAGGGGTAAATTAGTTTTTTCCTATATAAGTGGACTACCTATAAATAGGCCCCAACCTCCTAGGGTTAGGGTGACTGTTTTTAGAATCAATCTACAGTCCACATATTCTGTTCGGCTGCAAGTGTTTTTAGATCTACTATTTTGCTGCCGTCGTAACTACTTTGAGTTTTCATCCACCGCCGTTGTCTTTCCTCTCTCCGGCGAAATCACCACTGCCACGGGTATTTCTTCTCGAGCATTTTTTTTCCAGGTGTGCTTTCCTTGGCTAGCCGTGCATTTGGCAGCACGTCTGTAGTAGCTGCATGCAGCAGTCTAGCACTGCCTAGCAGCACTCGGCACGGCTATCCAAGTCGCAGTAGTGCGTGTTGTCCAATCGGGCGGCTTGGTCTCTGCGGCGGAAGCGACGAGGCGAGCTGCAGCACGTTTTTTCTTCAGCGGTAGTCCAAGGACTTCGCGTGGAGAAAAGTACTTGCACGGCAATGCACGGCTCGCAGGCACGGCAAGACTTCGGCTAGAGGCACAATTTTTCCTTGCATGGTTTTCGGCAGAGGAAGGAGCAGGAGTCAGGTGTTGCTATACACAGCAGCTAGGCTACCTAGTGTGTTGCGGCAGCACATCTAGCTGCGCACCCGGCGCGGGAGCGACCGCATGAGCCAGCACATGCAGCCGCGAAATTTGGCTCTAGGAAGCGGAGCGCTCGACACGGGTGTCGGATCCTCTGCGGCGCGCGACGACGTGAACGGCAAAGGTAAGTTGTCTTTGATCTAATCTATTATTTTTCAGTTAGGATAATTAGGACACCGGTCATTTTTAGGCTAGACAACTTTAGTTCGTGTGATCTGTTTTGCTACTGTTAATTGTATGTCGAGGTGCGTTGGATTTTGGGATTAGTTCTTTATTTCAGAAGAATTTTTAGGCGCCCATTCACCCCCCTCCGGTCGCTACTTTTGGTCCTACACCAATGCTTGTTGTACTCAGTATTGGAGTTCCACAAGTTGTGTGCTGGAATCTACTGTTGCTTGCCAGAGCTTCGCGACCTCCTCCCTAACCACCACACACTCGGCTTCAGCCTCTTGGGCCGAAGCCTTGAGTGCAGTGTTGTTCTACTGTTCGGCCCAAAGTGCTTCGTTGGTGATAGCCCTAGCCCTCCGCTCCTCGAGGAGCTCCTCCTCCAGTTGCAGTGTTTTGCTCTCAGAGCCTTTGAGGGCGGACAGGAGGGTAGTAACCTTCCGTTTGAGACGATTAGTTTCAAGCTCATTAGAAGTCGTTGCCGCTCTAGCAAGGACGAATTGCTGCAAAAAGCAAAGTAAGTACCAAGTAATTTCATTCATTAATTGAATACACTTGCTATATGTTGCATACCTAAAGGGCAGCCCTTTCGAGGGCCAAATCGAGCTTCGGTGCTCTGGCTTCGCTCAAGACGGAGACCAGTTCGGAGCTCGTGACCTCTTGGACTTTCTCCGCCAAAGGTTCTAGAAGCGTTCGGAGCCCTGTCCATTGCTCCAAGAACGGAACCACCAGAGGAAGCCAGGACAGGGCCCGACGGTCATCTACCGTAGCCTCCTCCTCCGAGTTACTTTCCGAAGGGTCGTTGGAGGAGGGCATCACCGTCAAAGCAGGGAGGGGTCTGAAGCACGTCATACTCTTGCCCCTTGTTGGCGTAAAAGATTACGCTAACAGATTTTCAGAGATTAGAAACTAACAAATGAAGTGTTTGCGAAGTGAAATATTTCAAGCATCCAAAAAGATAATAGCTCGAAGCAGTTCGAAGATGTGTATTGAATAACTCAGTATTCGATCATCATTACAGGGTAAAACGGGGGGTATTTATAGGCAAAAATCTTAAGGAAAAGACCTTTTTATCCCTCTATTACAACCGACATAGTGGAAACTATTCAGTACCCTTAATAGAGCTAAAATGGTAAAGGACTAATCTAATGAGAAAGAAGAAAAAGTCTTCAATCCTAGCTGGCAGAGAGGTTCTCTGAAGAGTTGACGTTCGAAGCTATACTCCGAACAAGAGTCCGCTTTGATTTTTCAAACTTGACCAAGTACTAAACCGGAGTTAGATACTGGAACTTCGGTTTAATAGACTGCCTTCGTCTTGTTACTGTAGTGACCCTGAGGATGAAGTATTTTCCCCCAACAGTAGCCCCTCGAATACGCTTCTCCGCTTGATCTGTAAGGTTAGGAGAGTAGTATACACAAGAAAAATAATCATGCGAATGGGTTAATAAATTTTATCAACCTTCGGAATATGCAAGGATTCATAACTTTGAATTAATTTCTAAAGGAGTTCTATTCGAACAATTCTGAAATCAACTTTTATGAAGCCAAAAAGCCCTTTAGACTTAGAAGAAATAGTCGTTGGCATTTTCCTTTCTGAAGAAGTTATGCGCTGTGTTAATTTCGCAAACCGTAACGGTCAAGAATGTGAAACGGCAAGTCTAAACGGTAAAAAATTGTGAACCTAGGCTATAAATAGAGGACCTAGAAACTTCTCTAACACCTTTCTCACCGTCTTTGCACAATCAACCATTAACCTCCAAACCTTAGCTTCAATCGCTCGGTTTGAATCGATGGTGAAGACAAGCTTCAAGGCTCCCTGGGCGACTTCGGCCCTAGCCCAGCAACAGGCCATGGCGGCGGCAGCGGCAACGGCGCCGGCAGCGATGATAGCACCGGCAGGGAATCCCCAACAGATCGGTCCCCATGACCTCCTCCCGGCTTCTTCGAAGTATTTTGACCAATCTTACAAATTGGGGCCATCCACCTACAAGAGGAAGACGATCGCAGCAGTGGTCGAAGGGAAGATTAGCTCAGAGATTAATGTCCTCAAACTAGGGAAAGAAGCCATCCCTTCGCCGCGGCCCAGAGAAGTCGTCGTCTTCTAAGCTTTCTTCGAAGCAGGGTTAGGGCTCCCGGCAGTAGACTTCCTGTCAGAGGTACTGGATCTCTTCAATGTCACCCTTCCTCAATTGTCTCCGAACGCAATAGCGCACCTAGCTATCTTCGAATGGGCACTGCGAGATGAAGGCAGCGAAGGGAGAGCAAAAAATATTTGCAGCGCTACACAAAGCATCTTGCCAGCCGAAGACTTACCAAGGCTTCGGAGGGGAAAAAATCGTAGTAGCCTTTGGCAGCATCAACTTCAGACTCCGAGATGAATTCCAACTGTGATTCCCAACGAAGGCTATCAACGCCAGATGGTACACATTTTGGATTCTCCGGTGGTTCTACGCCGAAGTTGGAGTGGACAGCCGTCTGGCCGGACCCCTGCAAGACATATATTTTGGAGGGAAGCCGAAGTACACCTAGACCCCGGCTAGCTCGAAGCCCACCTTAATCTGCTCCAACGAATTAGTCGCCGTATGAGCATGCGGGACTTAGCAGAGGAGTTCATCGGGCTCCAAATTCCACCTTTGATGGCCAACTGGCCTATCAATTTCGAAGAGGATCCAGAGGGAGGACTCTGAAAATTTCTTCAAACTTGAGCCCTACAGATAACTTCAAAAACTACAATATGTTTTATATATGATTGTTTGATGAAATGACTAATAAAAACTTATCTTTCAGCTTCACAAGCCCCTATGACTTCGGAGCAAGTCGTTTGAGCTTCGGAGAAGATTCTTGGAGCTCCTACTCCGGCTGAAAAGGAGTGGAGGAAGAAAATGGTGGGCAGTTGGGAGCGACTTAACCGAGTATGGGGCGTACTCGGAGTCGTAGCCCCTCTCTTCTAGACATGGTACCTTCTGAGCTTGGTGGATGAAGGTGTCGTCCTTGGTCTGCTTGATCTAGAGCCCTAAGAAGTACTTGAGCTCACCCATGAGGCTCATCTCAAACTCGTTGTGCATCTGCTCAGAGAAATTGGACACAAAAGAATCAGTAGTACCACCAAAAATAATATCGTCCACGTAAATCTGAGCAACTAAGAAATCTGAAGCAACTCTAAGCAAAAAGAGAATTTTATCCACCAAACCCATCACAAAGCCCTTCCCCAACAAAAATTGCTTCAACCGGTCATACCAAGCCCTGAGGGCTTGCTTCAACATGTATAAAGCCTTCTACAGCTTAAAAACATGTCGAGGAAACTTAGGGTTCTCAAAACCAGGGGGCTGCCTAACATAAACTTCCTCCTCTATGAACCCATTCAGAAAAGCACTCTTAATGTCCATTTGAAAAAGCTTAAAACCCTTCGAAGCGGCAAAAGCTAAGAGAATGCGAATGGACTCAAGACGGGAAACAGGGGCGAAAGTTTCTTCAAAATCAATACCCTCTTTCTGGCAAACACTCTAGGCAACTAGTCGAGCTTTGTTGCGCACCACAACCCCATCTTCACCTTGTTTGTTCTTGAACACCCACTTGGTGCCTATGGGGTTGCATCCTGGTGGCGGCTCAACTAGTGTCCAAACCCGATTACGGACAAAATTCTCAAGCTCTTCTTGCATGGCATTAATCCAATTAGAATCCGAAAGAGCATGAGAAACATCTCTAGGCTCAAAAGATGCAACAAAAGCAGATTCAGCAAACACAGCAAGAGAGGTACCAGATGAACGCAAAGTTCTCTCAGTCAAATCACCGATGATGAGCTCTGAGGGTGATCACACTGAACTGCTCGGGTTCCCTGGTGATCTGAAGTCACCTCACCGGAGTCAGCAGCTGGCACCTCTGGACTCGACTAAGGGGGCTCGATCGAAGTGGAAGAAGTGATCAGAGGTCCGCCCTCATCCTCAGTCAAAGTCTCAGAAGGTGTGGGCTCTGCAGGGGGTGCAGAAGGCCCACCCTCATTAGCGGCTGGAGTATCCTCATCTTCCTCGAAGATGGACTCTGTGAGCTCACCATCAGAAGGCTCAAAATAAGGAGTCAAAGAAGGCAAGGACTCATCAAATGAAACCTTACAAGTCTCGACAAACAGCTGGGATTCGAGGTTCCAAACACGGAAGCCTCGAGAATGCAAAGCGTAGCCAAGAAAAACACCGTCCCAGCAACGAGACTCAAACTTGTCCAAATGCCCTCCCTTCTTGAGCACAAAGCACTTGCAGCCAAAACGCTCGCAAGTGGCTCACCTTGGGCTGTTTGCCAAACCGCAACTCGTACGAGGTCTTACCTAGGTAAGCTCTAAGAAAAATGCGGTTGGCCAGATAGCAAGCCGTGTTCATGGCTTCAGCCCAAAAACACCTAGGAGTCCTATGCTCATCGAGCATCATCCTGGCCATCTCGACTAGTGTGCGGTTCTTTCGTTCCACAACGCCGTTCTGTGGGGGAGTGTAAGGAGAAGAAAACTGATGGTCCAGACCCTGATCACTACAGAAACTGACGAATTGAGAGTTCTTGAACTCAGAGCCATTGTCGAAGCGAATTGCTCGCATCCGACCATTGTTCTCATTCTTCAGCTTCAAAATCAGGTCATGAACAAACTGAAACGTTTCATCCTTAGACTCCAAAAAGAAAACCCACGAGAATCGAGAAAAATCATCAACAATCACAAGCGCGTACCACTTCCCACCGACTGAGCACACCCGAGCTGGACCAACAGTGTCCAAGTGTAACAGCTCGCCCGGATACGAAGTCATCACCTGAGTCACAGGTGAGTGAGAAGCAGCAACCATTTTCCCATGACGACAGGGATGGCAAACTAAATCCTTCTCCATCATAAGCTTGGGCAATCCTTGGATGAGGTCCATAGAGCTCAACCTGACTAGCAGATCAAAACTCAAATGACCTAACCTCCTATGCCACTTCCAGAGCTCAGAGGAGGATCCAGCAATCAAACAGCAAGAAGGGCCAAAAGAACTAGAGAAGTCAATTCGAAAAACTTTACCGAATGGTAAAATCTGGCAAATCAAAGACCCTCTAGAATCAATCACAGAAGAATTACCCTTCTTAAAACGCACTTCCAAACCATCCTCAAGAAGTTGCGAAACAGAAATCAAATTGAAGTTCAAATTCTTGACCAAGGCAACATTCTTCAAAGAGAAATGATTTGAAACGCGAATTGAGCCAATGCCACTTACTTTCCCTTGACCATTGTTCCCGAAAGTGATGTACTCTTTAGAGCTCGGGGGAGTGAGACTGGAGAACCATCTGCGATGTCCCATCATGTGGCGAGAGCATCCTGAGTCCATGATCCAAACGTCCTCCAGTCCCCGATCCTGCACAATCAGTGGTCGTAAGTGGGAGCAAATGGTCTGGCGCCAGATTTAGCAAAAGAGCTAAACTAGTGTCGAGCCATCTGCTCAAAAGACGGAAAGCAGAAATCATCATGAGAGTTCGGACCAAAACGCGGCTCAGAGCGTGGTCCTCGGTTCTTCCTAAAACTACGGCCACGAGGTCCAGGACCGTAGCCAAAATGGCCTGGAGCTCTGCCGGAACGACCACCACCAACTGGAGCACAGGCAAGAAAGTCGTCTCCTCTACCACCACCTACATGACACGGCCTGGCCTCCAGCCTCTCCCCGCGTCGAGGAACACGCAGTCTACCACCCTGCTGGTAGAACTGCTCCTGACCACCACGGGCTCTCTCTGCTCTCTAAACCCGCTTCCTCCTGAAGCAAAACTCCGCAAGATGTCCGTCTCTCTGACAATACTCACAATGATAGGTGGGCTTCTTGGGATGTGGTTGATGCTTAGAATTCTTGGGCTTTGTGGTGTTCGGTGTGGTCTTCTTGGGTTGAGAGGGTCCAGGAAGAGAGTCAAGAGAAGTGCGGAGGTGTTTGGGCTTTGGAACCCAGATGGGCTTCTTTGGTGGAGCTTTGGGTTGTTCATGGATCACTCCATCCTTGGGTTGACAAGCCTGGGAGGACTCAGTGGAGTGAGTCTTAGGATATCTCTGCTCAGGAGTCATTTTACTGCACTCTACTGCCCGGCTAATGGCACTCTCAAAGTCAGCCTTGGTGTAGGTGTAACCTACCCCAAACCCATCATGCCTCTTGAACTGCTGGATCATCATGCCGAGCTGTGGCTCTCTGGCACTGATCCAACTCAGGATTGAACGGAGGTAAAAGTTCTCATTCTGAGAATCAGCTAGCTCCTCTCTCAAGGAAGCTAGAACCTCTACCTGAGACAAGCAGGTCTCACACTCACTCTCTACTTGGACAGACTTTTCGTCTTTCAGCTTGATCAACTCCATTCTAAGAGACAGACAGTTCTCACAGACAGTGGGTGGAACTAACAGTGTCTCAAGCTCTAGCCTACTCTGCGCTAGCTCAGCTCTCACTCTCTCCAAATCACCCAAACGCTCATCGCCCATGGCTTTCAGCTCAGCTAAGACAGCTAGATGAGATGGGCAATCAGCGCAGGGTACGACGACAGTGGCTTGAGCATCTTTCAGCTCCAGCTGAGCGCTTTCAAGCTCAGTGGCCAAAGCGTCCCTCTCATCAACCCTTTCTATGTACTTGGACTTTAGAGTCGACAAGTCACACAGAAGCACCTCACACTTCGGGCACTCACTACTATCACCCAAGCAGGGGGAAGAAGATAGACTCTCAATTCTGCCGTTGGCTACGGCAAGCTCACTCTCTAACTCATCTATTCTCTTCTTGGCCCCCCTAAGCAGTTTTTCCCGATATTTTAACTTCTGACGATTGCTCTCAAGTAAATCAACAATTTCTCGTTCATAGGATGATACCTTGTTGTCGTTGTCGGAGTCATTGGAGGAGCTCTTTTCTTCCTTATCCCCAAGAGCCATTGAACAGAAGTTCTTGCGGGATCTTCGGCGTTGATGTGAGTGGCTCTTCGATCTGTCCCCGAAGGCCATGAAGCATAGGCCCGCCAGATCGTCCTTGTCCTTCCCCTTCCTGATGGCGATCTCCTCATCGCTTGAGCTCGATGAAGAGGAAGAAGACGTGGACTGCTTGGAGTAGCTCTTCTCCATCTCGGCGAAGAAGGCCTTGTCACGCTTCTTGTTCTCTCGCCGGTAGTCCTTCAGGGCCTTTCTGAAGAATCTGGTCTTCGGCTTGCCCTTGTGGAAGGAAGAGCTGTCGTGCTTGCCGGAGTCGTGGAAGCCACCACCGATGCCCTTCTTGTGGCCATTGCGCTTGGGGCAGTCGGCGATGAAGTGTCCTGGATTACCACACTCAAAGCACCCGGATTTCATGTCATGTCTTTTGAACATCCTTTTGTCATAGACACGACGCACCCGGTTGTTAAAAAGACACAGGTCGTCATCTCCCAAAGACTCAAACTGATCCTCAGTGATAGACATCAAAGAGAAACCAGCACAACTCATAGCAGAGGGATCAACAGAAGGTATAGCAAGGGCCAGGGACTTTGATCTAGAGCCAGTGAGATTTGATCTCAGCTGGATATCAACCTCAGTGGCCTTCAGCTTGCTAAACAACTCAGAAATGGTCAAGGTATCATAAGAAGTGCTCTCAACAATAGAGGATACCTTGATCTCCCAGATCTTTGGGTCCAAGGTATGGAGAACCTTGAGCGCCTGCTCATGATCTGAGACTAACTAAGCACCCTCAGCCTTGTTGTCCCGAAGCTTGTTTATGATCAATTGAAAATGACCAAACAATGCTTCAACAGATTCACCCGGCTTTTGTGTGAAGTTTTCATATTCACGCCCGTAGGTCTGATAGAGCCGAGCCTTGACCTGGGCTATTCCCTCATGGTGTGCCTTGAGGGTAGCCCAGATCTCTCTCGCAGTGGAGAGATGGCTCACACGCTCAAACTCAGTGGGACCTAGACCAGAAAATAGAATGTTCACAGCTTTACTATTGCTCAGATGCTGGGCAATGATACCAGGCGTACCATGCTCAGCAACTGGCAATATAACAAATGTATCGTGAATGCAAATGTCCCAGATATCCGAGCCTTGGCTCATAAGATAGGCTCGCATGCGAGCCTTCCAATAGTTATAGCCATATGCTTCCAAGGACGGGACCTTGCCAGTAGACGTTATGATCACTACTGGGGTTTAGAACCGGTTAAGGTATGGAAAAAAACCCTAACTAGGCTCTGATACCACTTGTAGGACCGAAAGTAGCGACCAGAGGGGGGGGTGAATGGGCGCCTAAAAATTCTTTCGAATCAATGGCCTGCTCCCAACACCCAACGCACCTCAAACAACTAAACAACAAAGCATGAACAGATTGCCTAAGTCTAAGGGTATCTAGCCTAGAAGCAACTGATGTTTAATCAACAGAGTCACACAAAACAGTGCTAATAGACAGATTAACAGAATACACAAGACATGGCAAGAAAACCTTCTCAATACAACAATCTAAGTGCACAAAGAGTGGGAAGAGAAGTTACTGTTCCAAATCTGTCTCCTGTTCGAAACTTGGCGAAGCCTGCTTGCTGGTCGAAGCCTGCTTCGCTGGTCGAAGCCTGCTTCACTAGTCGAAGACTGCTTCGGAGTTGCTTGTCGAAGTCGAGCGAAGGTTATCGTTGACGTGCCGAAGGTTTGTTTGGTCTAGCCTAGTTCTAATGTGGCAGAGAGCAAAGTACGCTTCGAAGCAAAGTATGAGAGTATCGAAGCTTGTTTCGAACAGTGTACTTCGAAGCCTAGACTTCGAACAGAAAGGTTAGAACAAGCTCACAGAAAAGCAACCTCCGAAAGATAGGCAAAGCCAAACACACGGCAGCAAGACAAAATCGAAGCCTACGCTTAACCTTCGAAGCTAGGTTGGTCGAGGTATGACAACCGAAGTTGAGACCTTCGCTCTGAGGGTTAACTTCAAAAGACAAGCTCCGAACTTACACACTGTGAACTTCGAAAATGACAGCAAGAAGGAACTCACGTCGAGCGAAGTCTGCCAGAGAGACTAGCTTCGAAGCTAACTTCGAAGCCTGTCAAAGTATTGACTTCGAACAGCTCGAGACAAAAAACACCTTCGCTAAGACTGTTGAAGTATGTCAAGCTGACAGAGCACAAAAACGTACTTCGAAGCTAGAAACACAGTACACAAAGTGAAGTCGAAGTTCGAGCGAAGCCCTCGAGGATGTCAGATCGAAGCCTGCCTCATGAAGTTGAGGGACTTCGAACAGAGAGAAGGGGCTTCACCAGAAATAGCCAGAAAAGGGACTTTGGCCCTGTCAACTCGATCAAAAAGCTACGCAGGAAAAAGCAAGCCTAGAGTACTAGTGTATTGTTCCTACAGTGAAGTAGTACTACTTGCTACATAGATCACTACACACCGAATGTCTTGAACAGAGAATAACTCATCTCAGCATTATGAACAGCAGGGATGGAAATGGCGTGAGCATGAGCCTGGCAGCGCACAAACAAGAGAGAGAAATGCAGGAAACAAGGAGAAGTGACCCAAAGAAATGATTAAAGTGATTTCAGCAAAAGGGTGACCTAACCCTAGGGATTGGGGCCCTATTTATAGGCTGCCCAACACTTAGGAATATTCCACCAGCCCCTTAGGGTTTTTTACAGACGCTGAAATAAAGGAAAAGACTAAACTGCCCTTAGGATTTTTTACAGACACGACTGACTGACTGTGAGCCTAGAGATACAGATGACTTATCCGGAAGCTAAGCTTTCGTAGCGACTACGGCTTCTCTTCTGGACAGTCCGATACAAGATCGACGGTTGTTAGTTTTGCACCGAAACTGACAAAGCCTCCACCAGCTTTGCACCAGGTACCCGGATTGGGCCGGCCAGATTCCGCAGCTCTCTCAGCCCGGCAATCACTCACCGCCCGTGTACCTGAGTCAATTCTGGTCAACAGCCCAGTGGGTCTTCTGCTGCTCTTGGCCCATGTACTCGAATTGGGCCAGCCCATCTTCGCAGCTCTCTCAGCCCAACAGTCGCTCGCTGCCCGTGTACCTGAGTCACACGCGGCCCATGAAACAGCAGATCTCCTCTCTTCTTCAGTCCTCTTTGACTATCGTTGACAATGACTCATCACATCTGGAGCCATGAGGCCCACGCTATTCAGCATGGCTCCTCAGTACGAGCTGGGAGAAGCTGCGAAGCCATGGTGGTCCACTCCGGAGGTGTTGGTGCGAAGGCCCATGGGCTTTGACGGCTTTGGCTCAAAACCGCCACTGTATCGAAGGCTGACTTCGGTGAAGCGAAGGCCGTCGGGCTCAAGGCTTCTCACCGAAGCTACCACACCCCTCGTGTTCAAAGGGGGCTTCAAAAGACTCCAAGACTGCAAAGGTTGACCGTGTCTAGTCTGCAAAAGCTGATGATGTCTCCTCTGCGAAGCTGACAAAAGAAGCCTCCAAATAAAGTAGACTACCAACTATACCCCCCATGTTCTGATGAGACAAAACAGTGTAAACCCAAGGGGTAACGTAGTTTATTCACAGGGCTGAATTGTGCCTATAAATAGTGGAGGCTAGGTCACTGCAACACTTTGAGCAGTCATTTTTGAGCTCCTGTGCTAGCCGCCACATACTCTTGTATTCAGTCTGTGAGTTCATTTTGTGTTCCCTGTTCAAGAAATGAAACTTTGATTCTGTTTTCATTTATTGTTTGAACTTGTATGCCTACTTTGCACTACATGTTTTGATTTCTCTGTGCACCATCTTCTTCTGGGTTGAGTTTGTGCCTGGATCTCTTCTGGAGAAGTGTGTGAGAGGTCTGTTTGTGTGAAGTGTGGGTTTTTAAGTGTCTGTTCGCTCTGTGTAAACTGGAGGCTAGACCTCTCTGATTACTAGCGAAGCACTGTCCTTGGGTTGAATCGAAGCCCATTTTCTTCACTTGTTGAAGTCCTTTGCGAAGTGTGTTCTGAGTGCATTTAGACCTTCGAAATACGAAGCCTATTACTAGTTGCTAGCGCTGAGTGTTTGGTTGAAGTCCTCAGAGGGAAGTCTGCTCTTGCGAAGGGTGAAGTGCGAAGTCTGCTCGAAAGCACCTAGTGTGTGGAGCCTGCACTGACTTAGCAGAGTTGAGTTTTGGGGTGTTGTGGGTGGAGCGAAGTCTTCTTGGCTTCGAACTTTTGCTCCTTATGAAGCCTGATTTTGGAGTTGTGAAATACCTCCGAAACAGAACTTCGAAGGGTGTGTTCGAAGCCTGTTCTACAGAAGACTAATTAAAACATAAGGCTATTTTTAGTTTGAAATTTTAAAATCTCCCATTCACCCCCGTCTGGTCGCCATTTCGGTCCAACAATTGGTATCAGAGTAGGTTAAGATCACTAGTTGACCTTAACTGGTTTTGTGATCTATTGTCGACATGGACAGAGTTAGTAAAATACCTCTGTTCGATGGGACGGACTTTGTATACTGGAAAGTGCGCATGGAGGCTTACTTGCTAATCCAAGGAAATGCAATTTGGGAGATTGTGGACTCACAATACTTCATCCCTGAAACTCGCACCTCTCAAACAAAGAAGGATCAGTAAAATGCCAACTCCAAGGCTAGAAATATATTGTTCATTGGTTTGAGTCGGAGTGAGTTTGATAGGGTGCAAACACCTTAGGACAGCTAGGGAGATTTGGACTACACTCACTATCTTTCATGAGGGCTCTACATAGATTAAGGCCAGGCGCCAAAGCACATATAATCAACAGTATCAGCTGTTTGTGCAGGCACCTGGTGAATCTATAGATGCCATGTTTTCTCGCTTTGATGCGATAGTGAGTAACTTGCGGTCCAACGGGATGCTTGCTTACAATGATCATGATAGGGATATCAAGCTTCTCTATGCTCTTGATCGTAGCATATGGGAAGTGAAGATATCCAGCATTGAGGAGTCCGTAGGTTATGAAACATTGACCTGTGATGAGCTCTTCAGCAAGCTGAAGTCCACAGAGATTGCCAAGGCATCTCTTGCAGTGCACAGAAACTCTTTGCCACAACCATTGGCACTAGTTTCTAGCACTAGCCATGGCACCACTACAGAACCAAGCACATCAGGCACTTGTGTTTTTGCAGATGATTTTGCTTTGTTCTCCCTAATCTCCATCACTAAGGAGTAGGTGGATACTCTGGATGATGATGAGCTTG
Organism: Zizania palustris; assembly: GCA_019279435.1. Lineage (NCBI taxonomy): Eukaryota > Viridiplantae > Streptophyta > Magnoliopsida > Poales > Poaceae > Zizania > Zizania palustris. The sequence continues at coordinate 62,857,363 of JAAALK010000284.1, read as the reverse complement.
CTCTCATTGCCAGAAGGTTCACCCGTTTTCACCATGAGAGACGTGGTCATAAGAGAAGTGGTTTTATTGGTTGTTTTGAGTGTGGCGACACTTCTCACATCAAGGCCAATTGCCCTAAACTCAAGAAGAGAGATGAGAATGAGCGCCCCAAATACCACAAAAAGGAGAGGAAACCCTTTGTGAAGGGCAAGCGCGGCAAGGTGGCTAAGAGGGTAGCCAAAGTCGCTTCCAGAGCCTTTGTTGCTGCTCTTAGCGACATCGACACTTCCTCAACTGAGGAGTCGAGCTCTGATGAGGAGGAGTCCCCAAGGAAGGAAGAAAAGAAGAACAAGAAGGGACGAGATTTCACCGGCCTTTGCTTCATGGCCGACAGCGATCACAGCGGCGATGATATTGACTCATCTGAGGTACCTCTATCCTATGACCAGCTTTCAATTAAATTAGATGAACTGAATGAAGTAGTTCTTGGTCAGGATAGATTACATGTGCAAGCCGCTAGAGATAGAAAAGACCTTAGACTTAGGCTAGAATCTATTTCTACTGATTATGCCATGCTCAAGTCTAGGGTTAATGATGATGAATGTGAATCTTGCACTGTTGTCATGGGTGAGCTTGCTCAGTTGCGTTCTGTGTATGCTCAAACTCTTTCTGAGCTTGAGGCTACACAGAAGCAGCTTTTGATGGTTGATTCTAGTACTCATGATAGAAATGAATGCATGAACTGTTCTTTATTACGTGAGAGCATTGATTTACGTGATAAGCATGTTCATGATTTAGAGGCTAGATTGGAGAGGGCCGGTAGTTCTAAGGATGTGCAACCTGTGTGTGACACTTGCATAACACTTAAGGACCAGTTAGGCACTGTTAGAGAGCGAGCTGAACACCTCATGACTGAAAATGAATACCTTCTTTCTGTGGTTAACAAATGCACTGAGGGAAAGGGTAGAATGGACTTGCTCTTTTCCAAGACCAAGATGTGTGCTGACAGAGCAGGGCTAGCTCTAAGATTGGGTTTTGAGAGGATTCCTTCAGATAGTGAAAACAAAATTGTTTTTACCTCACCCACTACCTTAGAGAAAGAGAGAGCTCTGTTAGACACTCCATCAGCCAAAAAGCCTACCCAAACTCCAAAGAAAACCACTCCTCCTGCAAAGAAAATTCCTCCCAAGAAAACCACTCAGCAGAAGCCCAAGGAGCCTGTGAGAGTTGCTCCTATGACCCATGAGAGTGCCCCTAGGAGAGTTTTTCATTGTTCCTATTGTCAGCGGGTGGGTCATCTGGTTGGGTTATGTTTTCGTCGCATCAAGGATGAGCGACGCTCTCAGGCGATGAGATTCCAGGACATGCATTACCCATCTCGAGGTATGCATGAGTCTGAGGTTTACTCACGTCCTATTTTCGAGGCTCCTCGTACTTCTCGGAGAGGTTTTGCTCCTCGAGATGTTCACCATGTTCCATTTGGTGGTAGACCCCAAGCGAGTAGCTTTGTACCTCGACAGGGTAGGAGACCTTGGCATGCATTTCGGTCACATCATGTAGGTAGACCTCGCACTTTGCATCATTTTGATTATCCTGTGCATAGACAGTCTATTTTTACTGTGCCTACTACTTGTATCACTCAGTGCTGGATGCTTCGTCATGTATTCACTCACCTCAGCACTGAGCGATCGAGATTTTCTTATCATGTGTAGACGCCAGACCGAGGCTTGGATGGCACATGGATCATGGACTCCGGTTGTTCGCGCCATATGACCGGAGATGCAGCATGGTTCTCCAGCCTCACAACAACCAAGCAAAAGGAACATATCACCTTCGGCAACAATCGAAGGAGTAGAGTGAAAGGTAAAGGTTTGGTAAGAGTCAACTCGAATTTTACTCTCAAAGATGTTGCTTTGGTTGAAAACTTGGGATACAATTTGCTTTCTGTATCTCAGTTGCTTGATGAGGGCTTCGAAGTGTGATTCCATCGCAATACTTCGCAAGTACTCAATTCTGATGGTGTTGTGGTCTGTAAGATCTTTAGAGTTGGGAGAGTTTTTGGAGCTGATTTTTCTGAATCATCTGGTTCTTCTCATTGTCTTGTTGCACATTCAACTTCTAAGCTTTGGAAGTGGCATAGGAGACTAGGGCATATGAGCTTTGAGTTGCTCGCTCGCTTGAGTGCCCTAGGTCTGATCCGAGGATTGCCCAAGCTCAAGTTTGAGAAGAATTTAGTTTGCGCTCCATGTCGACATGGAAAAATGCTTGCCGCTTCGCATTCGCCAGTCACCACAGTGATGACTGAACAACCCGGAGAACTTCTCCACATGAACACTGTAGGTCCCTCTCAGGTTAGTTCTTTAGGCGGCAAGTGGTATGTGTTAGTCATTGTCGATGATTTCTCTCGCTACTCTTGGGTCTTCTTTCTTGCCAGCAAGGATGAAGTGTTTTCACACTTTAGGAGCTTGGCTTTGAGACATTTCACTGAACTCCCTGGTGCATTGAAATTCATTCGAAGTGATATTGGCACTGAGTTCAAGAACAATCTCTTTGTTGACTTTTGCATGGAGCGTGGCATAGAACATCAATTCTCTTCTCCGCGGGTTCCTCAACAGAACGGTGTTGGTGAGAGAAAGAACTGCACTTTGGTTGAGATGGCTAGGACGATGCTCGATGAGCACAAGACTCCTAGAAAATTCTAGGCTGAGGCCATGAACACTACTTGTTACATCTCAAACCAAATCTTCTTGCGCTCAATTTTGAACTTGACATCTTATGAGCTACATTTTGGGAGACAGCCCAAAGTTACTCATCGAGTTTTTGGTTGTCGTTGCTTTATCCTGAAACGTGGAAATTTGGATAAATTTGAGTCGCGTTCTTCTGACGGGATCTTTTTGGGTTACACTACTCATCGTCATTCTTATCGTGTTTATAATTTGGAGACTAACACCGTCATCGAGTCATGTGATGTGACTTTTGATGAATTAACCCCCTCTGTTAGTTCTACCTTTGAATAGGCAAATGAACATGACATGGAGCAGACCATCTTCTAAGAAGAAGATCCTAGAGATTTCAAGGATGAACCCCTACTACCCTCGACATCGACCCCCCGAAGCCGACCCCGCTTCGACTACTTCGTCACAAGGTCCCGAAGCAACTACCTCGACATCGGTCATCTTGGACCACTCCAACGCACAAGTTGAGGGGGAGACTGCATCCTGCCGCGAGGCTCCACATCATGTTCGAAGGATGCATCTTCCCGAGCAGATCATTGGTGAGAAACCAAGGGTTGGTTTCAGTGTTTGTGATGAGTGATTGACAGGCTTTTACCTCTGTTCGAAGGGGTACCTCCGAAGGGGGTTCGGAGGTTGGACCTCCGGAGGGTGTTTGGAGGTGGTTTCACCGAAGGGTGTTCGGTGGCTGGTTGCTGTAGCTGTGCAGCGGAGTGTGCTTGTCGGAGGGGTCTGACTGTACACGATGACTGGGTTCGTACCGAAGGCTTCGGTACTTTGGGCGGTACACCGGAGTGTGTGCCGGAGGTTGCTAACCCGGAGAGGTCTCCGGAGTACTGGATACACTTGTCTGCTTGTCTGTGGTGCGCAGGGACTTCGGAGGCGACAGACAAGGTTCGCAGCAGGTGAACCTGGGTCAAGCGGGACGCTTGATGCCGGGGGAGCGGGGAGATCCGTCACGGTGACTGCGAAGGGGGTACGGGTCGGTCCTCGGGTCGAGGCGCGCCAGGTGAAGGCAGAGAGTGCGGAGCGTGGCTCCGGCTGAAGGTACTCCGAGACAAAGTCCTCGAAGGTGAGGCACTTCGAAGGTACTCCGGATGGAGTGACTTCGGAGTTGGATAGATCAAGTCCTCTGCGGAGGCAAGGAGTTCGAAGTGTGCTCCAGAGGGAGACATTCGAAGGTACCCGACGAAAGTCTCAGAAGTGGAGGCGCATCGAAGGCATGGTCCGGGTGAGGCTCGTCGAGGAGTGTGCTCGGGGAGAGACACTGCGACGGAGTGCTCATGGAATGCTTCATGCGGAGGCCTTGGACGAAGGAGGGACTTCGAAGGGTGGTACTCCGAAGGTGGGGCTTCGGAGGGAGGAAGGCTTCGGAGCGAGGCTAGCTCTGGAGCAAGGTTGTCTTATGGTGCTTCGGCCTGCATGGCTTCGGTACACGAACGGACGGAGTTCGAGCTGGGTGAAGCTGCGAAGCCGTGGTGGTCCACTCCGGAGGTGTTGGTGCGAAGGCCCAAGGGCTTTGACGGCTTCGGCTCAAAACCGTCACTGTATCGAAGACTGACTTCGGTGAAGCGAAGGCCAACAGGCTCAAGGCTTCTCGCCGAAGCTACCGCACCCTCGCGTGCGAATGGAGGTTCCAGAAGGTCAAAGACTGCAAAGGCTGACACTGTCTGTTCTGTAAAAGGCTGACACTATCCCCTCTGCAAAGCTGACAAAGAAGCCTCCAGAATAAAGTTGGACTACCTTTTGTACCCCTTAGTTCTGTAGAGACAAATCCTTTGTAAACCCTAGGGGTAAAGTAGTCATTTCCTTTGGGTGAACTGTGGGCTATAAATATGGGGGGCTCGGTAGGTAACATTTAACACTTTGAGCATTTACTGTTGAGCTCCTGTAGCCACATACCTCGTTGTATTCATCCAGAGTTCAATTCATTTTGTGTTCCTTGTTCAAGCGGCGAAGCCCTGCTTCTTTGTGCTTTTTGCTTGAGCTCGCGTTACATACCTCGCTAGTTGTAGTGCACCGAAGCCTGTCTAGGCGAAGGTTGTTTCTGTGCGAAGTGTGTTTTTCAGCGTGCGTTCGCTCTGTGTAACTTGAGGCCAAACCTCACAGATTACTAGTGAAGCACTGATCGAGGCCCGTTTTGCTTCTTGTGTCGAAGCCCTTAGCGAAGTCCGTGTGTGTGCGTTTAGACCTTCGTGTACGAAGCCCAGCACCAGTTGCTGTTGCCAAGTACTTGGTCGAAGTCCTCAGAGGGCTGTACACTCTTGCGAAGGGTGAAGTGCGAAGCCTGCTTGAACCACCCTGTGTGCGGAGCCTGCACTAACTTAGCAGAGTAGATTTTCGAGGGTTGTAAGTGGAGCGAAGTCTTCTTGGCTTCGAACTTTTGCTCCTGCGAAGTCTGTGTTCGGAGCTGTCGAAGTACCTCCGAACCAGACCTTCGAAGGTTGTGTTCGAAGCCTGTTCCGCAGAAGACAGGATTAAAACCGAAGGCTGTTTTTAGCCTGAAATTTTTAAAAGCTCCCATTCACCCCCCCTCTGGTCGCCATTTCCGGTCCAACAATTGGTATCAGAGCAGGTTAAGATCACCAGTTGACCTTAACCGGTTTTGTGATCTGTTGGCGACATGGATAGAGGCAGTAAAATTCCTCTGTTCGATGGGACAGATTTCGCATACTGGAAGGTGCGCATGGAGGCTTACTTGTTAAGCCAAGGAAATGCAATCTGGGAGATTGTGGACTCACAATACTCCATCCCTGAGACTCGCACCTCTCAGACTGAGAAGGATCAGTATAATGCCAACTCCAAGGCAAGAAATATACTGTTCATCGGTTTGAGTAGAAGTGAGTTCGATAGGGTGCAGCACCTTAGGACTGCTAGGGAAATTTGGACAACACTCACAGTCTTTCATGAGGGCTCTACTCAGATCAAGGCTAGGCGCCTAAGCACATACAACCAACAGTATCAGCTGTTTGTGCAGGCACCTGGTGAATCT
>JAAALK010000284.1:62714813-62844894 GCA_019279435.1 Zizania palustris | reverse complement strand
AATCACAGTCTGATTACACTAGATCAATTGAGTAAACTGAAAAGTGAAAGCCCACTGAATAAGAAATCAGATCACAAACTGCAGTGAAGACATTGCACATACAAAATGATTTCAGAGGTTCAAAACTAATTTCAGACTTATGCAGAAACTACTTTGAGATACTTGCTGACAAAACCTGAGTATTAAAACCATATACTCTGAAAACTTGTATATTATAGTGATGAAATGAGAGAAATCAGCTAGCCAAACATAATTGTCAAACTGGAGTGAAACAGAGTGAGATAACCAGCAACTCAGAACTTGTAAAATTGGAATTCTGTAGAATATGCAGTAATTTCAGCACACAATTTCAGATCTGATTACTTTCAGAATTCATGCCAGTTTCAAATAACACAAAGAGTCTGAACCAGATGAATTTAGACAGCAAAGCTTAGAAACAAAAATTCTTGACACAAACTAGACATCTAGACCTTTAAAACAGTGAACATGGCTATTTTCAGGAAATAATCCTCCATTCTCCAAAGGACCTCAAGCTCAATTCAGAAGGAGTAAAAACAATCACATAACACCAGCTACTTCTGAATAAACAGAGTTAACATCCCAATAGAAATTGAGAAGGAGATAGGAAAGCACTTCATTCAAGTACTCTATTCAATCACTGTTTCAATCCAACACTCATCAAGTGAAAATGTTCTGAACTAAATCAACTTACACATCAGAGACAAGAAATCAAAACATGCTTGAAAGTATAATCTGAAAAACTTGTACTCTCTGATTCTGGACTTAAAACACAGTATTCATGAGAAAATTAGCTAGATTCAATAATCACTCATATTCAGTAGATGTGCCAATCTGTTCTAGACATCATTTCGCTAAGAAAACAACTCAGATCATCAAGGATTCATAGAAATTTCGGTTGAAAACTAACCTGGTCAGGCGCTTGGAACAACAGTCTCCTGGATGGTTAACAGCTTTCCCGGAAACTCTGTACAGAACCGACATGATTCGATCTTTACTGTTCATCGTCAAAAATCAAGATACGCTGAGTAAATCTAGTTTTGCTGTGGAGAGAAAATGTTTTCCATTCGATCAAGCCATCTGTTGTGGTTGACAGCAGGGGGATAAAATATCTCACCTGCCCAAGTTTCTAGAAGGCCACATTTACACTTAGCCCCCTAGAAAGACTCAAAATACAATTCTGAAAAATCAAAACTGAAAATACCCTATTTGATTCTAGAAAGAAAATTACAATAGAGCCCTCTTTAGAATATTTTCAGAATATATACATTCCAAAAATACACTAAAAAGTACACACTATGACACTAAAAAATTTAAACTAAAACTTGACACTATTTTATTGAAATAGTAAAAATGTTTAAAATTTCGACGGTTTTCAGCAAAAACTAACAAAGCCTCTCCCGATCGTCGACGCCCGTCGTTAGTCCGCGAACTCGACCGCCAGCAAGTCTCTCCTGCTCTCAACCCCTCGAGCCGCCTTATCACTTGCACTGGTTTTCCCTTTCGCTGACTCGAACGACACTTCGTCTCGATCAATCTCCAACTTGACGTCCGTTTGACCTCGATGCGTACATCCGAGTCTACTCTCGACTTTGACTGACACCCTCGACCATCTGGCATTTGACTCCCTGTCTAACCCTGATCTCGTGCCATTGACAGTTGACGAGTAACTCAAGCCTGCAAACATGAGACAAACACAGACACACACACCATCTCCAGTACATCCAGACTCAACTCATGAACTCAGCCTGTCAATCACTCATCATTCCATTGAACACTAGTGACACACCTCATTATGTTCCTCAGTAAACGATTACGCTAATAGGTTCAAATGGTCTTGAAGGACTTAGCAAGAGATCAGAGTCAGTTTTGATCCAAGCGGAGCCTCCGAATAGGATAATAACTTTGGCCTGGTGCGAAATATATGTGACTACTTGAATTTGAATCCTTATCACAATGAAAGAAGGGGGTATTTATAGACTGGGGTCTGCTAGGTAAATACCGATTTACCCTCTAGTTACAACAGTTATAGTAGATTCTATTCGCGAGATCATGTAGGGGTATAATGGTATAAACCCGTGTGAACGCCTCAGTAAATTACATGTCTTGTCTCGTTCTGTGGCGTCCGTCTTGTAAAGCAAACGTCTTAGTCCTGTTTGGCAGCACCCTTTTGGGGTGGAGCTTCGAGTGGCTCCTTCCAACGTCCGAAGTCATCAGCACCAGCGGGGGCTTCGAGCCTCTCCTTCCGCCTTGAGCTAGGTTGATGTCATACGTTTTAGAGCTTTTTGGTTCGGAGTATAATCGAAGCACGAGATGGCTTCGATTGCATAGGCTTCAAAGTAGCCTTTGGAGTTTCTTCTTTAATTACCTACGGGATTATTTTCCCGCAACACCATGTTTTGTTCCACCCTATTAAACCTTAGGCACTAAACTTTAGTCTCTAAAGTTCCAAAGATGCTTGTTTATATGAATTAAATTTTAGTTCATAAGTCACCGTAGGATTGGTTATGGGAACTAAAAGGTACTATACACCATCTACCCTCATTTTGACTCTTTAGGAGAATGGAAAAAAGGTATGATAGTAATGATTAATATTAATGTGGTTATTTTATATAGAATTAAATGTTGTTTAGTCACTAAATCTAAATAAATAGATTAAACTTTAGTTCTTAAAAATAAGAAAGTTCTAGTCCCTAAAATTTAGCAAATGGAAGAAAGATCTAAAAAATAAGCAAGTTTTAGCCTTTAAAATAATTTTAGTAAGATGGAACCAAACAGAACCTTTATGTAGAACGAAGAAAATTTCATTGAAGTAACAAAAAAATTCAAAAGAAATACTTTAGAGTACTTTTCTGAAGATGCTTTAATTTTACGTTAAATATGAAAAAAAACTTCTCCCGTCGAGCGAAACTGTTTCAGGCGAGTATCCTCGTTTGGTCGAGGAGGTCGCCCGAAATACCACAAACGCCCCCAGATCCGAGCGAATCGCTCACCCCTCGCAAGTCAATAGGAAGGGCCTCCATGGGCGAGCAATCCCTCTCCCAGCTCCAGCCCCTCTCCCCGTCGTCCCCCCCCACCGCCGCCGCCACTCGCCCTGCCGCCGCTGTCGCCTCCGCCTCCCGCGGCTCGCGCTTCAAGAAACCCCACTCCGATCCATCCGGCTCCAATCAGTCCAAGAAGCCCCGGCTGACGCTATCTGTCCCGGGCCGCCCCCTCTCCGATGACGGCGAGGTGGCCGTGGCCATCCAGCACCTGCGCGTCGCCGACCCTGCGCTCGCCACCGTCATCAACGCGCACGAGCCCCCGGCCTTCCAGTGCCCGCACCGTCCGTTCCAGTCCCTCGTCCGATCTATCCTGTACCAGCAGCTCGCCTTCAAGGCCGCCGCCTCCGTCTACTCCCGCTTCCTCTCGCTCCTTGGCGGCGAGTACAACGTGCTCCCGGACGCCGTCCTCGCTCTCACCCCACAGGAGCTCCGCCAGATCGGTGTTTCCCCGCGCAAGGCGTCCTACCTCCACGACCTCGCTCGCAAGTATGCATCCGGTATCCTCTCCGACGCCGCCGTCATCAACATGGATGACCGCTCCCTCGCCGCTATGCTCACCATGGTCAAGGGCATTGGGGCCTGGAGCGTCCACATGTTCATGATTTTTTCCCTTGCGCGCCCCGATGTGCTCCCGGCCGCGGACCTCGGAGTGCGCAAGGGCGTGCAGCTTCTGTACGGCCTTGAGGACGTGCCCCGGCCGTCGCAGATGGAGAAGCTATGTGAGCAGTGGCGCCCTTACCGCTCTGTTGGGGCATGGTACATGTGGCGGCTCATAGAGTCCAAGGTTCCGCAGCCGGTACCGGCCATCCCTGTCGGGCCACCTGCATTGCCTGTGACTACTGAAGAGCTCATGCTCCAGCAGCAACAGCATCGTAATCAGCAACAACACCAGCAGCAGCAACAGAGTGTCATCCAAATGATCGATCCTCTTCAGATGCTTCCAGGTATGGGGTGAATTCGGTGTCTGTTCTGCAGTTCTGCTCATTACTTCTTGGTATTATATGGATGGTACTCGGTGAATCTGTACCTTGTTTTGTGTACCTATTGTTATGTCTTGTGGGAGATTGGGACAAGGTAGAACTGGAAATTAGGATATGGGAGAACTGTTTAATTAATCAATTAATTTTGTGTCGTTCGTCTCATCAAGATCAAAGCTTGATGTTCATTAGATCATGTGAAAAATGATTTTTACTTTTTAAGAATCAAGAATCTCCCTCTTGGAGTTGTGCTGTGCTTGTAGTTTATCTATAATAAATTCATTTAGACACTCCTGAGGTTACTTGCTATCAGAACAATGTTGATTACCTTTGGGAAAATGCCATCACCGTTTGTATCTATGTAATGTTTCCTGTTGGATTATATGCAGGATGTGTTGAGTTAACAATGTACAATGTAGTTAAACACTTGAATCGTTAGACTTGGTGAACTTTATTTACATTTGGAGAGCAAGAGACCAGAATGGTATGATGTAGTATTTGTAATGCATTCGCCTGCAACGATCACTCGCCATGCGAGAAAAGGAATTTCTCACCAGAATCATGAGGGATGCGTACCCCACATAGAAGGAATGTCATACGTGAATTGGGATTTTTCTGTTATGATTTTCGTTGTCTTCTTCCCTTGGCGCTCGCCCGACAAACCCTGTTGCCACCGCCGCTAGGCTGAAGTTCAAAGTACATTTTCATTTACAGACTTTATGACTTTGCCCCAACAAAGCGTGCACACACACTTGCCTTCTCGCGATCACTTCTCGCCACTAGATGCTTCAAGCATAGCCGTTGATGACACAACATATGTTATGAAATTCGCCCCCCCCTCCCCCCCCCCCCCCCCCCCCCTCCTTGAGTATCTCCATCTTGTCAAATAGCTGCTTCTGGAAAACGAACATGCAACACCGAATAGTCCTCCCGAAAAGTTCCCTAATGAACAAGGACTTGAACATGTGCAGAATTGCTCTTTTTGACCAACTGTCTTTCTCCCGAACCAATTCCATAGTATCTAATTGAACCTTGTTGGCAATGTAGAGAAAATGGGTGTATTGGCAGGGACAAATGGCTTCACTTGAGACACATGGAACACCAGATGAATCAAACAATCCTCTAGCAATATCAGTTTGTGTGACTCTACCAATAGGACTCAAAATTTCAAAGGGACTAAAGTATTTGAAAGATATCTTGGGATAAGATCGATTGGCGATAGTGGTTTGAGCATAAGTTTGTAGTTTGAGTAGATGTTGGTGTTGTTTTTGGTCACACGCGTAGCCCGGAAGATCTACTTAACTCCAGTGCAAGTCTTAAAAACTTAGGGTTCTGTTGGCGTGCTTTTTTGGTCAGACACTGACACACACATGGTTTGATAGATTTGCTTAACTTCAGTGCAGGTCCCACGTCTTAGAAAAGGGATCGGAAAAGATAGATGTTAGTAGCATAGCCGATCGGCTGGCAAGACGATGACTGTGGTATAAAGGATAAAACCGTGAACCAGCGTGTCGATTGGCCATATGGCCAATAGCCCAAGTTGGCCCAATCGAGCGAGTGCGCCATCGATCGGTAGAGAAAAACAAGATATGCATATAGGACGATATGCACCTTTTGACGATGAACATGATACGGAGGTGAATTAAATATAATCTATCGGCTTGTACTCTGATAGAAATAAATAAAGCATGCTAGATAACAGGTTTATATCATGGAAATCATCACAATAACTAGATCGGACCTAATCGAGACAACAACTAATCATGATGATCTGAACAATATATCAACGAATCAGGACAAACTTTATTTAGATGAATAATATACGGTATGAAAAAGATATAATAGCAAGAGATGCCGGACTTAATCGATGAAGCCTCAAACTATCAAACACAGATCACTTCAATCTAAGAGATCAAACCTAACTGATGCAACCTTAGACCTAGTCAAATACACTGAGAGCAACCGACGATCGTGTTGTTTCACCATTCTCCTCAAGAGATCAGACTAAATCGATGCAGTCGTGAGGGTACTAACCTAGTTGGCACAGACGTCGGGGGTGGCGGGACTGATCTCTTCGCAGGAAATCAAAATGATGCAGCCTAGCTCTAAGAGCCCGAAGTCCTGCCGGATAACCTTGGGGCACATGGGTGGCAATGCGCCGATTGTTGATTGAATGAGAGTTAACTAATCTAACTTAAGGGATCCATATTTATAGTCTGAAGACTTGCCGTCCAAGTAACTTATCAGTCGATCCAGGATGAATCTGTAACCATCTTCTACTCTTATCTTCATCGGCTCCCCTTCTAATCAGGCATCTGTTGCGGATGGACTCCCTTGACTTCTTTGACCGGATTTTCTTAGACCACTCGTAGTGGGCTTCTGGGCCTTACCAAATCTTGACATTAACACATGCCCCCCAGTTTCGGAGCACTCAGGGATAATTGATGCTTCAAAATTATCAATCATAATCACTCCCTACCAGCATGTCCTTTCAAATGTCCTCTCCAATTTATTTCCAATAGCTGAAACCCTTCATCTTCCAATGCTTCATATATGTTGAAAGGGTATCAGCTCCACTTTATCTTCTTCCTTGTACCTTTCTTCTTTCTTTGGCCATGAACGACTGTGATGGATGTCGCCTGGTCTAACTCATCTACTTTTCTGTGGCGGCGGCGTACTAGGCTTCATCCCACACAGTCTTGCACTAACATTCTTCCAAATCAAGGATCTTGTTTTCCCCGTCCCAGCAATGGTTTCGGCTCATTTGAAAACGTACTCATGATTACCTTTCCGCCGAACGTTAGGAACGCCCCCACCAAATCGGCCGGGATTACTTTGACTCGACCGCCGAGGAACTACTTCTCGCTCTATAAGAACTATCGAGTACTCCTCCCTTCTTCGTTATGCCTTCTGTGCACAATGTTTCTTTTCCTTCAAGATCATCATTGTTCTGTGTTTCCTGCGCTCATCGCCTTCTTCGCCAGTTCCGTTCTTCGTTAGCTTCCGATGGTGACCACTGATTCTATCCTTGAGGTAAGTCATTGGCTCTTTTATCCTTTGTTTCTGATTACTTCCTAGTTTTTTCTTGGTTCTTTCCGTCTTTTTTTATCATTTTCCCCCTTTTCTTTTCTACAAAATCTGAAAAAACCAAATCTTGATCCATCTACCAAAATACCCATCGTGTTTCTTTCTAGGGCCGAACGGTGACCCTGATTCCACCGATTTCATTAACACCTGAAACCCAACGCATCCCTTTCAAACACTCGAAAAAGCTTCTTTCTGATTAGCACCAAAGCTTTAGGGCATTCCCCTCTCCGCTTCCTGGGTGGCGCATATGGTTCCTTTGGGTCGCTGCGTCGAAATGGGGTATTTGGGAGTACTCCGGGGTCGCACACTTCATCGGCCTCTCCCTCACCCTTCCTTTCTAAAATGAGCTGATGATAGCATCCTCCTGTTACTTCTGGTCTGATTCGTTGAACGCATTTATTTTTGTCCATGGGCTGATGAGCCCTACCCTTCTCGACGTAGTGGCCCTAACTTCCCTTAACATCACTTCCGTGGCCAACCCCTTCCATTTTCGCTCCAAAGCCTACCATCGCCTTAATACCAAATCTATCGGCGGTTGGCTCAAGTCGTAGCCATTCACAACAAACAAATTGGCACCGTTAGCGACCGGGAGCACGTTGCCTTCCTTAACCTCTAACTCGAGAGGTTTCTCTTCTGTGGATCCACTCTCGGGCCCACCTGCCACCTTTAGTTTCTGGCCGAATAACTGGCCGCTGGAGTTGTGGTCCCCCTTGGCTGATACCTTCTTGGCTCTCTTTATTTCCTCCTTCATCAGGTATTGGTCCGATTGTTGGCCTGTGACGTAGTGGGTCACCTTGGTGGTCCTTGGTGGTCCCTCTAGTTGTGGCTCAATGTATATACATCCAAGTCTTCTCCTGGCCCCTCTTTTGACACTCTCTGTTGATGAGGACATCACTTCACATGATACACACATGGAGCCTCCACCTACAATTCAATTACAAGGACCAATCACACGCGCCCGTGCCCGTCGCTTGAACCATGAGGTTAATTCTTTCCTTAGCAACTTTGATTATATTTGTTTGGATGGGATGCTACTGAATACTAGTGATATTTTGTTGCTTAGGAACATGGGAGATGGAATAGAAGAGTTGGAGTTGAAGACGGAGCCGCACGGATGATTTGAAGTCAAGAATTCGCTGGTTCGGACTACATCGACCACCATTCACCAAAATGGGCATAACTTCCTCATACGAAGTCCTGATTGGCGCGTTCTTGGACTTTTTGGAAAGCTAAGGAGAAGACGGATCTTTTGCCGTTGGTTTCGTCTCATTTGGAGTCTCGAGTCGATCTGTGTGATTAAAACAGTCCTGCGTGACAGAACTGGGCCGTGTTGGCCCATAATCCGAGTCTGTACATCTTCTAGCCCACAGCTCAAGTCTGTTCACCTTCCACAGGCTGCCCACGCCCTATATATTCACTCCAGCCGCCTTTAGGGTTAGGTTTTGCTTTGTTTGCATCTACACTTGTGTGTTTAGATCCCGCCTCTTGCACCGGACCGATTGGCTGCTGCATTGGCGTTTGTGAAACCTCACCTTATCATCGTTTGTCTGTGATTTGGCATTCGACTTGTATCCTTCCTGTTCTTGCTTGTGTTCTTGGGTTCGCTTGCAGGAATTAGCCTTCGTGGCGAGGTCAATCGCGTTCTGCGTGGTTGATAACCAACAGAGACAGTGGTGTAACGATTGCAAGGTTTTGATCCGCCGGACCGGAGCCTTGGATCGCCAACGTCGAGATTCTCCACCAACCCAAGTTATCCTTTACCTAACGGAAGATCGGGAGCAGTCCCCCATCAGTTGGTATCAGAGCTCAGATTTCCCGTTAGGTAATCTCGATCTGCTTTTGTTTTTACCTAGAGTCCAGAAAACCACACCAAAAAAATTCCCCGCCGAGAACTCCTTTGTGCCTTGCGATTTTAATTTCAGTTTTAACTTTGTTGAGTTCGTGTTCTTGGTCGAGTCTTGTTGCTGGTTTAGTAATCCTTTTGTGTCGTTTGAGTAGTAGTGTTCTTGTGTCTCAAAAATTTCCCCACCCGAAACCCCCTCTTCCGCAACCTTATTCGTTTTCCACATCGACTCTTTGTGACCCCCCTTCAGTAAAACAGGCATAACTTTTCGCTCGTTTGGCAGAAAAATCTGAAATTTTTTGAGCGTGTTCCTGACCCAATTTGGGTGGGTACCCTAACACGGTTCCCCTGTTAGCCCTCACCAAAATCGCCAAAAAAAATCAGGAAGATAAAGAAAAAAATTGGTCAAAGTTTTTGCTCGCCGAACAGTGAACTTGTTTGAATTTTTGTGAGCCACATCCCACCTCAGTTGTAGGTGCCAATTTTTGTGGTTGCCTCTCTGGTCATCCTTGTTCAAAAAAATAGAGTGAAAAAAAGAAGAGAGAAAAAAAATCAAAAAAAGAGAAGAAGTGGTAGTAACAGCATTATCGGCGGCAGTAACAGATTCGGCAGTAACAGCTTCTCAGCGGCAGTAATAGATTCTGCTTGTCCGAACTCTTGTCCGGTCAGTGGTAGTAACAGAGTTATCAGTGGTAGTAACAGATTCTGCTTGTCCGATCTCTTGTCCGAACTCTTGTCCGATCAGCGGTAGTAACAGAATTATCAGCGGAGGTAACAGATCCTTTGTTCGATCCCTTGTCCGATCTCTTGTCCGATCTGCAGAGAGCTGAATTTGGCCTGTGTTGCTTCCATTTGAGTTTTGGGCACATAGTTTCCCTCTATTGCTTGAATTTTCACCTTGGGAGCACTAAGGCCAGCAATTTTGACGAGTACTTGGGAATACTTATTGAACTTGGTTTAACTGTTATTACTATCGCTAATCCTTGCTACTCACTTTGCCTTCCAAGCTACACCTTTCTCTTGGTCAGGACAGGTTCATTCCTTGCAATTGCCACCACCCTCCACTTGGTTCATCACCTGTAGGCCGGTGACCTCACTGCGGCGTGGTAAGAACACTTGCAAGTGTGGGTAAGGTGCTTGACGGATTGTTTCCACCACATATCCACCACCCCACTTAGCTGTTTTACATAAGGATTATTCTTTGTTGCTTTGTCTTGTCACTAACATGGCAGCACTTATTGTACAATGTGACTTGAGCACTCACATGGACCAGGACGACCAGGCACAACGGAACAATCTATTTCAGACCTTCTTCGTCGTCAATGACCGCCGTGTACGTGTCATCATAGACAACGGTAGTTGCAACAATTTGGTGAGCCAGGACATGGTAACGAAGCTTCAACTTCCCACACGAGCACATCCACACTCTTACCACGTGCAATGGTTCAACAATAGCGGTAAGGTCATGGTAACACAAACTGCTCACATCGAATTTTCCATTGGTACATACTTCGGAGTTGCTGATTTTGATGTAGTACCAATGCAAGCATGTTCACTATTACTTGGTAGACCTTGGGTATATGATACTGATGCTACACACCATGGTAGGAGCAATAAGTACACATTTATGTATAAAGGAAAGAAAGTTACATTGCTTCCTATGACTCCTGCTGAAATTGTAAAATTTGAACAAGAAAAACGTGCTAGGGACTCACAAAAGAGCAAACAACCTTCTGAAAATCAACAAGTAGATGAAACACTTTCGAGGCAACTAAAAAGATAAAGTTGTTTCTCCTTCTTCATCACAAGCTATTAATCTAAAAGGACGTGTCATGCTTGCTACTAAAACTAACCTTGCAGTACGTAGTTTTCTTGGTCTTGCAGGTTTCTACCGGCGTTTTGTGAAAGATTTCGGCACCATAGCCGGTCCTTTACCTGAGTTGACCAAGAAGGGAGTTACATCTACTTGGGAGCCAGCACAAGAACAAGTTTTTGCCACACTCAAGGATCGCCTTACACGTGCACCTCTACTTCAGCTACCCGACTTTAGTGAGCCTTTTGAGTTAGAATGTGATGCTAGTGATTTTGGAATAGGAGATGTGCTGCTACAAGGAGATAAACCCGTGACCTATTTTAGTGAGAAATTGCATGGTCCACAGTTGAATTATTCTACCTATGATAAGGAATTATATGCCTTAGTGCGTGTGCTTGAAACTTGGCAACATTACCTTTTGCCTAAGGAGTTTATTATACATTCTGATCATGAAGCACTAAATATTTGAGAGGGCAAGCTAAACTGAACCATAGACATGTTAAATGGGTTGAATTTATTGAACCTTTTCCATACATTGTGAAATACAAGAATGGCAAAGAAAATGTGGTTGCTGATGCATTGTCTCGCAGGGTTGTTCTTTTATCTCAACTTGATATTAACGTTCCAGATTTGGAAAGTTTGAAAGATTTGTATGTTGTAGATAAAGAATTTGCTGAACCATACACTAAATGTAATGATGGAAAAGGCTGGAAAAGATTTCATGTTTATGACGGGTTCTTGTTCCATGCTAACAAGCTATGTGTTCCAGATTCGTCCGTACGTTTGCTGTTGTTGCAGGAATCACATGGCGGTGGATTAATGGAACATTTTGGGAGAGAAAAAACTTTGGCCTTGCTGTCCAATAATTTTTATTGGCTAAAGATGCGGAGAGATGTTCAACGATTTGTGCAGCGTTGTGCCACATACCATAAAGCTAAGTCCAAACTTAACCCATATGGTTTGTATACTCCACTTCCTGTTTCTAGTGCACCTTGGGAAGATATTAGCGTGGACTTTATTGTGGGATTTCCTAGGACAAAAAGGGGGAGAGAATCCATATTTGTAAGAGTGGATAGGTTTTCTAAAATGACACACTTTATTCCCTGTCACAAGACCAACGATGCTTCACATATTGCTGATTTTTTTTCAGGGAAATTGTGAGATTGCACGGGATGATTAGAACCATTGTTTCAGATCGTGATGTGAAGTTTATGAGTTACTTTTGGAAGACAATGTGGGTCAAGCTTGGCACAAAATTGCTATTTTCAACAACTTGTCACCCGCAAACTGAAGGTCAAACAGAGGTGGTAAACCGTACACTCTCCATGTTGCTGCGAACAATGATTAAGAAGAACTTGAAGGAATGGGAGGACTGCCTTCCACATGTTGAATTTGCATACAATAAAGCTGTTCACTCAACAACACAATTGTGCCCGTCTGAAGTGGTCTATGGTTTTAAGCCAATCACACCACTTGATTTGCTGCCACTTCCTTTTCAAGAGAGAGCAAACATGGAGGCAACTAAGCGTGCAGAGTTTGTGAAAGCTATACATCTGAAGACCAATGAAGTTATAGAAAAGAAGACACGCTATTTTGCTCAAAAGACAAATAAAGGAAGAAAGAAGATGTTTTTCAAACCAGGAGATCTTTTTGGTTGTACTTGCGCAAGGATCGTTTTCCTAATTTGAGAATGTTTAAATTGATGCCCGTACTGATGATTTAAAATCCTATTTGGGAGCTGACGATGAGCTTGAGTCGAGATGACTCCAATCCAAGAAAGGGAGGATGATGAGGACATCACTTCACATGATACACACACGGAGCCTCCACCTACAATTCAATTACAAGGACCAATCACACGCGCCCGTGCCCGTCGCTTGAACCATGAGGTTAATTCTTTCCTTAGCAACTTTGATTATATTTGTTTGGATGGGATGCTACTGAATACTAGTGATATTTTGTTGCTTAGGAACATGGGAGATGGAATAGAAGAGTTGGAGTTGAAGACGGAGCCGCACGGATGATTTGAAGTCAAGAATTCGCTGGTTCGGACTACATCGACCACCATTCACCAAAATGGGCATAACTTCCTCATACGAAGTTCGATTGGCGCGTTCTTGGACTTTTTGGAAAGCTAAGGAGAAGACGGATCTTTTGCCGTTGGTTTCGTATCATTTGGAGTCTCGAGTCGATCTGTGTGATTAAAACAGTCCTGCGTGACAGAACTGGGCCGTGTTGGCCCATAATCCGAGTCTGTACATCTTCTAGCCCACAGCTCAAGTCTGTTCACCTTCCACAGGCTGCCCACGCCCTATATATTCACTCCAGCCGCCTTTAGGGTTAGGTTTTGCTTTGTTTGCATCTACACTTGTGTGTTTAGATCCCGCCTCTTGCACCGGACCGATTGGCTGCTGCATTGGCGTTTGTGAAACCTCACCTTATCATCGTTTGTCTGTGATTTGGCATTCGACTTGTATCCTTCCTGTTCTTGCTTGTGTTCTTGGGTTCGCTTGCAGGAATTAGCCTTCGTGGCGAGGTCAATCGCGTTCTGCGTGGTTGATAACCAACGGAGACAGTGGTGTAACGATTGCAAGGTTTTGATCCGCCGGACCGAAGCCTTGGATCGCCAACGTCGAGATTCTCCACCAACCCAAGTTATCCTTTACCTAACGGAAGATCGGGACCAATCACCCATCACTGTTTTCCATCAATCGTGAGTCCGAGCCTCCAACCACCCGCCCATGTTTATCCTTGGGTGAGGCCACCGTCTGTCGGCCTGGGGCCAAGATGTCCGTCGATGTCTTGGCCTGTTAGTTCAAGTCTTTTTTCTGCGGCTTTGTAAGTGACTCTGTAGTGTGGTATGCCTACGAGTCTTTACCCAATTACGAATATCCTCACTCGCTGTCCCTGGCCGATGTGCTAGTGATACTAGAGAGTGAGGCTATCTTCCTTGCTTGTATCTCCCATTGTCTCCTCCCGACTAATTTCACATCTCCTTCACGCAAGTCATCATAAGAATTTTACCATCTACCGGTTTGTGCTCGGTTTGTGCTCGGCAACTTGGCTTTGGCCAGCTGCTGATCGATCTTTTCTTTGTTGGTCGGATCGAGGTTTGTGGTGAATTCATGAGCCGTGTGGAGTTCGATCGGCTGTTTTCCATGATCGATGCCATCCTTCTCGGGGAGTTCCCCTCGTGGACTACGTGCAGGGTGGCATTAGTCTCCTTCAAGAAACGGTGGTCTGAGACGAGTCAACACGTCTTCAACCGCCGTACCCAATGCTTCTATCTCTTGTAGGATCTATCGTTTACTGACATCGATCCTGAAGTTAGCTCCGGTTCCCACAGCTTGGTTCACTTTAGTTTTGGTTCCTTGTGCTTCCTCTAACTTTTCTTTTGCAGGAGGACATCGACGCTCTATCAGTGAGCCGAAGCGATAGGCTGATCCATTATGGGTTGCTATCGGCCACTACCAATCTAGGCAGCGGGGCACCAACCCCTTCGGAGTGGCTCGCCAAGAAGCAAGTCAAGACCCCGACACATAAGCACAAAACACCGACCGCAACGACGCGCCGCTCCACCAAGACCCGTACTACCCAGGTAATCATCTTGGCCTTGTAAATCTTTGCCTCCCTTCTATGATTTCTTCATCTCTTATTTGGTGACACCCTTCTTTCCTCAGATGACACCGCCCACGTCCCTAGTTGTAGGAGAATCCGTTGCTGCCGGTGTTCCCCCACTAGCACCAGTATGTAGATCTTCATTGTGTGGTACTTGTTTTGCTTCCTTTACCACATATTGCCTTTTCGTTCTTTCTTTTAGCTCCTCCCCATCATGGCATCGGATCGTGCGTCAAGTGACTCGGCCGGCGCTCAGCTGACTCCAACTGCCGAGGATACCATCATGAATCCCACCATCAAGGCCGACACTCCGGGAGGCATGACTGCTGACCTTGCCGCATCGGTTGACGCTGCCATCGAGTCCGATCTAGCTAGGGATGATGCACCAGGGGAAGAGTCGGCGGACGCTAGAGTTGATGACGAGGTTCCCCAGGTAAATGCCTTTCTGTGGGTATATGCTTTGTCTTCTCCCCTTCGTATTACTCATATCAGCCTTGAATGCAACCAATGTCAGGCGCCACGGGTTCAACAGCCCCCCAAGGCGGCACTACAGAAGACGACTCTCGTTCCCCTCCAGCGGCCGCAAATGATGATGAGGCCTTCCCTGTCGAGGGTACCCCACGATCAGCCACCTCCGCCGACTCTGCTGATGTGAGTCTCTTCTTTCGCGGTCGTCGCACTCCTTGGGCACGCCTAACCCCTTTTCTTCTGTCTCTTTCCTTGCAGTTTCATTTTGACCTCAGCTCCTATCTTGGGGCTGATGACGAAGTCGAGGATGCTCCTGCACCGTCTGCCATCCCGCTCCCCTCGGAAGTTAGGGAGGTTTGTGAGATATGCTATGTCATTTGGAAGACCCTGTGGAAGTCCAGGTCAACGACTTAGGGCCGATGCGCGGACGTCTCAACGACATCCTGAACTTCCTTCCTCTAGGGCTGGTGGATGTCCTTACACCGGTTGCCCACTTGGAGTTTCATCGGCCGGCGGTGCTGCGGGCACTGCGTCTCAACGGGCAGAGATCAATACCCTTAATGCAGCAGCGTTGGCCGAGGGCTCTCTCCTAGACCAGCTCTAAGGTGAGTTGTTGGTCGTTCCGCGAAAGCCGGACTCGCTTTGGTTAGAAGTTGTCCTGACTGCCCGATTGGATGAGATACGGGCAGAAATCACCGTCCAGGAGGGTGCCCTGGCCTCTCCCTAGATCGGATTGAAGCCCAAAAGCGCCGGCTCACTGAGGCAGTTTGTCTTGTGTAGCGTCGACGTCGGGCCCTTCGGTATGTTCCTGGTTTGGACGCGAACGATCGTGTCGTCCTCCGGAATGTTGACGCCATCCGGCTAGGAGTGATCGAGGGCATCCGCCATGTTTTGGCTTGAACCTTTCTCTGTTAATCTTTGAATGTGTACCTTAAACATTATATTTATCTAGCGTGACCGCCTTTGTCTTCTTTACGAATCTTCTTGCTCGTGTTGTTGGGCTAGGGGCGACGCCTCTGCATCGGCCATCTCAAGGTGACGCCATGGGTATCAGTTGTGTACCTCGTCCAAACGATTAGGAGATGTTCCTTTTAGGTGACCGTTCGACCTTCCCAAATTTCCCGATGTAGTAGTCTTTAACTTGTCCCTGTTTTGCTGGGAATCTGGTTACCCGTGAAGATTGTCCTCAGCCAGTCCTTCAATCCGATGGCCACATTGTCGTGACTCATTGGTAGACACGACCTTGGTCCATGTAGGTTCCTTGCTCCTCCATCGTTTCTCCGATAAGCCTCTTCCTCTAGACGTCGCTAGACTTCCACCCTTTGCAGCTGAGAGGTTTCATCTCTATGCGTATGCCGATTGTCGTCGTAGCGTCCACGTACCATGTTGACTAGGAATGTGTGATCCCCGACGTTCATCGGCTTTTTTCATCATCAAACTTGATTCGGCCTTGCTCTACGGCCGATTAGATCCGCTGCCTAAGACTTTGCACTCATTAGTGTGGTGCGCTGGGGAGTTGTGCCACTTGCAGTACTTCTTCATTTCTTTGGCAGATAATATTACATGGCTAGGTGACAGGTGAATTTGCTTCTCTCTAAGCAACAAGTAAAATATTTTATCGGTCTTATTGATATCGAAGTCATACTTCTCTTCCTTCTCGGCTGATTTTATTCATTGGCATGTGACATGTTTCTTGTTCTTAGACCACTCGGCCATCCTTACTTCTGCATCAGAATCGTTGTCCTCGTTGGAGTCCGAGTGGTATACTTGGGTATACGCAACCTTCTTCTGGTATTTGTCTTGTTTGGCCTCTTGAAATCGGCTCGCATGGGACGATACCTTTTGCGGTAGTTGCGAGAGGCTTTTGAACTCGTGTGATGAAAACTTCTCCTTAATGGGGCTCAAGAGTCCTTTAAATGCCAGCTCTGCCAACTGACTATCAGTGAGGTTCACACTATAGCATCTACTTCGTACGTCCAAGAACCTCTGTATATATAGTTTAGGACTAACTCGTTCATACTTTGCTTCACGAACGTCAAGTCGATTAGCTTCATCTCCTGAAAGCCGACAAAGAAGTACTTGTGAAATTTTTTTCTAGGTCCACCCATCCTCTGATGGAATCTGTCGACAGTGAAGAAAACCACGTGAAGGCCGATCCTAACAAGGATAGCGGGAAAAACTAGACCTTCAGCGCTTCGTTAGCCGATGCCTCCAAACACTAGGTGAGAAACCAACTAATGTGCTCGATGGTGGAGATCGAGTCTTATCTTGAGAACTTGGTAAAATCCGACACCTTGTACCGGTTTGACAGTGGTACTCAATCAAACCACTCGAGATACGAACGCCGGTACATATAAGTCTGCTCTTTTTGGGCTTCAACATGAATTGATCTTTGATAAGCTCCGTGATCCGATTCACTCAATCATCTTCTTGTTGATCCGACGACGGACATTGGGCAGGCATTGGCGCTTGTTGGTACTGGTCCCACCAAGAAGCATCATATCTGTATTGCCCTGCATCGCTGTAGGGCATTGCTCCATAGTGTGTCATCCGGTGACATCCAGGAGGGATGATATCGGGTGCCCCCCTTGGCAGCATGAGGTCCACCGGGGGGTCTCTTTCGATGTCGTACGTCACTTGCGGCATCCCTTTCCCTTTAATACTTGGATCAAATGCCGGGAATGGCGCCTATGCATTCTTATCGGTCCCGCCTAGCATGCCCTGGGGTGGTCTCAATGGGTCATTGGGGAGGTACACTGGACCTTGCGGTGCCTCGCGAACCACTATGCCCCCGATGGACTCCTTGATCAATCCTTGAATGGTCTTGGCTAGTATTCCCGATTGACTGACTAGTGACTGGCGGATCGCTTGATCGATGACTTCTTGAATACTGGCCTGAGAATTCCCCGTTGGCTGACCACCCTCTATGGTCAGTACTGGCGTTGGAAGTGGGGCCCTCTGATTGGGACCCAGCCGATTCATGTAATAGACTTGTAGGCATGTCTTCTGGAACTCCTCCACATGTTGCTGCACCTTCGTCCTCTGTTCCTCGGACAGAGCGTCCTTGGTGATCGGGATGACATTTTCCTCACTGAGTTCGCCCGCCATGGAAAAGTTGTTGGAAATGGTCCCACCGGGCGTGCCAAAAAGAGTGTTGGCATGCTTTTTTGTCACACACTGATACACGCGTGGCCTAGAAGATTTACTTAACTCTAGTGCAGACCTACATCTTAGAAAAGGGTTCAGAGCATGCCAATCAGTTTGACCCTATAACTGATAAGGGATCGGAAAAGATAGACGTCAGTAGCATAGCCGATCGGCTGGCAAGCCGATGACTGTGGCGTAAAGGATAAAACCGTGAACCAGCGTGCCGATCGGCAATATGGTCGTCAGCCCATGTTGGCCCAATCGAGTGAGCGTGCCATCAGCCGATATAGAAAAACAGGATATGCATATAGGCTGATGTGCACCCTTCGACGGAGAACATGATACGGAGATGAATTAACGATAACCTATCAGCTTGTACTCTGATAGAAATAAATAAAGCTTGATAACATGTCTATATCATGGAAATCATCACAATAACTAGATCGAACCTAACCGAGACAGTAGCTAGTAACGATGATCTGAACAATATATCAACAAATCGAGCAAACTTTATTGAAATGAATAGTATACAGCATGAAAAAGATACAATAGCAAGAGATGTCGGACTTAACCGATGAAGCCTATAATTATCAAACCCGGATCACTTCAATCAAAGAGATCAAACCTAACTGATGCAACCTTAGACCTAGTCAAATACCCTGAGAACAACTGGCGACTATGCTGTTTCACCGTTCTCCTCAAGAGATAGGATTGAACCGATGCAGCCGTGAGGGTACTAACCTAGTTGGCACGGACGTTGGGGGTGGCGGGACTCACCTCTTCACCGAAGATCAAAATGATGCAGTCCAGCTCAGGGAGCCCAAGTCCCACCGGATAACTTTGGGGCACAAGGGTGGTGATGCGCCAATTGTTGATTGAACGAGAGTTAACTAATCTAACCTATGTGATACATATTTATAGTCCGTAGACTTGTCATCCAAGTAACTTATTTGCCGACCTCGGATGAATCTGTAACCACCTCTACTCTTATCTCTATCGGCTCCCCTTCTGATCATGCAACTATTGTGGACGGACTCTCTTGACTTCTTTGACCGGATCTTCTTTGACCTGTTGTTGACCATGTGGCAACTCATAGTGGGCTTCTAGGCCTTACAAATCTTGGCGTTAGCAGGTTCTGAGCGTGCCAATCAGTTTGACCCTACAACTGATAAGGCATGGAAAAACATTAATAACGACTCCCATCGGCCGTTGAACCAATGGCCATGGTACACATTGAATCACACGTATTGGGTGAGAAAGTTTGTGGCATCCAATACATTTAACCATCGGTTGTTGCGAGACAATAGTTGGGCCATCGGGCCGATTAGGTAATTGGCTGATACACAAAACCCACACCGATCAGTTCGATGATCGGCAAGCGATGCACCATGCACTCGGGCCGATTTACAATCCCCAATGCCATTGAGATGTAACATGGAATTAAAGATAACCTACCGGCTTGTACTCCGATAGAACCTAAATCTAGTATACTAGAAGATGCGTCTATACTATTAAATCATCATAATAGCAAGATCGAACTTAACCAAGACAATTGCTAAATCATGAGTGATTCATAATACTTCAATATGTCATGCATATTTTATTCAGATGAATGATGCACAATAATAAATCAGATATAATAGATCAAAATGTCGGACTTAACCGATGAATCCTCAAAATACAATATCTAATCTAAATCAAACTAAGAGATTGTAACAATGCAACCTTAGATGTAGCCGATACATCAAGATAAACCAACGATTATACTGATCGAACCAATGTACTTAAAGAGATCGAAGCGATACAGCCTTGAACAACACCAATCTAATTGATACAATCACCGGGGGGCAGGACAAACCCCTTCGTCGGAGATCGAAGTGATACAGCCCAGCTACAGGTGCTAAGTCCCACCGAGATTGAACCTTGAATAACAAGGGTGGCGATGTGCCGAGAGTAGTTTTGGATTGGTTGTGTATGCTTTCTATCTAACTAATATGTACATATTTATAGTCCGGAGACTTGTCATCTGATATGATTCGTATCATAACCAATTATGGCTCTCATCTCTATCTCTTCATCTTTATCGATTCCTTCATAACCGGTCATGCACAACAATACAGGACATACTTCTTTGACCAACCTTTGACCAAACATCTTGACTTTTGTTGATCACGCTAGATTCTTACTAGGCTTGGGCCTTAACCAACTTTTACCATCAATACATGCCCCCTAGTTTTGGAGCATACGTGTAGCTAATGCTTCGAAATTATCACTCATTTAAGGATTTTGCACCATGTCATCTCAAAAGACTCAACAAATTTTCTACTAGTAGCCAAAACACCTTTCGTCTTCTAGCATCTTTAAGCTTGCTATATATCTTTGAGGCACTGTTTTCACATTTCAGAAATTTTCATCAACCCTTTCATCTTCTTCCTCGCTTTTCCCTTTTCAGTCAGGGAGGACTGTGATGGATGTCACCTGGTTCAACGCATCTACTTCTCTTTTGTGGTGCCGTCGGAATAGGCTTCATTCTATACAGTCTGTAAATGGTGCCATTGAACAGTATTGCCAAAAAGTCTAGCTCCTCCAATCCTAGGCCCTCAGTTAATCTGGTGCTTTAAAACCTATACTCATCATCATCATCCCTTTTGCCGAATCGTTGGAGCTAGGCCCACCAAATCCACTTGAATTGACTTGACCCAACTGCCGAGGCGTCGCTTCCACCCTATTAGCATCCGCCGTCTCCTATCTTCTTCTCTACGCCTTCTGAGCATATAAAACAATCCTCTCTGTTCATCTTTGAGCTCATCGTCAGCATCCTCTGCACTGCTCTCGGTGTCCTTGCGATCGCAGTACCAATGTCTTCATCTTTCTTTCCCCCATCATCGGCCCCAACTCCACAAATGATACAAGGCGGCCCGATCTTCTCACAGAGCTTGATGTAGATGGAGGATAACTTATGAGACACTGACGATTATTCGGTTGTTCCCCTATTGCCAATGCAACATATCTCAACCCTATAGATATTCGCAATGCCACACACTTGCGCACGTAGCCACTGGCCATGAAGCGGTGCTATTATCACCTAATTCCCAATGGAACAATAGATAACACTTGAATTTCCCAGTAGCAAACACACCAGATCAAAACAAAGTGGTGGAGGTAAAATTCCTGTTCGAAACAAAGAGGAATTCATGATGAACAGTAGAAGGCAGAATAGCACTTCAATCTGAATCAATCTAATTTCGAAAATAAACAGCCAAGTTTGCTAGGGCCGACCACCTCTATATAAGTAGGGGGTATTTAAGAGGTTAGGGACTTGTGCGGGTCGTCCAAAGAGAAACCTAGATGAATACAACTCAGTTACAAGGCCCATGGGCTTCGGACTAAATAAGTAACACACATTGTTTTGGTGATTACAATCTTCTCAGATAGTATCTAGAGGTGTAGCTAGATCTGTTGGAAAGAGGATTTCTCAAGCTTTCCAAAAAGTCTAAGATTATCCAAATTGGAGCTTCCATGTAAAAGTTATGCACATTTTAATATGGTGTTATCCCTATAGTCCGAGTCCGAGAGCAAGACATGTAAACTTTATCTCCATCTTCTCATGGCACAAAAGTAATGTCCCAAACTTGTATATTATCTTTGGATGGACTTTACTTGGTTCTCAATCAACTTCCATGATGTTCTATTCCCTTGATGTGCTCTCAATATGTCACTTGGTCCATGTAAGTATTTCTGCAATTGAATAGCAACACATTTCATTGTGTAACATACATGGTTCAAATAAATAAAATGTAAAGCTAATATAGAATGCATGCACCTTGGGTTGTTTGTTATAAAGCATAAGCATGGTCATATCCTAGCCAGTGTTATCCTCATCATTCTCTCCTTCTTGGCTATAAACTGTCCTCGGTTTGTTCTTGTATTCGCAGTCAATGTAGTTCCTACCAAAACAAATATTGTTGTGCATTATCATTTGTTCTTTTGTTACGTTGAGTGTAGGAGGAAACCAACTCACCTTACCATTTCATTGTTCAAGTGTTAGTGAAGAATCACCCTTGATGAAAGGAGAGGAGACTGTGGTGTTGTTGAACAGCTCAACACACTCTCCTTCTTGAAATCAAACTCGTGTATTTAAATCAAAACAAGAGACTCTCGAGATAATAGGATTAGTTAAAACACGTTGCTCAAGATTATTATTTTCAGGCTTTCTGTGCAGTTTCAAATCGAAACATATGTAAACTCTATGCACAAAGTATACTCCTTTATCATTATATTTGCCAATTATATGAAAACTGATATGAGCAAGACATGGCAAGTCAGTTCTAGTAAATAATTTCTCATTTGAAGCACTAAGTTCACAAATATTAACAAATTCAATATAACCCCAAGTATTTAAATAAAATAATAATTTTTGTTCTTCCTTTTCACTAGCAATGTGAACAACATGTATCAAATCATTTAAATGTTCAGAAGCAAAATCAACTTGTTCATTCACTAGTCGTGGAACACATTTAAGTGAAGCATTGCACAACTCGTCTTTATCACAAGGAATAGCATCAAAATCATCTTGTGATAAAGGAATTTCATAAATAGGTTCCACAAATGTTTGCTCTAAATCATCACCGCCGATACCAATTCCACTAGCATCACACTCAATCTCAATCTCAAATTGTTTAGTGAAATTAAGAAGATCAAGCAACAGTGCAAAAGTTAAACGATGTTTCTATTCATCAAATGCATTATCTTGTAATGCGTCCCACACCAATTCAACACCCTTCTTTGTAAGTTCATTCATAGGTGCAGCAATAACATAGACTAAGAATATTACTCTATCCTTGCAAAATGTGCATTTAGCAAGATTGCTAGAAAGTTTAGCATCGCACAACACTTGCAAGACTTGTCGAATATGGTCACAATGATCAGATTCATTGTGGCTATAAATTAGAATGTTATCGAAGTACACAACCACAAATTTGAAGGATATGCCCAAGAAAATTTCGTGGATCGAAAGTTTCGATAGTAAGTATCGAAAGCTCCGGTTATTTTCTGGTCTCGATACAAAGAGCAAATGTTGCTTCGGAAGTTCTGATATGGTATCGGAAGTTCCGACGAGCTAGAAGTTCCGATCCGGAATCGGGGAATTTTGTACTGATCGTAAGTTCCGATATGGTAGCGGAAGTTCCAAGGTAGGGCGATATCAGATTGGATTTGTTTCGTGTCGTACTGTATCAGGAGACCTAAAATACCCTGTCGGAAGTTCCGATAAAGGATCGGAAGTTCTGACGTGGGCAAACAGATTGTATTTGTTATGGTTTTTAGGGTTTCGGGATGAGCACGACCCAGGGGCTCTAAGCCCTATATATGGAGAGGAGGATGACGTCTTGGGGAAAGCAATAAGCCTAGATTAGACCTAGCCACTCAAGAGTTCTCTCCTTCCCATCTTGATCTCACACGTTAAGGTCAAGGATCCCCGTCTCTCACGTGCGGTGCTAGCACGCTGCCATGGGAGATACTCCATCCCTGTACGTGTGGACTCCGTAGAGGCGTTGCTCCAATAGAGACGCTCGTGAACGTCTACATGCGAACGACTATATATGTCGTCTTCATCGATCGGATCAGCGAAGGACGACAAGGACGAAGCGAGGAGAGGCTAGACGCGTTGCTCCAACAACTTCTTTCGCTGCACCTAGCACGTCTTGTGCTAGAAGGTACCGATCTATGATCTCACACGCGCATGAGCCTAGGGCCATAGGGAAGAAATTTTGAATTTGCTGGCTAGCGTAGCTCCCCTATTCCCCAATAGTGGTATCAGAGCCTACATGCGTAGTGTTCAATCTGGATCCCTCATGTATGGAGATACATGGTGGAAAAACAGATTAGATCTGTTTCTGTACGCAGTAGATCGGAAGTTCCGATGTGATCGGAAGTTCCGATGGTAGATCGAAGTTCCGATACTGATTGAATGTTTCGATGTCGAATAATGATTCGATACAGAAGGCAATTGTTGCGATGCGGGATTCCGATATTGATCGGAAGTTCTGAGAGATCGGAAGTTCTGAGAGATTGGAAGTTCCGACCCGTGTGATTTTGAAAAACCGAGCTTGCTGACCCGGGTGTTTTAGATCCAGAATTCAGTTATTTGTAGATTGCTCGCCTAACTTTGTTTTACAGAGAATGTCGTGGCTAGCATGGCCATTGTTGGCGTAAAAGATTACGCTAACAGGTTCTCTAGGATCAAGAACAGAGAACAGTGAGTTCGTGTTTAAGAACTATCTCAAGCCTCCAATGGATAATAGCTTAAGTAGTCCGAATATGTGTATTAGAATAGCTGAGTATTCGATCCTTATTACAGGGTAAGGAGGGGGCATTTATAGGCAAAAACGTCTAAGGAAAAGACCTATTTACCCCTTGATTACAACTGACATAGTGGAAACTATTCGGTACCCTGAACAGGGTTAAAATGGTAAAATCTACCCAAAGCAAGTAGATAAGCCAAACATCTTATCAATCCTGTCGTTTGGCTCCGAAGCTTCATATATTGCGGAGGGTTCCTTCGGATCGTAGATCGAAGCACCCTTCGGCTTCACGACTCCCCCACCTTCGAGCATGAGCCCCTCAGCTCCGAAGCTGATAAGTCCTTTTGAACTGTTAATCTCTAAGTCCTGAACGTGAAGCATTTTCCCCCAACATGTACAGTAGCCCCTGAATACGCCTCTCCGAATTTGACCTGTATAGAAGGGAGGCAGTATACGCAAGGAACATTTTCATATTATGAGACTTAGAGAAAGTTGAACACATTACAGTCTTTCGGAGGGTCTTTGATCCGAGGTGTTCGGACCACGGCTTCGAGTCCCCAACCGCCGTGTGAACGCTTCGTGGGAAAGAGAACCGTTACGAAGTCCAAACGTCGTGAAGAGCCGTTTGATTAGAACCGTTACTATGCAAGTAGCCGTTACACTCTATAAAAGGTTATGGTCAAAATTTACGGCGGACTCACACCGTTTCGCTCCTGGGCCCACCTGCCAGCGATGGAAGTCGAACCTGCAGTGTGAATGCAATCGAAGCACAACAACTAGCGGACGGTTATAAAAGGGGATTGGAATTTACCTAGAACTTTTTACGGTGCCTAGCATCCGCAACTCACCTTCTTCAACCTCCAATTCTCACAACTCCCCGAGCCACCAAGCCATGGCGAGGACTAGCCACACTGTGCCAACAGCGGCGAGCACCCTGGCGCAGAGGCAAGCGTGGGCAGCTTCAGCCGTAGCAGAAATGGCGGGAGCTCCGGGCGACGCCTGGCCCAAGAACCCCTGTGAGCTCCGCCCGCCATCTAAGAAGAAGATCCCTCAAAGTTTCCTCATCGGCCAATCTACAAGCACTGCAGAATCCATTGAAGAGGTCGTGGAAGGAAAGCTGGGGACTAGAATGAGGACTCGAGTCCCCGGATCAGGAATCAACTCCGCGGCCACGGAGCGGAGAGGTCGTGGTCTTCGAGGCCTTCTTCGAAGCAGGCCTGGGGCTTCCGGCTATCGACTTCTTATCCGAGGTACTAGACATGTTCCACATCACCTTGCCCCAGCTGTCTCCCAATGCCCTTCGTGGGTGGCCAGCCGTATGAGTATACGCGATCATGCCGAAGAGTTCATTGCTCTTCGAATTCCACCCCTCGGGGCAAACTGGCCGATAGTGTTTCAACAAGCTTCGGAGGGTGAGCTCCGAACTCTAGGTAAGACTTTGACTCTCCTGCAGTAATATGTTAGATGGCGAAAATAACATACTTATAATATGTTACCCTTTTTTCAGCGGCTCCGCTAGCGTTAGCCCGGGAGCAGATAGCACGGGCCACCGAACGGGTCCTCGGAGCCCCTATGGTGGCTGAAAGGCAAAATAGGATGGAGTTGGTTGGGAGCTGGGAGCGCTCCAACAGAGTGTGGGGAGCCCTCAGGATGGTGCCTCCTCCGCTGCCAGATTTTAACCCGCTCGGAGCGGCCCCTCGGAAGAGGAAAAACGTCACCGAGCCTCCGAAGAAGGCCGGCAAGACCCCCACCAAGAAGAAGAAGGTGGTGAAGATCCCTCCTCAACTGACCCCTGCTTCATCCTTGGGCATTCGAAGCTCGACTTCGGAGGAGTCCGGGAGCAAGGGCTCCGATGCCCAATTGGCGAAGCACTTCGAGAACTACCTCCTGGAGGGCGGCGAAGACACAGCAGGGGTCCCAACCGAAGCTTCTGCTCGAGAGGCTGCGGAGGTAGACACGACACATACTCCCACACCTGCTATCTTGAGCTCGGAGCCAGAGACCATCGCCCCAACTCACCCGTGGCTG
The DNA here is from genome assembly GCA_019279435.1 of Zizania palustris. Lineage (NCBI taxonomy): Eukaryota > Viridiplantae > Streptophyta > Magnoliopsida > Poales > Poaceae > Zizania > Zizania palustris. The sequence goes on along the minus strand of JAAALK010000284.1, from coordinate 62,818,549 downwards.
GGGTGATCACTGTGGAGGTTGAGGCTCCAGCGGCGACTACATCGGAGAGGACTTTGGGGGACGACCTCGACGAGATCCTCTGGATGTACGAAGTCCTGGAGGACCCGACGATTTTACCTCACAGTGGTTCCGAAGGTACACTTTGAATCTTTTGCCTCGGTCGATTCCTGCAACAATTTTTACTCATAAATGTTCACCAAATACCTTGATACTGCAGGTACATCGAGGGGCGATGAAGCCCCGGCTGCACACGAAGCTCCAGCTTCTTCTGGGGTTGCGGTTCCGATGGACACCTCGGCTCCACTAGACACCCCGGCCCTGGTGGCAGGGGCCGTTTCCGCCGACATGGCTCCGGTGGCCGGGGCCATCCCTGCCGACGCGGCTCCGGCCGAAGGGGCAGCCGCCGAAGGAGGAGCTACCTCCGCCGGAGTCGAGCCTCCTGCCTTCGTGCCGGGGAGGGGCAAAAGCATGTCAAGCCTTGGACTCCCTCCCGACCCGACGACGACACCTTCTTCCAACGAGCCTTCGACAAGCAACTCGGAGGAAGAGGCAACGACAAATGATCGCCAATCTCTGTCTTGGCTTCCTCTGCTGGCTCTGTTTCTGGAGCAACGGACGGGCCTCCGGGCGCTCCTGGAGCCTTTGGCGGAGAAAAGCCAGGAAATTGCCAACTCTGACTTGGTCTCCGTTCTGAGCGAAGCCAAGGTCCCGGGGCTCAACATGGCCCTCTAAAGGGCTGCCCTTCAGGTATAAAAAGTACCGCAAATATTTTCAATTAGTAAATGTAAATACCTGGTACTTACTTGTTCCTCTTGTAGCAATTTTTTCTTGCTAGGGTGGCCACGACTTCCAATGAAGTCGAAACTAACCGACTTAAGCGGAAGGTTACCACCCTGCAAGCCGCGCTCAAGGGCTCCGAAGAGAGAGCACTTTGGTTGAAGAAAGAAGTCCTCGAAGAAAAGAGGGTTAGGGCCGAAGCCGACGAAGCCCTCCGACTCGCAAGGCAGGACATTGACACACTCCGGACTTCAGCCCAAGAAGCTGAAGCCGAGTGCTTGGTGCTCCGAGCGGAGGTTGAGAAGCTCCGGCAGGCGGCGGCTACTTCGAGCACCCAGCTGGTAGAGCTCAAAGGCTCTCTCACGCAAGCGATGGCCCAGAAGATCTCCTTGTTGGCCCAGATGGCCGAAGTGTCCGCTACCGCTGCGGGGTTGGAGACGGCAGAGAAGAAGAATGCCAATGTAGCAGAATGTACCTTGGACGCCCTTTAGGATACAGAAAAAGTGGAAAATGTTGAAAAATGGAGGGGTTCCTAATCCAATCAAAAAACCTATTTTGGCTTTAGTATGGATAAGGGATCCGCCTATGTTATACTATTCCACTCTCAACCATGAATTGATTTGATAGATTCGATATTCATAATATTGAATTGATCCCTTGGAATATTTTGGTACTATGTGCCCTTCGTCTTCTGCTGCGGCCAGCGAGTCCCTTGACTGGAAGCTGAAGAGAATCCAAGTGGCGACGTCGCTGATGATGAGCTCCAGCGTCCGGTACGGAGAGATCTCCGGACAGTGCGCCGGAATTGGAGTCCTCCATCACCTCGAAGCCCTTCAGATTCCTATCGCTCCGGTTGGGGGTTCGACACCCGGAAGCTTTGCCTCCGAGGACTTGTTGCATCCTTCGCCAAATGTAGCCTCGGCCTGGGAAGTTTTGCGGTAAACCTAGAAGACGGACCTCAAGGCTGCAGCTAAAGCTTTGATCGACGAGGCCCGTCAGCAGAAGCAAGCACAAACAAGGCCACCATTTCTAGCCTCGCCAGCTCCAGCACCTCCTGCTCCGCCAGCCGACCCGTAGGTCTAGCTCATAGGACAATTATGTATAAGAAATCTTGTAAAGCCCTTTGCATTAATGAAAAGTTTATAAACGAAGAGCTTGTTTGGGTGTTTTGTTCTTTTAGGTTCTGTCATGCCCTTCGGAACCTGACTTTGAAATACTGGAATTTGACGAAGGGCTCCGGAAGCAGTGGTCAACCCTCGAGAGCTTAAGGCCTTATCGCCGCTCTCGCTTCTCTGTTCCTCGCAGAGATAAAGGGGAGGTAACCCTCGAGGTTTTTCAAGAAGTCTTAGCTTATGTCAAGGAAGAGGAAAAGGAGAAGGCATCTTCATCCTCCGAACATATGGATTGGTCTGACTCGGAGTATCAGGTCGAAGACCCTGCGGAGGCTAACTCCGAAAGGCTTCTGACTTGGTCCGAGCTTCAAGAGGAGCAGAAGAAACTGCGAGCCTCGAAGAAGAAGAGAAGTACTCGAACCAAAAGGACAATCCCGGTGGCTTCGAGCTCCGAAGGACAAAGTAGACGGAGAGGTAGCTCTAGAGGCCGACAGGGTCTCCAATTTTTCTTAGGCTTGGACCAAAATTTCTCTTAATGTAAAAGTATGATGAATTAATGTGAATTGCACCGGAAGCATCTTGTTTGTTCTTTACCCTCCTACCCCTCCTTGTGGGTGGGGGACCTTACACATTGCAAAAAGGTTCACCGGACACAATGACGCGCAGAACAAATCGATGCTTCGCACAACACTTAATAGCCATATTTTACCTTTTCGTAGAGTTCTTCGAACATAAGTTCGTATTATGATTTTTATAAGTTTTGGAGCTGAATCTACCTTTGCAGGATCTTATACTAGTCGCTCAGGACTTTAAAAGTATCTCATTGGCCGGAGCTTTGAAACCTTATTGCTTGGTCACCTTCAGCTCTTTTACAGATACTTCGAACCCGGAGGCCGGAAATATGTTCTTTTAAAGTCAGACTCTTTACGGATCTTAACAAGCCGGAGCCTGGAATCCGTAGGCTGGCCACCTTCGGCTCTTTTACAGATACTTTGAACCCGGAGGCCAGAAATCTGTTCTTTTAGAGTCCTTAGACTCTTGTACGGATCCTAACAAGCCGGAGCCTGGAATCCGTAGGCTGGCCACCTTCGGCTCTTTTACAGATACTTCGAACCCGGAGGCCGGAAATCTGTTTTTTTAAAGTCCTTAGACTCTTCTACGGATCCTAACAAGCCGGAGCCTGTAATCCGTAGGCTGCAGTGAAGCCCTTGAACCCATGGTTCTCAGGCTATTGCCCGGGTCTTTAGAAAGATGCTTGACTCCACGAGCATCTCCGTCCTCCCGATGCGTCCATCAGGAGTAAGGGATATTCGAAGAGCAAACAAAATTCGACCCTCCACTTTATTTAGAAAAGGGACTTTTACAAGTGATTACAAGGAGCTACTAAGCGTAGTAACGTTTAAGGTGCTCCGCATGCCATGTATGTTTCAATTATTCCCCTTCTAAATTAGCTAATTTAAACGATCCGGTGCGCCCTGAGCGTAGGATAATATATGGTCCTTCCCATTTATTTCCTAGCTTCCTCGGGGCTATTACACTCCGCAAAACTAAATGACCTGGTCTAAGCTCGTTCAGCTTTATCTTCGGGTCATACCATGTTTTTGTTTGGCCTTGGTACTTCGTCAGATTGGCGACAGCTCGAAGCCTTGTTTCTTCTGACAAGTCCAGCGAAGTGTTTCTCTCATCTTCATCTCCGGGCTGCACTACACGAAGGGATCCACCCCTGAGCTCCGTAGGAGTCATGGCCTCATCTCCGAATAGTAGTCTAAATGGTGTAAAGCCTGTGGACCTGGCTTGAGTGGTTTGAATGGACCACAAGATCTTAGGAAGCTCTTCGACCCACAACCCCTTGGCCAACCCGACAATCCTTCGATTCAGACTGGAGAGAATGTTCCCGTTGGCTCGCTTGACAGCTCCGTTGGACTGTGGATGGCGTACTGCTGTGAAGCATAACTTAATGCCCAATTCACAAAATTCTTTGAATGTGTCAGCTTCGAACTGGGTTCCATTATCCACGGTTAGCTCCCTTGGCACTCCGAACCTGCATATATTATTTTGCCAGAAAATTTTTGCACATTCCTTGAAGTGATAGCAATCAATGGTTCTGCTTCGACCCACTTTGAAAAATATTCGATTGCTACCACTACAAACTTCAAGCTGCCTTTGGCCATTGGAAAAGGGCCTATGAGGTCCATTCCCCATCGAGCCATTGGCCACACCGGGGCAATAACTTGAAGTGGGACTGGCGGACGGTGGTTTCGTCTTCCCATCCACTGGCATCCTTGGCAGGTTCGGACCAACTCCTCCGCATCTCTTACAATTGTCGGCAAGTAGAGCCCCTGCCGAAGTGTTTTGCCTGCTAGAGCATGAGGGGCTAAGTGGCTTCCACATAAACCTTCGTGAATGTCTCGAAGTATGTCTTGGCCTTCAGGTTGAGAGATGCACCGGAGTAGAGGAGAACACACTCTGGCTTTGTACAACATTCCATTGACAAGCTTATAATTTTGAACCCTTGCTTGTAACCTTCGGAAATCCGGACCTTCTGAAGAGTCTGCGCTACCTTGCAAGATGTCCCTTATCGGAGCCTGCCAATCTGCAGCAGGAATGCAAAGGACTTCTGCGGAGGGTAATTGATTGACTGTAGGCTTGACTAGTTCTTCATAAAAAGCACCATCCGGTAGGTCCAATGCTCCGGCTGCATTCTTTGCTAGAATGTCTGCAAGTTGATTATCTGCTCGAGGGATACTTCGAACAGAAAATCCTTTGAATGTTGCTTCAGTCTTGCGGATTTCCTCCAGGTACTTCGCTAGATGTGGGTTCTTTGCTTGAAAGCTTTTATCGACATGCCCTGCGACGACTTGGGAATCTGTTTAATTATTATCCTTGCTGCTCCAAGTGCCTTTGCCTTTTGGAGGCCTAGCAGGACCCCTTTGTATTCTGCGATATTATTGGTGGTCTTAAAGTTGACGCTCGCAGAATACATGGCCTTTTGCCCTAACGGTGATATAATGACTGCTCCTGCTCCGGCACCCGATGCCTGATAAGCTCCGTCAGAAAATATTGTCCATAAACCTTCGGAGGGCTCCTCCGGAGCCCAAACTGCAGATGGAGTCCACTCTGCTATGAAGTCAGCTATGATTTGGAATTTGATAGCTGTTCTTGCCGTGAAGGAAATTCCGAAGGGGGCTAGCTCGACAGCCCATTTTCTGATCCTACAGGTAGAATCTTTATTTCGGAGCATATTAACAAGAGGGTACAAGGTAGGAACGATTAGGTTATGCGCCAGAAAGTAATGCCTTAGCTTTCGCGAGGCCATTACCAGGGCATAAGAAAATTTCTCGAGCTCGGAGTATCTTATCTTAGCTTCGGACAAAGCTTCTGAAACAAAATAAACTGGGTTCTGCACCAGCTTTCCCTTAAGCTCAACTTCCCTGACCAGTACTGCACTTACTACAGAGCCTGTTGCTGCAAGATAAAGGAGAAGTGTTTCCTCCGGGAGGGGCACAGTAAGCGTTGACAGGCTTTTGAGGTATGCTTTGATATCATCGAAGCTCTTCTGGCACTCTGGCGTCCAATTGAAACTTTCGGACCCCTTCAGGGCTTTGAAAATTGGGAGGCTTCATTCTGCTGAACGACCAGGAACCTGCTGAGAGCTGCAAGCCTTCCTGCTAGCTTCTCGACTTGCTTCAAATTTTCTGGTGGAGCCATTCTTTGCAGTGCACTTATCTTCGTTGGGCTAGCTTCGATTCCCCTGCTCGAAACTAAGTACCCTAGCAGTTTTCCTGCTTGCGCCCCGAATATACATTTTTCAGAGTTGAGGCGAACTCCACATGCTCGGAGGCTCTCAAACATTTCAGCTAAGTCTAGATTATGCTGGTGCTTTTGAGCACTTTTTATTACAATGTCATCCATATAGGCTTCGACATTTCGGCCTATTTGGTGACCTCGAGCTTTAGCTATTAAACGTGAAAATGTGGCTCCAGCATTCCGCAAGCCAAAATGCATTCTTACATAACAAAATACCTCGGAAGGGGTTATGAAACTTGTCTTGGATTCGTCTTCACGCTTTAGCCAGACTTGATGATACTCGGAGTAAGCATCGAGGAAGCTTAGCAATTCGGAGCCGGCTCTGGAATCCACCAGCTGGTCTATTCAGGGCATAGGGTAGGGGTCTCGCGGGCATGCTTTATTTAATGAAGTAAAGTCGATACACATGCGCCACTTGCCCGAGTCCTTCTTCCTTACAAAAATGGGGTTTGCCAACCACTCGGTATGGGCTACCTCCCTGATGATGCCAGCCTTTAACAAATTTTCTACTTCGATATTAGCGAGGCCTGCCCTTTCCGCAGACAGTTTACGGAGCCCCTGGCGCACGGGCCTAGCCTTCGGGTTGACGAGCAAGCTGTGCTCGATGATACTTCGATCAACCCCGGTGATGTCTTCATCAGTCCAAGCAAAGACGTCCAAGTTTTGCTTGATGACTTCTTCCAACGAGGCAGCTATCTCTGGGGATAGCCCCTTGCCGAACTGTATTGGGTATTCTTTGCCATCCATTGAAATTATCTTCGTCATGACATCACCCTCCGGGCTGGTTTAAGGGAGAGCCCCTTCGAAGAGTTCGAAGCCTCCGAAACCTCTTCTGCGCGTTCCGTCACATTGTGCACTCGCCGGGGGTCCAACGGCTGGCCGTGCGTGACCATACTCCATTCTTCGGACTATAGCTTGGTCTCCTGAAATAGTAAGAACTCCACCTTGCGTGGGCATTTTGATACAGAGATAGTTGTGATGCGCTATAGCTCCGAATTGGTTCAGCATCCCTCGCCTTAAGATTGCGTTGTAAGGGTAGGGGGCGTCGACGACGTCGAAGATCACCTCCTCCACCCTGGCCAAAGGCCTTTCTCCGAAAGCAACCTCGAGGCCTATTTGGATGAGGGCATCGAGAGGCGGACCTGCGAAGCCTTGAAGTGGCCGGGCCGCTGGAAGTAGATGCTTCTGAGGTATGCACATTTGATCGAAGGCCTGGACAAAAAGTATGTCTGCTGAGCTCCCTCTTTCCACCAGGATCCTTCGGACTTCCACTCCTACTATATCTGCGGAAATGACCAATGGGTCAGCATGGGGGAACTTCACCCCCGCGGCATCACTAGCAGTAAAAGAAATGAGCACATGAGACCATTCTGGCATTCCTTCCACGGAACTCGAGGTCCTAATGTGGCCTACTTCGCGGATGTATTCACGCCGTTGCCTCTTGGACATGTTACCGAGGGTCCCCTCTCTGGAGATGGGCAGGACCACTCGCTTGCCGCGGTCTTGGGGGTCTTCCTACTTTGGAGGTGGCATAATGTTGGCCACCGGCAGTCGCATGGGGGCTTCGGGGACACTGGCTCGGGCCACGATTTGCACCGGCTCCGACCGTGCCATTGGTGGGGTTCGATCCGAAGTACCCCGCTCGGTACTTCGTCCTAGGTATTCACCCCGAAGGGTTAACACCGACTTGCAGTCCTTCGTGTCATGGCTTCTATTGTCGCCATGCACGCATCAGAAAAAACTCTGGCACCTGCCAGGTACTCTTTCTTGAGGCTTCGACGCTCCAGCCTTGAAGCCTTACGCCTGCTGATAATTGGTAGGTGCCTTCGGAATGGAGGGTGCGATGCTTAACACCTCCGAATGGAAATGCTTCTTTCCTTGCCTGTGATCGCTGAAGCGATTGTCTTGAGGGGGTTGTAGAGAAGCTGAGGCTTTGGGCTCCATCTTCACTTCTCAGAGGGCAGGTGCGGGTGCTACGGCTCGTCGAAGGCATCCCTCCTCCACCTTGGCATACTGTTTGAAGTATGCCATCAGATGTGCCACAGATGACACAGGCTTCTGATGGAGCTTGCTGAGGAGATCGGGGTTCAACACCCCTTCGCGGGTGGCGTCGACTACCGAAGAGGTAGACAGGCCCTTGATCTGCGATTTGGTGTGGGCAAAGCGCGTGAAGTATTCCCGAAGTGTTTCTCCCGCTCGCTGCTTCACCTGGAACAAGCTCCCTGTCGACATTGGAGCCACAAAGGTACCCTAGAAGTTGCTTACGAACTTCCTCTTCAATTGCTCCCAAGATATGATCGATCCTGGCTTCAAGGACTAGAACCATCGGAGCGCCACACCTTCGAGAGCGAGGGGGAAACACTTTGCCATAGTGGTGCGCACCCCTCCGCTTGCTTCTATTGCCAGGGCGTATGAGCGGGCAAATTCTCCGGGGTCTGACCCGCCGGAGTACTTGTGCAACTTCGAGGCTTTGAACCTAGGATCGAAAGGCACCCTTTGCAAGTCCGAATGTAGCGGAGACTCATCATCGAAAGTTGCGTTCTCAGCCTCCTCCGGGACTTGAACAGCTTCGGGAAGATTGCGAGCACCACCGTCTTGGGGCCCTTCTAGAGTCTCGGTGGAGGCTTGGGAGCGGAGGCGATCAGCGGCCTCTTGCCTCCATCTAGCAACTTCCTCCTGAAGCCGCGCTATCTGAGTAGCTTCGGCTTCAGGAAGGTCTTCGTCTTTGTCGGAGGGTAGCTCCGGGTCTTGGGAACTAACATAATCAGTTCGGAGCACCGTAGGAGGAGCCCGAGGGCCTCTAGGCACTCGACGCCCAGCGACACCCTCGGGAACCGTTGGAACAGCTAAGGGTCTGGCTCCGTTGGTCCGAGGGACCTTCAGAGAGGACCCGAGGCTTGGCTTCGCTTGGGAGGCTTAGCTAGCAATGGAGAGGTCCGAAGACCGAGGACTTTGATTGGTCTAGGAAGGTGAGGGAAGGACTCTGAGGCTCCCTCTGTAAGTTCTCTTCGAAGTGCAGTCAGCAGTAGAGAACTAGCTTCTAGGACTAGGCTCCCCACAGGCGGCGCCAACTGTTGGCGTAAAAGATTACGCTAACAGGTTCTCTAGGATCAAGAACAGAGATCAGCGAGTTTGTGTTTAAGAACTATCTCAAGCCTCCGAATGGATAATAGCTTAAGTAGTCCGAATATGTGTATTAGAATAGCTGAGTATTCGATCCTTAATATAGGGTAAGGAGGGGGGTATTTATTGGCAAAAACATCTAAGGAAAAGACCTATTTACCCCTTGATTACAACCGACATAGTGGAAACTATTCGGTACCCTGAACAGGGTTAAAATGGTAAAATCTATCCAAAGCAAGTAGATAAGCCAAACATCTTATCAATCCTGTCGTTTGGCTCCGAAGCCTCATATCTTGCGGAGGTTTCCTTTGGATCGTAGATCGAAGCACCCTTCGGCTTCATGACTCCCCCACCTTCGAGCATGAGCCCCTCAGCTCCGAAGCTGATAAGTCCTTTTGAACTGTTAATCTCTAAGTCCTGAATGTGAAGCATTTTCCCCCAACAGCCATGGTTGAAATGTGATGTATGAGATGCATGCAATGAATGTAAATTAAATATGGCCTGCGTGTCATGGTTATTTATAGCCCAAGGCTGATGTAAAATTTATTGCGACTTGCATGTCGTTTCCGCGGTGCTTCGGCCCATGTAATTAGTATAGACTATGCAAGATGGACTAGTACTCTTCATGGAGGATGGGAGCACGCACTCGATGACGGGAGCCATGGAGATGGAGATCGCCATGTGAAGAAGGTCATGCTATGTCACAGTTAATATGATTGTCTGTGGTGCTTTCTTATGTTTCTGTTATTCTATTCTTGCATGTTTCATGTGCACTAGGTACGTTACGATGCTAGAGTAGTTTTCCCTCAAAAAATTAAGTGTTGATGCTCTTCCCAATAGCTGCACCCACTAGGGTTCGTGCTCATCGATAGTGGGTCTACCAAAGCAGTTTTCTATCTTTTATCTCAACCAATTGGGGCGGAAGTCGGACTTCTGCACGCATAGTGTTGGTTCACTTGACGAGGCTATCAAAACGGTTTTGGGCCTTGGAGCATAGGAGTTGGGGTCAAGCATTGGATGCTTCTCTAATGACAAGAGTCACATACGATGTGATTAGCAAGGAGTTGCTTACCTATGTCAACTAGCTTCTAGTAGTGATGTCAAATCTCACTAGGAGATAGCGTGACCATGGATCTTGCTCCACTATTAGTCATGAGAGGGAAAGTGACTGGTTCAGATAGTGAAACATATTTTATTGGATATAAGATAAACATTGCATAGTGTTAAACCTCACATTTAATCTTTTGTAGATCATGACACCTACTATGTCTACTGTTAAGAGCACTCCAGTTTTTAATTTGTGATCTATTCTTGAACGAGATAAATTGTCTAGAACAAACTTTATGGATTGGTATCGAAACTTGAGAATTGTTCACAAGCAAGAGAAAAAGGATTATGTTCAAGAGGAACCTCACCCTGATGAACCAGGAGAGGATGCTTCTGTAGCAGATAAGCGTGCTTATGAGAAGTATGCTAGTGATTCTGTGGATGTTAGCTACTTGATGCTTGCCTGCATGTCCTCTCAATTTCAGAAATAGTATGAGGAATGTGATGCTTACGATATGAACGTAGAGCTTAAGGGCATGTTTCAGGACCAAGCAAGGGTGGAAAGATACAATGTGTCTAAATGCTTGTTTGGTAGTAGGCTGACTGAAGGGAGCCCAGTGAGCCCTCACGTGATAAAGATGATTGGTTGTGTAGAGACTCTAGAGAAACTGGGCACTCCACTAGATCCAAACATCGCTATCCATGTCATTCTCCAATCGCTCCTACTGAGCTTTGAGCCATTCATCATGAACTATAACATGGATGGACTAGAGAAAACACTAGCTGAGTTGCATGGGATACTGAAATCTGCTGAGGAGAGTATTAGGAAGGCTCCATACCATGTGATGGTTGTTCAGAATGATGGTAAGAAGAGGAGGAGAAAGAAGGCTAAGACTACAGATTCGATCTCTAGTGCAAAGTCTAAATTGACTGGAAAGTCTAGGTCTGGTCCTGTCAACTCTGATGTGTGCCACCATTGCCATAAGCCTGGCCATTGGAAGGGCAACTGTAAGGTGTACCTAGAGAAGTAGAAAAACAAGAAGGGAAATGGGACTTCCGTTTCAGGTATTAATGTTATTGAAATTAATCTTGCTACTCGTCCAAATGATTCATGGTTATTTGATACCGGATCGATGATTCATACTTACAAATTGTTGCAGGGGCTAAGTAGAGTAAGAAAGTGTGCAAGTAGCAAGCTGGATATCTGCGTCGGGAATGGTGCAAAGGTTGCAACGTTGGTCGTTGGCGTCTATTCACTATCGCTACCGCTAGGATTAGTTTGGGAGTTAAATAATTGTAATTTCATTCCGCCTTAGGTAGAAATATTATCGCTTCTTCATGTTTAGAGGAACAAGAGTTGTTCAGTATTTCGAATGGCATGCTTTATGGTGTTTGTCCATTAGTGAATGGATTGTATATTCTAAGTCTTGACGATGCACACGTTTATAACATTAGTACTAAGAAACAACGACTCAATGATTTGAATCCCACTGATGTCTAGCATTATCGTTTGGGTCATATAAATGAGAAGCGTGTACAAAAACTTCATATTGATGGACTTTTGGAGTCATTTGATTTTGAATCATATGATACATGCGAGTCTTGTTTACTTGGCAAAATGACAAAGACACCTTTCACTGGACAGAGTGAGAGGGTGAGTGAGCTATTGGCAATAGTACATACTAATGTGTGTAGATCAATGAGTCACACTATTAGGAAAGGATTTCAATACTTTATTACTTTTACCGATGACTTTAGTAGATATGGGTATGTCTACTTGATGAGGCATAAGTGGGAATCCTTTGAAAAGTTTAAGGAGTTCTAGAATGAGGTACAAAATCATATGAGCAAGACAATTAAATTTCAACGATCGGATCGTGGGGGTGAATATTTAAGCCATGAGTTTAGTCATCATCTGGAGCAGTGTGGAATTGTTCCACAGCTGACTCCACCTGACACGCCTCAATGGAATGGGGTGTCCGAGCGAAGAAACCACACTTTGTTAGACATGGTGTGGTCCATGATGAGTCACACTAATCTTCCATTGTCCTTTTGGGGTGACACTCTAAAAGCTGCAGCTTTCACGATTAATAGAGTTACATCTAAGTCAGTAGAGAAGATACCATATGAAATGTGGTGTGGGAGGCGTCCCAGTTTGTCTTTTCTAAAGATTTGGGGATGTGAGGCATATGTCAAACGTATGACATATGACAAGCTCAGTCCTAAGTCTGACAAGTACTTCTTTGTGGGGTATCATAGGGAAACCAAAGGATACTATTTCTATAATAGAGAGGAGGGCAAAGTGTTTGTCGCTCGAAATGGTGTGGTCCTTGAGAAAGAGTTTCTCTCAAAAGGAGTTAGTGGGAGGACTGCGCATCTCGAAGACCTATGCGGAAGCAGTGATGGGACCAGACTCTGAGAAATGGCTTGGAGCCATTGGATCCGAGTTAGAGTCCATGCGTGTCAACCAAGTTTGGAACTTCGTTGATCCACCCGATGGTGTAAATACTATTGAGTGTAAATGGATCTTCAAGAAAAAGATAGACATTGATGGAAATGTTCACATCTATAAGGCACGATTGGTGGCAAAAGGTTTCAGACAGATTCAAGGTGTTGATTATGATGAAATGTTTTTGCCCCTCGCCATGCTTAAGTCTATTCAGATCATCCTAGCAAATGAATGTGAAGAAGGCTTTCCTAAATGGAAACCTAAGTGAGGATGTGTACATGACACAACATGAAGGTCTTGATGGTCCGGGGAATGCTAGGAAAGTTTGTAAGTTGCTAAAGTCCATTTATAGATTGAAGCAAGCTTTTCAGAGTTGGAATCTTCGCTCTGATGAGGTAGTCAAAGGGTTTGGCTTCATAAAGAACGATGAAAAGCCTTGTGTTTACAAAAAGGCTAGTGGGAGCTCACTTGTATTTCTGGTTCTATATGTGGATGACATATTGTTGATTGGCAACAACATTCCTTTATTGAATGCTGTCAAGACTTCACTGAAAAATAGTTTTTCGATGAAAGATCTTGGAGAGGTAGTTTACATTTTGGGCATAAAGATCTATAGAGATAGATTAAAATGGTTAATTGGATTAAGCCAAAGTATGTACATTGACAAGGTTTTCAAATGGTTCAAAATGCAGAATTCTAAGAAGGGTTTTTTGCCAATGTCACATGGTATTTCTCTAAGTAAGACTTAGTGTGCTGTGACACCTAATGAGCTGGAGAAGATGAGTGTGATCTCATATGCCTCCGCAATTGGATCCATCATGTATGCCATGCTATGTACATGCCCAGATATTTCATATGCTCTAAGTGTTACGAGCTGGTACCAATCGAACCGGGGTGAAAGTTAGTAGGCTATAGTAAAGAGTATCCTCAAGTACTTGAGAAGGACTGTGGAAATGTTCCTGGTATATGGTTGTGAAGAGGAGCTCATTGTAAGTGGTTACACGGATGCTAGCTTTCAGACCGATAAAGATTATTCTCGATCGCAATCTAGTTTTGTATTCTGCCTCAATAGAGGTGCAGTGAGTTGGAAGAGTTCCAAGCAAGAGACGGTGGCCGATTCTACAACAGAAGCTGAGTATATCGCTGCTTTAGAAGTGACGAAGGAGGCCGTTTGGATCAGGAAGTTTGTTTCTAAGCTAGGTGTTGTTCCTAGTGCGTCAAGTCCAATGGGCCTCTATTGTGATAATAGTGGTGCCATTGCGCAAGCCAAGGAGCCTAGATATCACCCGGTCCGTCAGATCATTGAGAGAGGTCATGTGAAGATTTGCAAGGTGCACACAGATTTGAACATGGCGGATCCGTTGATGAAACCTCTTCCACAACCCAAGAATGAGGCGCATATGAGCTCCATCGGTATTAGATACTTGCGTGAGTGAGTCGTGTTTTTGGGAGATGCTAGCAGAATATGTGCTAATGTATGAGGATAATTGTTATCTCGTTCCTTCAATAAATATCATTTGCATTTAATTAAAGAGTACGACTTGTTATGTGAAACTATTTGCTGTATGACGATGTTGTTCAAAAGGGTCCCTAATCTTGTCATCATGTGGGACAGTGATGATACATGTATTAGTACATCCGAGTGATTGATGATTGTGTTTCACAGATCATAGACATATAGATGTAAAATCAGTGATGTGGACACATGTTGGTGAACATGGTGTTGGACAGACCCACTTGAGATACCGCTGTGATTGTTATGTGCCAACATTTTTCATCTCAAATGGTGTACCTATAGAGTCCTTGGACCTAAGATAGTCATTTGATTCCAGAATGAATAACAGAGTAGTAATAAGGGTTGTTTTTAGGTGTGTTATGAAACATGTCTTGGGATATGAGCAGTCAAGATGGAATTTACCCCTCCTAATAACAGGAGAGTCGTCTCTGGGCCCCTCGAGTTATTGGATTAAAAAGTGCATGGCCATGCCACTATGACTAAGGAGTTAGTCATGATTTGAATCTGATACTTAATTGAGTGAAATGTGAAGTTAACCAACAAGGGTGGAACATATCTTGCCTTAAGCTTGACTGATGGCGCGTGATAAAGGGACTGGTGCTTGATGAGGAGCCATGCTGAAGAGCGTGGGCCTCATGGATCCAGATGTGATGAGTCATTGTCAACGGTAGTCAAAGAGGACTGAAAAGAGAGAGAATACCTGCTGCGTCTGGGCCGCATGTGACTCAGGTACATGGGCAACGAGCGACTGTCGGGCAGAGGGGCCGCGAAGTCGGGCTGGCCCAATCCGGGTACATGGGCTAGGAGCAGTAGAGGATCCACTAGGCTGTTGACCAGTATTGACTCAGGTACACGGGCGACGAGCGATTGCCGGGCTGAGAGAGCTACGGAGTCAGGCCAACCCAATCTGGGTACCTGGTGCAAAGCCGGTGCACGCTTTGTCAGTTTCAGCGCGAAGCTGACGACCACTAATCTTGTAACTGACCGTCCAGAAGTGAAGCCGTAGTCGCTACGAAAGCTTAGCTTCCGGATAAGTCATCTGTAAATAGGAGTTTACTATTTTGTCTTTAGGCCCACAGTCAGTCAGTCGAGTCTGTAAAAATATCCTAAGGGCAGTTTGGTCTTTTCCATTTATTTCAGCGTCTGTAAAAAACCCTAAGGGTCTTTTAGTATTTTCCTAGTCTATTGGGCTGCCTATAAATAGGGCCCCAATCCATATGGTTAGGGTTAACTCAACCACTTTTGAAATCAGAGTTCACTTTACCAATTATCTCCAGAATTTTTCGAGTTTCCATCGTTTTTCTCAAGAACATGGGGCGCTGTTGATTTTCCCACCGGCCAATCTGATTTTTCTGGTTTGTTTCTTCTCTGAAGAACCTAGTGGGCTTCTGCTACCTCTGGACTCATGTGAAGCTTGTGGCGGCGGTGCTTTTTGGCCAGAGATTTTCTCTCTCGATTGGCAAGCAGCACCTGGTTTCTTCTGTAGCCGACCAAGTACCATGGGAAGCGCAAAGATCTGGTTTTGTATTTACTAGTTTTTATTGCTGACCCCTCTGCCGTCGGTAGCTGTTTGTTTATCTTGATTCTTCATTATTGCAATCAGTGTTTCTCTACTAATCTCGTCACTAGCATGTACTCCAAACTGAGCAACATTAATTTTTACTTCTACAGATTAGCAAAAATAGTTCATGCTAATTTGATTTTCTGCATGTACGCCACCGACCAAGGAAGTTGTGTGTCCTGTTTTTGCATGTGGGCCCCATTGGTTGTGTTGTGTATGTTGATTTGACGTGTGAGAGGTGGCATCCGAAGCTTCTCACGAGGAGCAGTACACAAACACAGTATTCTACTTTTCTTCCTGTGCCTAGTGCGCATGATGGCTGCCTGCACTTGGTGCTTGGGCACAGCTTCATAAAAACTGCCGCACATGCACATACTGCTTTGCTGACTGATTTTTACCATGGAGATTGTAGAATGGCTATGCATGTGATGTGACTAATTGCCAGAGCATTACTGTTTGCACGAGTCACTATTTGCATGTATACATTCGGTTCTTTGGTTTCGTCGTTCGTAGTGCTATAGAGATAGCTCGTTGCAAGCGTCTGCATGTGTAATTCCACCGCTGGCGCTGGGAGACAAGCAACGTGACTTTGATGCCATTGCACTGTACTAGTTTGGTACTACTCAAATTTCCTCCTCCAGCTGTTTTTACTTCTGTGCATGGGATTCGCACGTTCACATCGCACAGGCTTCGTCAAGTACCAAATAGGAGACAAAACTTGAACAGTAAGATTCCTTGTTTTACGTGCACTCATGATAAATCTCTGTGATGATCTATTTTAGTGAAGCTTGATTCATCCATGTCTTAAATGATTTATTAGTCTGCCTATTAGCACTGTGTTGGTGTCATTTTGATTAGGACACCGGTTGTTTTTAGGCTAGATCTTTTGTGGCTCTGTCGGTCTGTTCACATTACTCTGTTAAGTTTTTTTAGGTGTGTTGGGTGTTGGGAGCAGGCCATTGATTCGAAAGAATTTTTTAGGCGCCCATTCACCCTCCCTCTGGTCGCTACTTTCGGTCCTACAAGTGGTATCAGATCCTAGTTAGGGTTTTTCCATACCTTAACCGGTTCTAACCCCAGTAGTGATCATGACGTCTCCTGGAAAGGTCCCGTCCTTGGAAGCTTATGGCTATAATTATTGGAAGACTCGCATGCGAGCCTATCTCATGAGCCAAAGCTCGGACATCTGGGACATTTGTGTTTACGCTACGTTTGTCATATTGCCAGTTGCTGAGTGTGATTCTCCTGGTATCATCGCCCAACATCTGCACAATAACAAAGCTATGAACATTTTGTTTTCTGGTTTAGGTCCCACTGAATTTGAGCGAGTGAGCCATCTCACCACTACGAGAGAGATCTGGGTTACCCTTTAGGCACGCCATGAGGGGACAGCTCAGGTCAAGGCTCGGCTCTACCAGACCTACCGGCGTGAATATGAGAACTTCACACAAAAGCCGGGTGAATCTGTTGAAGCGTTGTTTGGTCGTTTTCAATCGATCATAAACAAGCTTCAGGACAACAAGGCTGAGGGTGTGCAGTTAGTCTCAGATCATGAGTAGGCGCTCAAGGTTCTCCATACCTTGGACCCTAAGATCTAGGAGATCAAGGTATCCTCTATCATTGAGAGCACATCTTATGATACCTTGACAATTTCTGAGTTGTTTAGCAAGCTGAAGGCCACCGAGGTTGATACCCAGTTGAGATCAAATCTCACTGGCTCTAGATCAAAGTCTCTGGTCCTTGCTACACCTTCTGTTGATCCCTCTTCTGTGAGATGTGCTGGGTTCTCTTTGATGTCTATCACTGAGGACCAGCTTGAGTCTTTGGGAGATGATAACCTGTGTCTTTTTAACAACCGGGTGCGTCGTGTTTATGACAAAAGAATGTTCAAGAGACACGGCACAAAATCCGGGTGCTTTGAGTGTGGTGACGCAGGACACTTCATCGCCGAATGCCCCAAATAAGGGCACCGGTGGTGGCTTCCACGACTCCGGCAAGCACGACAGCTCTTCCTTCACCAAGGGCAAGCCAAAGACCTAGATTCTTCAAAAAGGACCTGAAGGACTACCGGCGAGAGAACAAGAAGCGCGACAAGGCCTTCTTCACCAAGATGGAGAAGAGATACTCCAAGCGGTCCACGTCTTCTTCCTCTTCATCGAGCTCAAGCGATGAAGAGATCGTCATCAGGAAGGGGAAGGACAAGGACGATCCAGCGGGCCTTTGCTTCATGGCCTTGGAGACAGACCGAAGAGCCGCTCACATCAGCGCCGAAGATCCCGCAAGAGCTTCTGCTCAATGGCTCTTGGGGATAAGGAAGAGAAGGGCTCCTGCAATGACTCCGACGACGATGACAACGAAAAGGATTGGGGACTGGAGGACATTTGGATTATGGACTCAGGATGCTCTCACCACATGACGGGACATCGCAGATGGTTCTCCAGTCTCACTCCCCCGAGCTCCAAAGAATACACCACCTTCGGGAACAGTGGTCAAGGGAAGGTAAACAGTATTGGCTCAATTCGCATTTCAGACCATTTCTCTTTGAAGAACGTTGCTTTGGTTGAGAATTTGAACTTTAATTTTATTTCTGTTTCGCAACTTCTTGAGATGGTTTGGAAGTCCGTTTCAAGAAGGGCAGTTCTTCTGTGATTGATTCTAGAGGGTCTTTGATTTGCTAGATCTTACCTTTTGGTAAGGTTTTTCAGATTGACTTCTCTAGTTCTTTTGGCCCTTCTCGTTGTTTGATTGTTGGATTCTCTTCTGAGCTCTCGAAAGTGGCATAGGAGGTTAGGTCATTTGAGTTTTGATCTGCTAGTCAGGTTGAGCTCTATAGATCTCATCCGAGGATTTCCCAAGCTTAAAATGGAGAATGATCTAGTTTGCCATCCCTGTTGTCATGGGAAAATGGTTGCCGCTTCTCACTCACCTGTGACTCAG
The DNA here is from genome assembly GCA_019279435.1 of Zizania palustris. NCBI lineage: Eukaryota > Viridiplantae > Streptophyta > Magnoliopsida > Poales > Poaceae > Zizania > Zizania palustris. The sequence goes on along the minus strand of JAAALK010000284.1, from coordinate 62,800,220 downwards.
GTGATGACTTCGTATCCGGGCGAGCTGTTACACATGGACACTTTCGGTCCAGCTCGGGTACGCTCAGTCGGTGGGAAGTGATACGCGCTTGTGATTGTTGACGATTTTTCTCGATTTTCATGGGTTTTCTTCTTGGAGTCTAAGGATGAGACTTTTCATTTTGTTCATGACCTGATTTTGAATCTGAAGAATGAGAACAATGGTCGGATGCGAGCAATTCGCTCCGACAACGGCTCTGAGTTCAAGAACTCTCAGTTCGTCAGTTTCTATAGTGATCAGGGTCTTGACCATTAGTTTTCTGCTCCTGGGGTTTAGGGTTTAGGGTTTAGGGTACATTGTAAATTAACTGAGCGCCCCGTTAACTGATCCATTACAAGTAAAATGAATTACCTGCACTTGATTTGAAGCCTCTGATCCAGATGAATCACCACTATGTGAATTGCTTTGCGCCATATGCTCTCCTATATGATCAAAGGTGTCCAGAATTAATGAGAAGCTTTTTAAATTTTTCTTGTAAAAGTAAGCGGAGGCGGAGGACACTGCGGAGCAGAATGGCCTGGCGCGGCGGGAAGGTGAGCGGGAGCTTTGAGGCGGAGGACCCTGCGGAGCAGAATGGCCTGGCGTGGCGGGAAGGTGCCCCTGGGTGAGCCTCACGCGTGGGAGAAGGCGGGGTGTGGAGCGCGGCGACAGCGCGGTCTGGGGCTCGCCGGTGGTTAGGGCTCGGGGGCGACGCGTCTGCCGGCGAGGGGAGCGGGACGTTTGCGTTGCAAACGACGAGGGGGAGCTTTTTGCTATTATGATTTTAACTGTACTAGTCCGGTTATATATATAAATTTGTAATATAAGGCTTTTTCATTTTATGCAAAATTATGAGATATGAAAAAAACAACATTTGCAATAGAAAATAATTTAGCATACATAATAAAAAACAATTGTAATTGACAATCGTTGAATGCTTTTTGGACATTATTATTTTTCCTAATTACATAAAATTCAATATATAACTCCCGTGTATATTGTATCTTACTTTCGAGTGAATGTAAAATCACTCATGTTTAACTCAAAAAATATATGTTGCAACAATCTAGTTTTAAATTCAAAGAGACATCACTCAAATGTAGTGCTTATTTAGAAATACATATTCTACAGAAAAATAAAACATGTCATGATCCTGAATTGAAATAATTCCCTGAATTACAAAAACATAACATTCAAGCATTATATAAGTATACATTTAAAATTTTCAAATATCTTACACATGATTATGGAGTTTTTCACACATAATTATGGAGTTTTTCAGTAAACGAATCATAGTTTACCAAGTAAAGCAAGAAGAAAATCGAAACTTCAAGGCACGATCAGTCCTACAAAACAATTGCACAAGTGGTAAATTAAAATACATAAAAAGTGCAAAAAGAGATATACATAGAAATAATACAGTAGCCTTCAAAATAAATACCTCATTGCATTATACCGTGAGCGGTACAATAAAACATATGTACCAGGAACCCCATCAATGAAATAGATGATTGGACAAAAATAGGCAAGTTTTTGATCCAATCAATTCCGGTAGTGAGGCATCTATGAATGGGATTTATGCCCTTAGTTTAAGAAGTGCACTTCTAAATAATATTTGAATATGCATGAAAAATAATACATGCAAAAAATTACCAAATCAGCAGTGGAAGTATTGAATACCCAAGCACCTTTTGGATCGGTGCTTGTACCCCGGGGAAACTGCGTCCCCATAAGGGGGACACCCGAGGCAGCCCCCGACGGCGATGCCATCATGCCCTCGGGGGTCGCTCGCGTATCCACCTTGCCTCCCGGGGCTTCCTTCGTGAGGTCAGCCCCGGGGGTCTTCTTGGTAGCGTTGGCCCCTGGGGCCTCCACCTCCGCGGACTCAGGTCAGGAATATTAGATGCTCTGACCGGGAATATTCACGTATGCATAAATATTCCATTATGTGGTCAGAAATATTAGACCCTTCATCCGGAAATATTAAGATAACGAGGCTGTGCACGCGCGTCCGTGCCAAGTGGCGTCGTGCGGCGTGAATGAGGTTGCCGGCGGTCAATACCCGGCGGTCAGCGGTGCAAAATCCAGCAGTCCGACGACGGCTCGGTCCGGCGGTACTCGATGGTGTTAAGGACAGTGATCACCGGTTAATTGGCCGCGGTTTGAGGCTAAATTCGTCCTTAATTCATGGATTGTCACACCCCCCCACTCTGCCGCCCGTCCAGGCCTCCTCCGCCGCCGTCCCTCCGGACCTCCTCCGTTGTAATCATCGCATTCTACCTATAGCTACATCAGCAAACCCAGATCCACAGAATGACTGCTTATGCACCATCGTATCACTCCGCTCATACCACAGAGTAGTGGTTAAGAATACTACTCTGTGGTATGAGCGGAGTGATAACTCTAAGAGAAGGTAGAAATCCTAATAAAAAATGCTTAGAACGATCACACAGATCACATTGTACCTTGGAACGAGTGGCACGGGGTTTAGTAGCACGTGTTCCTGGAGCCTGTGTAGAAGATGAGTCAGAATGATTAACTGATAGCGTATTAACTAATCACATTGTACTTGTTTAGGACCACTTGAATGAGGTTCCTCCTCAGAATCCTCATGATCAGCTAGGGTTTTCAGATAAATCATCTTCAGAAGCTCTGCCAGACTGTGCAAAAGATGAGTCAAAATGATTAGAATCAGAATATCACATTGTACTGAGTTAGAAATTAACTGAGGGAAAGAGTGAAGGACATATCACGTAAATTACGGAACGACTGTAGGACTGAATGACAGATCAAACCTGTTTCGATGAACGAGTTCTTGCAATATAAGAACTTATTGTTTCATCAAGGTTAGGAATCTGGGTTGTGGCAGAGTTCACTTTAGACCGCAACATCATATACTCAGCATCCATCAAAGAAACATCTAAAACAGAAGTCATAGGTGGAGCAGCAGTTACTTCAGGAGAAAGCTACCAAAAATTGTAAAAAAAAACTGAAAGAAAGATGCAAGAAACAATACCATCATGACGAACAAAATTTTCATGCTCCAGCTCATGCTCATCATGAACATTGAATGGAGCAGGATATAGAGCAGGAGCAGGATATAGAGCAGCAGCATATGGTGTACTAGAGAGGTCACGGAACTACACAAAGACAAATACACAATGAAATAATATTTGAATATGCATGAAAAATAATACATGCAAAGAGTATGAAGCACTCACTGATAAGACACCAAATTCCTTCCCAGTTGGACATGAATTATTACAATCGATTCCTTCCAAAAAATCAAAATCTTGACTCTTAACATTGCAGAATCTTGGCAGCTCATATGATATTGAATGAGCATTACCAAAATCAGAATGAAGATCAAGGGAATCCATGTATACAACCTTCAAATGAAAAAAATTACCAAATCAGCAGTGGAAGTATTGAATACAAAATCAGCAGTGGAAGACATGCTCCTTATTTTGTAAAGCTATACAAAAGAGTGGGAATTCATAACTATTACATACCACCAGCAGTGGAAGACATGCTCCATACCAATGCCACTTAGTTCCGTTAGACTCATTCTGAAATCGCTTAACTTCTTTTTCAATGTATTGAAAGCAAACTGTAGCCCAATCATATGAACGAATTAAATCAGGACGCAAAAGAAACTTGAGATACTCCACACGAGCAGTACCGGATGTATTAGGAGCAATGATAGTCGAGATAACAACTAGCATGAAATGTCTCATAAAAGCCTCCTCATTATGTTCCGCAAGACACATATTGACAACATGAGTAATAGGGCACTTTATTCCTCCTGGATAGTCAGAGAGTAATGCCTCAGCTTCATCACATATCTCCTGACTGACATTTTCATCAGATACAACAATCTCACCAGAGGGAAGTCCAATAACTTTCCTGACAATGTCCTTGGTGAATTTGATGGATTTGTTCCCAAACTGGAATTTGGCCACGCCAACAATCATATGACGCATAACCCACTCAAGCATAGGAATCGGAACATGGAAGCTATTGACATGAAGGAACCAACCAAGTTCATGATTAATGAGAAAGCCTTTTTGATCATCTTCAAGGCTAGCAACCATTTTCTTGACACGAGTTGAAGTAAATCACAACTTGACAAGATTAGCCATTTCAGTAACACCTACAGAATTTATTAAAAAAACTATCACATCTATATGCATACATAACCAACATTCAACAGCAGCAGCATCACATCTATATGCATACATAACCAACATTCAACAACAACAGCAGGCATGGCAATCAACAGAAAAGTGCAGTGCCGGCACTCTCCATGAGCAAGTATGGCAATCAACAGTACCACATACTTGCTCATGGAGCATCAAAAGAATTCAGATCAACTACAAATTGAGATTTGTTACTCTTTCTTAACGAAATATTCATATCCCATGCTGCATTGCTGCATAGTGCATACAATGATGTAATTAGCCCCAATCACCCCTGCGTGATACGTAATTTTCAGCGCAATCAGCAAGCAGAGTAGCAGACAAGGATCGTACAAGGATTCAAGCGTATCAAGATTTAAGGTATTGTATTGTCATATTGATTGAGATTTGGGATTTCTTATTTTTACACTTATGTAACTCAGGGATTTCTAAATTAGTATATGAGATTAATCTTGATATCATTGTCACATACTTTGCATCTAAAAATGTTAGAAGAAACTTTTGAAGAAATATGAATAAATTATATGATATAAGAGATCAGACAAGAGTTCAGACAAGAAGGTTGGGATCGGACGAGTGGGGAACCAGTGCCACTATATGATATAAGAGATCAGACAAGAGTTCAGACAAGAAGGTTGGGATCAGACGAGTGGGGAACCAACGCCACTATATGATATAAGAGATCAGACAAGAGTTCAGACAAGAAGGTTGGGCTACTTCGAATCTAGTGTATCATCATATACCGTCCTGTGGTAGCCATTGCCTGTATAGCAGCACCAAAACTACAACGTCACGTGAGTTTCTGAGTGAGCTCGCCGGCGTTTGGAATTCCGGACGAGTGGCAGCAGCCGTCCAATAAATAAAATTGCACAATACTGATTCAAATAAATAACCACATCACACAGAACAGATGAAAGCAAGTGTTAAAGCAGAACCAAAGATGAAACATAGTGGCTGACAAGTCCCAATAGACCACCAAGAACAGAGAAAACAAAGCTTTTTACGTCATGTACAAACCTGATACATGTTTGTTTCATATGCTACATATGTGTATCAGTTAATACCTACATGTACCAGATGATGTGATGTTGTTCCAATGTGATATTTATATCATACTGATGCTAATCTTTTCCATTTCTATAGGTTTGTGATATTGTTCAAACCTAGAACGCAGAGGGGGCCAACGTGGAGAGTGTGGATAATATACACAATGCAGCAAATGTGAGCAGTGACCGCACCACACAAACCAACGTATGTGTCACCTTATTTGTTTGATGTGGATGTTTGTTTGTTTGTCATGTATGGTATTGCTGTTTGAGAAAACAAAGCTTTTTACGCCATTTACAAACCTGATACATGTTTGTTTCATATGCTACAAATGTGTATCAGTTGATACCTACAAGTACCTAGATGATGTGATGTTGTTCCAATGTGAGATTTATATCATACTGATGCTAGGAGGAGGCGTCGCGATGGCACTTGTGTCCAATAAATAAAATTGCACAATACATATTCAAATAAAATAACCACATCACACAAGAATAACTGAGTCATGAGCAGAGAATAAATGAGTCGGCCCACAAGAATAACTGAGGTATTAGAATGGAATAACTGAGTTCCGACACCAGACTAACTGGTTGCGTCCATTAGAATAACTGAGTGGCACATAAATAACTTGCACATATTACAATAACTATTCAGAATAAAATAACTGAGTGGCACATAAAACAACTGAGCGTTCATAGGATCAGTTCATGGCATGGATGGTGTCGGCACAATTCAGATCAACGCGGTATTTCAAGACACAAGCTGGTAGGTATGCATTTGACAGCTTGACAGCCCTAGATTGGTGGAATAACATGCAGCTTGAATAGTTCAACCGCAGCTGCAGAAATTAGAACATTCAATTATTGGTGAGAATAAAATTCTAGTAGGAAAATCTGTGATTGAAAGATAATACTAGCTGGACAACGGTAATTTTATGCCTAGGGAGTAGGGACACATGCTAACAGTTTAATTTATCGAGCACATTTTCGAATGTCCTTCCGCCATAGATGAACTATTCATAGTTAAGAGGCTAATGTATCAGAATTTTGGTTATGTAAAAAAGGTCTGCTATCATATTTTCATGTACGAAACAATGCACATGTCGGATACACTTGAGGATTAGTATAGTAGCTTCAAAAGAAATGGATGAAAACGTTTCTTAGCTACAGCTTCAGAAGAAATTAGAATATTCAATTATTGGCGAGAATAAAATTCTAGTAGGAAAATCTGTGATTGAAAGATAATACTAACTGGACAAGTGTAATTTTATGCCTAGGGAGTAGGGGTCAGATGCAATAACAAAATGCCTCCCAGAGGTAACACGAGAACAAAGGTAACAAAATTTGAAAAATGTCATTACCATTTTCTATAATTTCCTCCTTGAAGAATCAGACCCTCCATCCATTGGTGCTGGCCTCTTCTGTCTTGCTAGCTGAGAACAATCTTCATCCTCTTCTGAAAGGGAAAATGTAAAGGCGGTTACAAAGTTGTAGATTGATGTCTAATCGATGAATATTTTTTTATTGATTTATAATCGATGAACAAAATGAAAATAAAGCTATCTATTTGAGCAATACCACCACCAGCAGCAGCAATACCACTACCACCAGCACCAGCGCTACAGCCCGACGCACCGATGGTTATTGTGTTTGTACCTATAACCAATGTTTGCTGACCAGGTAAGTCTTAAGAGGTATACGATAGTAAGGCATACAGCAAAACCAAAGGAATTACATATAATATGGTTCTATAACAGTCTAACCTACTAAGAGGGAATTACAAAATGTTTGCTCTGTACCTCCAGTTCTGCGTGTTATTTCATTCATGACATCATTGATGGTCCTTAAGTCACCATTTCTTCTTAAGTGATTACCTATTTGCCCTGTAGAACTGTGATCTTCAGCCCTGGCAACCCATCCAAAAAGATTAGACCCTTGATCATGGTTTTACTTCCAGTCCCTTTTACCACATCCTCTTGCCTCAAAGTAATTTTCAAAGTCAAGTGCATGTTTGAAACCATTCCAATCACTTTCAAACTGAACAACAGCAGTCCCTGTAAAACCTCTACTAGTCCACAATGTCTTGACCTTACGTGGGAAAAAATTTGAAAATTGCTCCTTCAAACGATTTGCACTCTTTGCAACTGTCTTTCCATCCTTCAATTCAGTAGGCACATTAACTAGAACACCCATCCAGGGGTGCACAAACTTCTCGTCTTTGTTTGAAAGATATTGCGGCTCCGCAACAACTGACAGGGAGGAAGGGAAAATGTAAAGGCGGTTACAAAGTTGTTGATTGATGTCTAATCGATGAATAATTTTTTATTGATTTTGTAACAAAATGAAAATAAAGCTATCTATCTGAGCAATACCACCACCACCAACCAGCACCAGCGCTACCGCCCGACGCACCGATGGTTATTGTGTTTGTACCTATAACCAATGTTTGCTGACCAGGTAAGTCTTAAGAGGTATACGATAATAAGGCATACAACAAAACCAAAGGAATTACATATAATATGGTTCTATAACTAACAGTCTAACCTACTAAGAAGAGCTATTTATCTAAATATTCCATGTCTAATATAAAGGTGGATGGTGACCATTTAGGAATTTTTGCAAAGTATGGATCATGCAACATCACCTGATTTGTCCGCGATAATGGCAAGGTCGTGAGCAAAAGATGGATCGGTCCGGACAAATCGAGCAAATGCACGGTGGCGAGCACGCTCTCGGGCGTGGCGGCGGTTGGAGACACCGATGCCATCGGCGTGCTGGAGGAGATCCTTGAGCTGGTAGTTTTGCTTCTTCTTCCCGGGGCAGAAGGGACAGCGGAAGGTGCCGTCTCGATTGCGCACCCGGTGTTTGCCGATTGGAGGAGGCCGAACGACTTCTCCTCGTAGTCACTCTCCGCCTCCGAGTCTATCTCGTCAGAGTCGTCGGAGGTTTCCTTCGCCGCCGTGGCGTAGCCCTCGGCTTCCTCGTAGGGGTCAGCCATGGCGTTCACGAGAGCTTTGATCGCACGATTGCGTGCTTTCTTCGGCGGAATCGGTGAGAAAGGCAGAAGGTTTCACTGTTGAGAAGTTATACACACATTTCCCTATATGCAGCAGTTATAGTCCTCATAGTCCCCTGCAGGCGCCGTCACACTCACACCGCACCAGTTCATTTCTTGGAACCGCATGCCCCCCTTTGCATCTACCCCAGTTGGCACCCTTTCACTAGTCTTAATCTTCTTGTCTTCTTAACTATATTAAAGCGTACAGTTTTCTGTGTCGTCTGCATGCATGCATGCAAAAGAAAATAGGGCCCCAACCGCATGGAAGAAAACAACACGGATGAAAAGGAGAAGAGAAAAAAGAAAAAGAAAAATGTACTTTTACCTTTTTGAAAATCATAAAGAAACTAAGAATTTTACGTAAAGGTCCTTGGTCACCTTCCGTCACCAGCCTCCTCAGATCTCTTTCAATTTCTGAAACTTGTTTCCCTCTACTAGAAACAATGTAATATGACCAAGTGTGATAAGATATTCGATTATCTCTTTGAGAAAGGACATGTCAAGGTGCGCGAAGGCCATGTCCACGATTGAAGTTTGAAAACGACCCTTCTCTCCTTAATGTTGATTGCAACACCAAAGTGTTGATTCGACCTGATCAAGCCGAATCAGCTAAGTTGAAGAACCTCGTCTGGATACACACAAATCTGTGGATAAAGAAAGGCCGCTTGATGACAAGACACCTAGACGACCGAGAGTTACTTTTGATGCATTCTTGAAAGAAGCGTAAGAAAAAATTGAGGTGACTTTGATACGTGCGAGATGTCTATATCACACTCTTGTCTGTTAATATTTGTTTGTATTTATTCGTGGTGACTATGATTATAAATCAGAGTTTTGCTGCATAAAGAGATCTGATACTATGTTGTATCAGATGATACCTGTACGTACCACCTAGTTCATGAATGTACCAGCTGGTATGTAATTGTAACATTTAAATACTAGGATGTTCCAAGCAGTGTTTTATTCTCATCTCTTCTCATACCTCCCTGCTACCTGCTAAACACCTACGTGTTGAATTTCTGAATTTCTACAGTGTTACCTCAAGGAGACACAGTGTTACCTCCAGGTGACACAGTGTTAACCGGATTCAATAGCCTTAACCGGAGACAATCCCCTTGCATTCTCAGTCGTCACCTTTTCAAGTTGCTTTGCACGTGAATTTAATTCTCTCCTATTATCTAATTCAATCTTATGAGGGGCAACGAGGGTGACCCCTCGCGGCGGGGGAACCTCCACCGCCACCCGCCGCCGGACTAACCTTGCAACTCTATATGTGCAGGAATATTTAACACATCATAAGGAACTATTTACATAACCAATGGTAAATATTCCATTCTACGGTCAGGAATATTTATAGATAATCCGGAAATATTCCGGGCTTGTGGCTCAATTTTATCCTTCACTAAATCATCAACCTTGCTGGTGTATTCACGAATGAACTGCATGCACAGCAGGGGGATGTTACTCACAGAAAACTGCACATAAATAAACATCACCAAGGATATGCGCATAAATAAGGTACCTGTAGGAGATATGGGAAGGAAAAGTGCACCATGTTGTTCATCCATGCAAGCTCAAGGGCAACATCTGGCCAGATCAAGTCGTAACAAATGAACAGGCAAGATGCAAAGCATTCTCTCTTTCCCTGCAGGATATTTACAGAATATTTACAATTGGGGATGTTAATATTTATGGGGGAGCACAAAATATTCCACTCTGTATAAAGGAATATTTACTGATGGTTATGTTAATATTTCCGGATGAAGGGTCTAATATTTCTGACCACAGAAAGGAATATTTACTGTTGGATACATGAATATTTCGAGTCAGAGCATCTAATATTCCTGACGTGAGTCTGCGGAGGTGGAGGCCCCAGGGGCCAGCGCTACCAAGAAGACCCCCGGGGCTGACTCGTAAGCCTAACTGCGCAAAAACATGGAAGGAGTTCTGCTTTGCTTGTGTTGATGCAGAGGAGTTCCGTCTTGTACAGATATGTGGTCTAAATATTATTGTCCACGTAAGGAGAACGTACTTCATATTATTTCTTGTCTATGACAGGTTATATTACAAATATTCTATAAACTATTCCTTTCTGACATACTTTTTTAGGTTGATGACTTAGAAGAAGTGAGTGAATACTACCAGAATAGAGGATGCTTTAATGAACTTATTGCTCTCATGGAGAGTGGTCTTGGTCTTGAATGTGCACGCATGGGAATCTTCACAGAACTGGGAGTTCTGTATGCTAGATACTGCTCTGAGAAGCTTATAGAGCACATCAAACTTTTCTCCACCCGTCTCAACATTTCGGGCTTGCGATGAACAGCAACACTGGAGACGCGAACATATGCCTCTGTGGCCCCACCGCCGCCGACGACCGGTGACCCCTCGCGGCGGGGGAACCTCCACCGCCACCCGCCACCGGACTAACCTTGCTACTCTATATGTGCAGGAATATTTAACACTTCATAAGGAACTATTTACATAACCAATGGTAAATATTCCATTCTACGGTCAGGAATATTTATAGATAATCCGGAAATATTCCGGGCTTGTGGCTCAATTTTGTCCTTCACTAAATCATCAACCTTGCTGGTGTATTCACGAATGAACTGCATGCACAGCAGGGGGATGTTACTCACAGAAAACTGCACATAAATAAACATCACCAAGGATATGCGCATAAATAAGGTACCTGTAGGAGATATGGGAAGGAAAAGTGCACCATGTTGTTCATCCATGCAAGCTCAAGGGCAACATTTGGCCGGATCAAGTCGTAACAAATGAACAGGCAAGATGCAAAGCATTCTCTCTTTCCCTGCAGGATATTTACAGAATATTTACAATTGGGGATGTTAATATTTCTGGGGGAGCACAAAATATTCCACTCTGTATAAAGGAATATTTACTGATGGTTATGTTAATATTTCCGGATGAAGGGTCTAATATTTCTGACCACAGAAAGGAATATTTACTGTTGGATACATGAATATTTCGAGTCATAGCATCTAATATTCCTGACGTGAGTCTGCGGAGGTGGAGGCCCCAGGGGCCAGCGCTACCAAGAAGACCCCCAGGGCTGACTCGTAAGCCTAACTGCGCAAAAACATGGAAGGAGTTCTGCTTTGCTTGTGTTGATGCAGAGGAGTTCCCCCTTGTTGACATGTGGTCTAAATATTATTGTCCAGGTAAGGAGAACGTACTTCATATTATTTCTTGTCTATGACAGGTTATATTACAAATATTCTATAAACTATTCCTTTCTGACATACTTTTTTAGGTTGATGACTTAGAAGAAGTGAGTGAATACTACCAGAATAGAGGATGCTTTAATGAACTTATTGCTCTCATGGAGAGTGGTCTTGGTCTTGAATGTGCACGCATGGGCATCTTCACAGAACTGGGAGTTCTGTATGCTAGATACTGCTCTGAGAAGCTTATAGAGCACATCAAACTTTTCTCCACCCGTCTCAACATTTCGGGCTTGCGATGAACAGCAACACTGGAGACGCGAACATACGCCTCTGTGGCCCCACCGCCGCCGACGACCGGTGACCCCTCGCGGCGGGGGAACCTCCACCGCCGCCCGCCGCCGGACTAACCTTGCTACTCTATATGTGCAGGAATATTTAACACTTCATAAGGAACTATTTACATAACCAATGGTAAATATTCCATTCTATGGTCAGGAATATTTACAGATAATCCGGAAATATTCCGGGCTTGTGGCTCAATTTTGTCCTTCACTAAATCATCAACCTTGCTGGTGTATTCACGAATGAACTGCATGCACAGCAGGGGGATGTTACTCACAGAAAACTGCACATAAATAAACATCACCAAGGATATGCGCATAAATAAGGTACCTGTAGGAGATATGGGAAGGAAAAGTGCACCATGTTGTTCATCCATGCAAGCTCAAGGGCAACATTTGGCCGGATCAAGTCGTAACAAATGAACAGGCAAGATGCAAAGCATTCTCTCTTTCCCTGCAGGATATTTACAGAATATTTACAATTGGGGATGTTAATATTTCTGGGGGAGCACAAAATATTCCACTCTGTATAAAGGAATATTTACTGATGGTTATGTTAATATTTCCGGATGAAGGGTCTAATATTTCTGACCACAGAAAGGAATATTTACTGTTGGATACATGAATATTTCGAGTCATAGCATCTAATATTCCTGACGTGAGTCTGCGGAGGTGGAGGCCCCAGGGGCCAGCGCTACCAAGAAGACCCCCAGGGCTGACTCGTAAGCCTAACTGCGCAAAAACATGGAAGGAGTTCTGCTTTGCTTGTGTTGATGCAGAGGAGTTCCCCCTTGTTGACATGTGGTCTAAATATTATTGTCCAGGTAAGGAGAACGTACTTCATATTATTTCTTGTCTATGACAGGTTATATTACAAATATTCTATAAACTATTCCTTTCTGACATACTTTTTTAGGTTGATGACTTAGAAGAAGTGAGTGAATACTACCAGAATAGAGGATGCTTTAATGAACTTATTGCTCTCATGGAGAGTGGTCTTGGTCTTGAATGTGCACGCATGGGCATCTTCACGGAACTGGGAGTTCTGTATGCTAGATACTGCTCTGAGAAAAGCTTATAGAGCACATCAAACTTTTCTCCACCCGTCTCAACATTTCGGGCTTGCAATGAACAGCAACACTGGAGACACAAACATACGCCTCTGTGGCCCCGCCGCCGCCGACGACCGGTGACCCCTCGCGCGCGAGGGGCTTCGAAACAGAGATAATGGCTTCGCCAGAAAACAGTCAAAAAGGCATTCAATCCAGTCTGCTTCGATCAAAAAGCTGTGCGGTAGAAGGTAAAAAGGCTGGCAACGAGTACTGTAGCCACAGAAGCAGTACTACTTGCAACAGCAAGAACTAGTACTACTTCTCACGAAGAACACATGTAACAGGGACACAACCTCAGGAATAAAATCAACCAGCACAACAAACCGAAGCTTCTTGAATCAGAGGAATCAATGCGCACACACCTCAACACCTAACAAAAATTCAATCTCACAGGAGCAAAGTAAATGCAAGGCAAAAAAAGGATGAACCAGTGCCTGGCGGCGCACACAGGAGAGAGAACGTGAGAGGCAAAATGACCCAATGGATTGAAAAGTGAATTCTAGAAGGGGTAGTCCAAACCCTAGGGATTGGGGTCCTATTTATAGGCAGCCCAACACTAGGAATATTCTACCAGCCCCTTAGGGTTTTACAGACTCAAAAATAAAGGAAAAGACTCTACTGCCCTTAGGAATTTTTACAGACACAACTGACTGACTGTGGGCCTAGAGTTATAGATGACTTATCCGGAAGCTCAGCTTTCATAGCGACTACGGCTTCTCTTCTGGACAGTCGGATACAAGACCAACGGTTGTTAGTTTTGCGCTGAAACTGACAAAGCCTCCACCAGCTTTGCACCAGGTACCCGGATTGGGCCGGCCCGACTCCGCAGCTCTCTCATCCCGGCAATCGCTCACCGCCCGTGTACCTGAGTCAGTCCTGGTCAACAGCCCAGTGGGTCTTCTACTGCTTCTGGCCCATGCACCCGGATTGGGCCAGCCCGACTTCGCAGCCTCCTCTGCCCGACAGTCGCTCGCTGCCCGTGTACCTGAGTCACACGCGGTCCATGAAACAGCAGATCTCTTCTTCTTCTGTCCTCTTTGACTATCGTTGACAATGACTCATCACTTCTGGAGCCATGAGGCCCACGCTATTCAGCATGGCTCCTCAATCTCCCCCTTGATGAGTGCATTGTCAACACTCCTCTTTTTCAGCTCTTCAGCATCTGCGAACAAATGTGGAAACACGAAAACAAAACACAAGAAAAACAGAGAAGAAGAAAAATAAGGTAAAAGTTTAACCTTAATGACCAAAAGCCAAACAAAAGCAAGAAGCGGTCATTATGGTTAACCAAAACATAAAAGCTCAAAATGAGTGCGATTTCAGAACAACAAGGATATCGACAGAGTAAGAACTCCCCCTTAAACTCTGATCCCAAAATTTCTCCCCCTTGTTGACAAGTGAACTCATCAAGCACTCAAAAGAGACACAGACTCCCCCTGAAATGCAACTCCCCCTCAAAATATGCAGTGAATGCAATTGGGGTGCAGGTGGAGAGTAGAAAGCATGCTTCTCAGATATGATTGACGGCAGTTACAACATCTGACAGGTATAGCAAAATAGATACTGTCTAAGAGACATGGCATGATCAGTGCAAGAGATGATATCTAAAGAAAGTCATTTAGCACGCATATTTCAGTTTTTGCAAACAAAAGCATCACCACATTTTCCAGTTAACAAGCAAGGTAAAGCATGATATGCAGAAGCTAACTGATATCTACCAAGATAAGCATCGTCCAAAACAAAGTGCTTCAGCAAACTTGTAGTCTTGTTAAATTTCAGGCTTTTTCATTTTCCTTTTTCATTTTTGCCAAGGGTTATTTGCATGTCAAACCTTATGCTAACCGATCAAGTCAAGCCTAGGCCAGAACTGGACCATCAGAAGCTTAAGACATTGGTCTTGGCATACACTACACTGTCCTAGTTCATACCAAAGTGCTATGGTAAGCAGTCCAGAACAATATAATGCGACAAAGCAAACCCACTTGGATCTTTTCAACTTAAGCATAAAAAGGCATGGAATTTTCATTCATTTTTGATTTTTATCATTTTTATAGCACATTTTCCATGTTAAAGCATAAAGATGTCCAAGTTGCATATCTGCATCTATGTGATGAACTAGCTACAAGGCATGTAACAAATAGCAAAAGCACTCAGCCTACACATGCTGGTTACCAGAAGCAATGGTGATCATTTTTCAAGTTGAAAGCGTAAAAGCCATGCATATGACAGATATCAGACATATCAAGCGAACTGAAACAAAGCATGATCATTGACAAGTAATCAATAGCATGTACCCGCTAGAATAAGTAAAGCAGTTCAATCATATAACAGAAGCAAGCTTAAAAGTGTGATATGTGAATATGTATGATATGAACACACACAAAAGACTCAAGAAAAGAGTAAAGAAGAAAGAAAACTGACTCAAAATATCCTAAAAAGGATACACAACACCCAAATCCCCTCGTAAACGCTCAAAGGTAGACTGATCTAGGGGTTTGGTGAAAATGTCAGCCAACTGATGATGGGTATCAACATGAATAAGGTCAATGACACCTTTCTCATATTGATCCCGCAAGAAGTGAAAGCGCACATCAATATGTTTGGTTTTTGAATGAAGACACGGGTTTTTCCCTACACTAATAGCACTAGTGCTGTCGCAAAACAATGGAACCCTGGTAGGAAAGAACAACCCAAAGTCTCGTAGAGTGGAAATCATCCAAACCAACTGTGAGCAGCAGCTAGCAGCAGCTACGTACTCAGCCTCTGTGGTCGAAAGAGCAACTCCAGATTGCTTTCGAGAAGACCAAGAGACAAGAGATGAACCAAGAAACTGGCAAGTACCGGAAGTCGACTTGCGATCCAACCGGCACCCACCAAAGTCGGCATCCGAAAAGCCAGATAAATCAAGAGATGATGATGCTGAATAATAAAGACCAAGATCAGGCGCATAGATGAGATACCTGAAAATGCGCTTGACAGCCTGCCGGTGAGACGCGCGTGGTGAAGACTGAAAACGCGCAAAGTCCCACGGCGAACTGTATGTCCGGTCTTGTTGCCGTTAAGTATAACAGCGAACCGATCATCCCTCGAAATTCTCTCTCATTGACCTTGACACCGCTCTCGTCCTTGTCCAAACCCCCAGAAGTACCCATCGGGGTCATCTGCGGCTTCAATTCACCACCAAAGTCAAATTTCTTAAGCATGTCTCGAGTATACTTACCCTGGTGGATGAAGGTGCCATCCTTGGTCTGCTTGATCTGGAGCCCTAGGAAATACTTAAGCTCACCCATGAGGCTCATTTCAAACTCACTGTGCATCTGCTCAGAAAACATAGACACAAGAGAATCAGTAGTACCGCCAAAGATAATATCGTCCACATAAATCTGAGCGACTAAGAAATCTGAAGCAACTCTAAGCAAAAAGAGAGTTTTGTCCACAGAACCCATCACAAAGCCCTTCCCCAACAAAAATTGCTTCAACCGGTCATACCAAGCCCTGGGGGCTTGCTTCAACCCGTATAAAGCTTTGTGCAACTTAAAAACATGTCGAGGAAACTTAGGGTTCTCAAAACCGGGGGGTTGCCTAACATAAACCTCCTCCTCTATGAACCCGTTTAGAAAAGCACTCTTAACGTCCATTTGAAAAAGCTTAAAACCCTTCGAAATGGCAAAAGCTAGAAGAATACGAATGGACTCAAGACGGGCCACAGGAGCGAAGGTTTCTTCAAAGTCAATACCTTCCTTCTGGCAATAACCCTGGGCAACTAGTCGAGCCTTGTTGCGCACCACAACCCCATCTTCACCTTGTTTGTTCTTGAATACCCACTTGGTGCCTATGGGGTTGCATCCTGGTGGCGGCTCAACTAATGTCCAAACCCGATTGCGGACAAAATTCTCAAGCTCTTCTTGCATAGCATTAATCCAATTAGAATCAGAAAGAGCATGAGAGATGTCTCTGGGCTCAAAAGATGCAACAAACGCAGATTCAGCAAACACAGCAAGAGAGGCAGAAGAACGCAAGGTTCTCTCAGTCAAATCACCAATGATGAGCTCTGAGGGGTGATCACGCTGAACTGCTCGGGTTCCCTGGTGATCTGAAGTCACCTCACCGGAGTCAGCAGCTGGCACCTCTGGACTCGACTGAGGAGGCTCGATCGAAGTGGAAGAAGTGATCAGAGGTCCGCCCTCATCATCAGTCGAAGTCTTAGAAGGTGTGGGCTCTGCGGGGGATGCAGAAGGCCTGCCCTCATCAGCAGCTGGAGTATCCTCATCTTCCTCGAAGATGGACTCTCTGAGCTCATCATCACCAGAAAGCTCAAAAGAAGGAGTCAAAGAAGGCAAGGACTCATCAAAAGAAACCTCACAAGTCTCGACAAGCAGCTGGGATTCGAGGTTCCAAACACAGAAGCCTCGAGAATGCAATGCATAACCAAGAAAGACACCATCCCAGCAACGAGACTCAAACTTGTCCAAATGCCCTCCCTTCTTGAGCACAAAGCACTTGCAGCCAAACGCTCGCAAGTGGCTCACCTTGGGCTGTCTGCCAAACCGCAACTCATATGATGTCTTACCAAGGTAAGCTCTAAGAAAAATGCGGTTGGCCAGATAGCAAGCCGTGTTCATGGCTTCAGCCCAAAAACGCCTAGGAGTCCTGTGCTCATCGAGCATCGTCCTGGCCATCTCGACTAGCGTGCGGTTCTTTCGTTCCACAACGCCATTCTGTGGGGGAATGTAAGGAGAAGAAAACTGATGGTCCAGACCCTGATCACTACAGAAGCTGACGAACTGAGAGTTCTTGAACTCAGAGCCGTTGTCGGAGCGAATTGCTCGCATCCGACCATTGTTCTCATTCTTCAGCTTCAAAATCAGGTCATGGACAAATTGAAAGGTTTCATCCTTAGACTCCAAAAAGAAAACCCACGAGAATCGAGAAAAGTCGTCAACAATCACAAGTGCATACCACTTCCCACCGACTGAGCGTACCCGAGCTGGACCTACAGTGTCCAAATGTAAAAGCTCGCCTGGATACGAAGTCATTACCTGAGTCACAGGTGAGTGAGAAGCGGCAACCATTTTCCCATGACGACAGGGATGACAAACTAGATCCTTCTCCATTTTAAGCTTGGGCAATCCTCGGATGAGGTCCATAGAGCTTAACCTGACTAGCAGATCAAAACTCAAATGACCTAACCTCCTATGCCACTTCCAGAGCTCAGAAGAAGATCCAGCAATCAAACAGCGAGAAGGGCCAAAAGAACTAGAGAAGTCAATTCGAAAAACTTTACCGAAGGGTAAAATATGACAAACCAAAGACCCTCTAGAATCAATCACAGAAGAATTGCCCTTCTTAAAACGCACTTCCAAACCATCCTCAAGAAGTTGCGACACAGAAATCAAGTTGAAGTTCAAATTTTTAACCAAAGCAACATTCTTTAAAGAGAAATGATCTGAAATGCGAATTGAGCCTATGCCACTTACTTTCCCTTGACCGCTGTTCCCGAACGTGATATATTCTTTGGAGCTCGGGGGAGTGAGACTGGAGAACCATCTGCGATGTCCCGTCATGTGGCGAGAGCATCCTGAGTCCATGATCCAAACATCCTCCAGTCCCCGGTCCTGCACAATCAGTGTCTGTAAGTGGGAGCAAATGGTCCGGCACCAGGTTTAGCAAAAGAGCTAAACCAGTGTCGAGCCATCTGCTCAAAAGATGGAAAGCGAAAACCATCAAAAGAGTTTGGACCAAAACGCGGCTCAAAGCGCGGTCCTCGGTTCTGCCTAACCCTGCAGCCACGAGGTCCAGAACCGTAGCCAACACGGTCTGGAACTCTGCCGGAACGGATACCACCAACTAGAGCACGGGCAAGAAAGCCGTCTCCTCTACCACCACCTACACGACGCGGCCTGGCCTCCAGCCTCTCCCCACGCCGAGGAACACGCAGTCTACCACCCTGCTGATAGAACTGCTCCTGATCACTACGAGCCCTCTCTGCTCTCTCAACCCGCTTTCTCCTGAAGCAGAACTCCGCAAGATGCCCGTCTCTCTGACAGTACTCACAATGATAGGTGGGCTTCTTGGGATGTGGTTGAGGTTTAGGATTCTTGGGCTTGGTAGTGTTTGGTATGGTCTTTTTGGGCTGAGAGGGTCCAGGAAGAGAGTCAAGAGAAGTGTGGAGATTTTTGGGCTTTGGAACCCAGATAGGTTTCTTAGGTGGAGCTTTAGGTGATTCATGGATCACTCCATCCTTGGGCTGACAAGCCTGGGAAGACTCAGTGGAGTGAGTCTTGGGATACCTCTGCTCTGGAGTCATTTTACTCCACTCCACTGCCCGGCTGATGGCACTCTCAAAGTCAGCCTTGGTGTAGGTGTAACCTACCCCAAACCCATCCTGCCTCTTGAACTGCTGGATCATCATGCCAAGCTGTGGCTCTCTGGCACTGATCCAACTCAGGATAGAACGGAGGTAAAAGTTCTCATTCTGAGAATCTGCTAGCTCCTCTCTCAAGGAAGCTAGAACCTCCACCTGAGACAAGCAGGTCTCACACTCACTCTCTATTTGGACAGACTTTTCAGCTTTCAGCTTGATTAGCTCCATTCTAAGAGACAGACAGTTCTCACAGACAGTGGGTGGAACTGACAATGTCTCAAGCTCTAGCCTAGTCTGCGCAAGCTCAGCTCTCAACCTCTCTAAATCACCCAAATGCTCATTGCCCTTGGAATTCAGCTCAGCTAAAATAGCTAGATGAGATTGGCAATCAACACAGGGTGCGACGACAGTGGCTTGAGCATTTTTCAGCTCCAGCTGAGCGCTTTCAAGCTCAGTGGCCAAAGCGTCCCTCTCATCAACCCTTTCTGTGTACCTGGACTTCAGAGTCGACAGGTCACCCAGAAGCACCTCACACTTCGGGCACTCACTGCTATCACCCAAGCAAGGGGAAGAAGATAGACTTTCTATTCTACCGTTGGCTACGGCAAGCTCACTTTCTAACTCGTCTATCCTTTTCTTAGCTCCCCTAAGCAGTTTCTCCCGATACTTCAACTCCTGACGATTGCTCTCAAGTAAATCAACAATTTCGCGCTCATAAGATGATACCTTGCTGTCGTCGTCGTCGGAGTCGTCGGAGGAGCTCTTTTCTTCTCTATCCCCAAGAGCCATTGAACAGAAGCTCTTGCGGGATCTTCGGCGCTGGTGTGAGCGGCTCTTCGGCATGTCTCCGAAGGCCATGAAGCAGAGGCCCGCCGGATCATCCTTGTCCTTCCCCTTCTTGATGGAGATCTCCTCATCGCTTGAGCTCGATGAAGAGGAAGAAGACGTGGATCTCTTGGAGTAGCTCTTCTCCATCTCGGCGAAGAAGGCCTTGTCGCGCTTCTTGTTCTCACGCCGGTAGTCCTTCAGGGCCTTCTTGAAGAAACGAGTCTTCGGCTTGCCCTTGTTGAAGGAGGGGCTCTCATGCTTGCCGGAGTCGTGGAAGCTGCTGCCGGTGCCCTTCTTGTATCCACTGCGCTTGGGGCAGTCGGCGATGAAGTGTCCTGGATCACCACATTCAAAGCATCCGGATTTTGTGCCGTGTCTTTTGAACATTCTCTTATCATAGACACGACGCACCCGGTTGTTAAAGAGACACAAATCATCATCTCCCAACAATTCAAGCTGGTCCTCAGTGATAGTCATCAAAGAGAACCCAGCACAGCTCACAACAGAGGAATCAACTGAAGGTGTAGCAAGGGCCAGGGATTTTGATCCAGAACCAGTGAGATTTGATCTCAACTGGATATCTACCTCAGTGGCCTTCAGCTTGCTAAACAACTATGAAATGGTCAAGGTATCATAAGAAGTACTCTCAACGATAGAGGATACCTTGATCTCCCAGATCTTTGGGTCCAAGGTATGAAGAACCTTGAGCGCCTCCTCGTGATCTGAGACTAACTGAGCACCCTCAGCCTTGTTGTCCCGAAGCTTGTTAATGATCGACTGAAAGCGACCAAACAAAGCCTCAACAGATTCACCCGGCTTCTGTGTGAAATTCTCATATTCACGCCGGTAGGTCTGATAGAGCCGAGCCTTGACCTGTGCTGTTCCCTCATGGTGTGCCTTGAGGGTAGCCCAGATCTTTCTCGCAGTGGAGAGATGACTCACACGCTCAAACTCAGTGGGACCTAAGCCAGAAAACAGAATGTTCACAGCCTTACTGTTGCTCAGATGCTGAGCAATGATACCAGCAGTACCTTGCTCAGTAACTGGCAAAATGACAAACGTGGTGTCAACGCAAATGTCCCATATGTCCGAACCCTGGCTCATAAGATAGGCTCGCATGCGAGTCTTCCAATAATTATAGCCATAGGCTTCTAAGGACGGGACCTTGCCAGGAGACGTCATAGTCACTACTGGGGTTTAGAACCGGTTAAGGTATGGAAAAACCCTAACCTCGCTCTGATACCACTTGTAGGACCGAAAGTAACGACCAGAGGGGGGGGGTGAATGGGCGCCTTAAAAATTCTTTCGAATCAATGGCCTGTTCCCAATACCCAACGCACCTCAAAATACTATGCAGCAGAGAGCAAACAGAAGGCCTAAGTCTAAAGGTATCTAACCTAGAAGCAATTGATAATAAACAGTGTAAATCTAAAGTAATGCAACTAGACAGATGAACAAGTTGTAACAGGCCTAAACTTCTCAATGAAATGATCTAAGTATGTGTAAGATGAAAAGAGAAGTTACTGTCCAAATTTGTCTCCTGTTCGGAACTTGGCGAAGCCCCCTTTGCACGTCGAGGTCTGCTTCGAAGGTTGGTGACGGAGTCTGTCCGAGATGCCGAAGGTGTCACGGTCTAGCCTAGTTCGAAGTGGCAAGTTGCAAAGTGTACTTCGGAGCGAAGTATGACAATGCCGGAGCCTGGTTCGAAGTATGTACTTCGAAGTCAAGGCTTCGAACACAGCTTCGAACCAAGAGCTTCGGAGCAAGGTGACTGAGTCGAAGCCTGCTTCGAAGTGTGCACTTCGAAGACAAAAACTTCGAACACAGCTTTGAACCGAAAGCTTCGAAGCAAACCTTCGAACAGAAAAACTTCGCACACAAAGTACACACGGACTACCTTCGAACAGAGAAGCGAAGCCTGTCACACGACAGAAAGACAAGTTCGAAGCCTAAGCCCTACCTTCGAAAAGAATAAGCTTCGAATCAACAGGCGAAGGCTGATACACGTCCGAGAAAGCAAAACGAAGTTTAACAGAGGAGCAAGCTCCGAAGTCAACTTCGAATACAGTCGAAGTGAGGACTTCGAAGCACTCAAGACAAAGTACCTTCGCACAGACGTTCGAAGTATAGATGCTGATTGTTTTGAAAAATACTCCGAAGTCAGACACAGAAGACAAAAACAGTCTGTGGTTCGAACGAAGCCTCTGAGAGTATACGCTCGAAGCCTGCCTCACGGAGCTGAGGGGCTTCGAAACAGAGATAATGGCTTCGCCAGAAAACAGTCAAAAAGGCATTCAATCCAGTCTGCTTCGATCAAAAAGCTGTGCGGTAGAAGGTAAAAAGGCTGGCAGCGAGTACTGTAGCCACAGAAGCAGTACTACTTGCAACAGCAAGAACTAGTACTACTTCTCACGAAGAACACACGTAACAGGGACACAACCTCAGGAATAAAATCAACCAGCACAACAAACCGAAGCTTCTTGAATCAGAGGAATCAATGCGCACACACCTCAACACCTAACAAAAATTCAATCTCACAGGAGCAAAGTAAATGCAAGGCAAAAAAAGGATGAACCAGTGCCTGGCGGCACACACAGGAGAGAGAACGTGAGAGGCAAAATGACCCAATGGATTGAAAAGTGAATTCTAGAAGGGGTAGTCCAAACCCTAGGGATTGGGGTCCTATTTATAGGCAGCCCAACACTAGGAATATTCTACCAGCCCCTTAGGGTTTTACAGACTCAAAAATAAAGGAAAAGACTCTACTGCCCTTAGGAATTTTTACAGACACAACTGACTGACTGTGGGCCTAGAGTTACAGATGACTTATCCGGAAGCTCAGCTTTCGTAGTGACTACGGCTTCTCTTCTGGACAGTCGGATACAAGACCAAAGGTTGTCAGTTTTGCGCTGAAACTGACAAAGCCTCCACTAGCTTTGCACCAGGTACCCGGATTGGGCCGGCCCGACTCCACAGCTCTCTCAGCCCGGCAATCGCTCACCGCCCGTGTACCTGAGTCAGTCCTGGTCAACAGCCCAGTGGGTCTTCTACTGCTTCTGGCCCATGCACCCGGATTGGGCCAGCCCGACTTCGCAGCCTCCTCTGCCCGACAGTCGCTCGCTGCCCGTGTACCTGAGTCACACGCGGTCCATGAAACAACAGATCTCTTCTTCTTCTGTCCTCTTTGACTATCGTTGACAATGACTCATCACTTCTGGAGCCATGAGGCCCACGCTATTCAGCATGGCTCCTCATACAGCCAGATAGATCCGGGATGGATTCGGATAGGATAGGAAACGCATTTGAATACTTATTCCAATGTGAGGTTGCGTGTCTGCCGCGCCCATTCCAGATTCCAGATTTCCAAAGAAATACACAGAACCCCCTTGGGTGCTGTTGTCGTGCCGCGTTCAGCTCACCTCTAGGCTCTAGGCTCTAGCAGGAACCCAAGATACTGCTTAGAGGCGGTGCTCCGGCGCGAAACAGCGAAAGTGAAGCTGACACAGTAGGAGTAGCCGCCCTCGTATACGATGGAGTAGGCCCACGATCTGATGTGACAAGGGTTGTCCGATCACGTCGAGGCTGTATATTCTGTGTATTTATCCACTGCACCGCTGCTGGCCTTTCACCTCAATCCGTCATCTTGCAGTTAAGAACTCGACA
Source organism: Zizania palustris (assembly GCA_019279435.1). Taxonomy (NCBI): domain Eukaryota; kingdom Viridiplantae; phylum Streptophyta; class Magnoliopsida; order Poales; family Poaceae; genus Zizania; species Zizania palustris. The sequence goes on along the minus strand of JAAALK010000284.1, from coordinate 62,776,397 downwards.
AGATAGCCAATTCATTAGGTTTGAATGCAGTGACATGATGCTGTCACTGGGTCCAGAAACCCTTTTTTTCTGGCAGTGACTTCTTGGTGTTATATAATACTTGTAACATATATTACAAAAGTGTTTAGTCATGTTGAGTCATAAATATGTCATGTATGTTTAGTACCAGTAAGCAAACATAGCAAACAGAAAAACAATTCACAAAAAAATACAAATCTGCTCAGAGTGTATAACTGGTACATACCGTCTCCACTGGATTTAATATCAGTTTAGACGACCGAGAGTTACTTTTGATGCATTCTTGAAAGAAGGGTAAGAAAAAATTGAGGTGACTTTGTTACGTGCGAGATGTCTATATCACACTCTTGTCTGTTAATATTTGTTTGTATTTATTCGTGGTGACTATGATTATAAATCATAGTTTTGCTGCATAAAGAGATCTGATACTATGTTGTATCAGATGATACGTGTACTGTACCATTGTGTCCCGTTAAGGATATTGTCTACGCTTAAGGCTATTGATTCCGGTTAAGGCCATTGTCTCGGTTAAGGATATTGACACCGGTTAAGGCTATTGTCTCCGCTTAAGGCTATTGATTCCGGTTAAGGGGATTGTCTCAGGTTAAGGTTATTGCACCGCAGCGGCCAGCCGACCTGGCTAGGCTTTCGGCCTAGCCCAGCGCCGCGCCCTGCCCTCCTCTTCTCTGCGGCGGGACCCGCCTGTCAGCGCAGCCAACGCGCGCCGCGCCCAGCTCTCTACCGCTGCCGCTGATCAGACAAGGGATCGGACAAGAGATCGGACAAGCAAAGTGGATAGCGGGTCGTATCACACCGTGAACCGATGATGGATCGATTAAACAACCTTTGGCGGCGATTCCATCAGAGACATCAAAATTTTACACTCAGACATGCATGTACTTCACCTGAACATTTCATTGTCTTTCTCCGTTTATAGAACCGAACCACTAAAGTGAGGCTTTCCATTGCAGGACCTAGATTCTATGGGGACTCTTCCTATTGGTTCCATCCGTGTATGTACCTCATCTGAACATTTCACTGTCTTTCTCTGTTTATATAACTGAACCACTAAGTGAGTCTGCAGGGAAATTGTGATATCTATTCAGTGGATTTGGATGATTTTTACCGCAATGAGCAAGCTCTCAACATTCTGATCATTTGTTGGGCTACTTCAAATCTAGTGTATCATCACATATAACGTCTTGTGGTAGCCATTGCCTGTATAGCAGCCCACCTGAAGAAATTTGGAACCCAACATTTTACAATGTTGTAAATTACTATGGTTGTTTAGCAGGTAGCAGGGAGGTATGAGAAGAGATGAGAATAAAACACTGCTCGGAACATCCTAGTATTTAAAGAGGCATAGACTGCTTGGCTATCCATTGCTGACCAAAAGAACTACATCAGTTCATAACCACTGCTGACCAAAATACCTAATTCAGTTTACCTCTGTAGGATTTATTTTAATCTTGGTCAGGTTAAGTTTTTCATACTCAGCATTTGCACTTAATATGCATCAACAGAAAAGGAAAATACTCCAAAATCCAAATATAACTAATTGACGATTGATATGTCCAAATATGTGAAACAAAGGTAACACTGTGTCTACCGGAGGTAACACTGTGTCTCCCGGAGGTAACACTGTGTCTCCTAGAGGTAACAATTTACACCCTTTGTGCACCCCCTTCTCTTTATGCAGCAAAACTCTCGACCAAATCCTTCTCGAGGTGTCGAATTTGGTCTCCCTAAATTGTCGGGCCTGACTAGTTGCTATTTGCTCGGCCATAAGCTCATATTTTTTCTAGAGTGCATCAAAAGTAACTATCGGTCGTCTAGCTGTCTTGTCATCAAGCGGCCTTTCTTTATCCATAGATTTGTGTGTATCCGGACGAGATTCTTCAACTACAATGTTCTTCCCCTTAGATGATTTGGCTTGATCAGGCCGAATCAACACTTTGGTGTTTCTGGGATCACTCTCCTATGGCGGTGACGTCCTCCATAGCGACGGATTTCTCCTTGATGACTTCCTCATCCCTGGCTGTGACACGCTTTTATGTGGTGGCGCCCTCCTCCACGACGGCAAACCAAACACATGTTATTACTCGACAACCAAACATAGGTTGTTTCCGCACGTAGGGATTTAAGGTGGGCCTGCAGTGTGGCCATTGGGTCATGTTACTTCTGGGACAATGTTGTCTTTCAGTCTCTTTCCTCTATAACTTCCGAAGATGGATAACTAGGGGTGGTTCGAATAGTTTCCAACCATATCCGAAGAAACGAAATCAGATTTTTTTAATCGAATACAGATTTTTTCTCCCGGATACGGAAACAAATATGATATCGATGAAATCCGACGGATACGGATATAGATTCGGATTATCTTAATCTATCCGGGCCATCAAACATTTTGGCCTATAGGGTCAGTGGCGGAGCTAGAGAAAAACCGAGGGGGTGCACAAAGGATGAAAATTGTTACCTCCAGTAGACACAGTATTACCTCCGATAGACACAGTGTTACCTCCGGGAGACACAGTGTTACCTCCTATAGACACAGTGTTACCTTTGTTTCACAAATTTGGACATATCAATCGTCAATTAGTTATATTTGGATTTTGGAGTATTTTCCTTTTCTGTTGATGCATATTAAGTGAAAATGCTGAGTATGAAAAACTTAACCTGGCCAAGATTAAAATAAATCCTACAGAGGTAGCATGCATCTAGAGATAACATCGACAGCTACAGAGGGAACATTCCCACAGAGGTAACAGAGTAAGTACCTAAGTAACATGCAAGAAGAGGTAATATAGAAACTTTCAGAGGTAACATGTACCCAGAGGTAACAATGCAAGTTGCTTAGCACGTGAATTTAATTTCTCCTATTATCTAATTCAAGCTTATGAGGGGCAACGAGGCACATACTAAACGGAAGTAACGACTTATGAGGGGCAACGAATCACTAACATGAAGTAACATATATTTGGGGCAACGAGGCACTAACTAGAAGTAACGTATAATTAGGGGCAACGATGAACCAGATAGAACATCTTTTCAAGAGCAATGATGCACTTACTAGAAGTAGCATGTTATTAGGGGCAACGGTGATACACTTTTGTACCATATGTTACAATGCAACACCAAAGTGTTGATTCGGCCTGATCAAGCGGAATCAGCTAAGGGGAAGAACATTGTAGTTGAAGAACCTCGTCCGGATACACACAAATCTGTGGATAAAGAAAGGCCGCTTGATGACAAGACAACTAGACGACTGAGAGTTACTTTTGATGCATTCTTGAAATAAGTAAGAAAAAATTGAGGTGACTTTGTTACGTGCGAGATGTCTATATCACACTCTTGTTTGTTAATATTTGTTTGTATTTATTCATGGTGACTATGATTATAAATCAGAGTTTGGCTGCATAAAGAGATCTTATACTATGTTGTATCAAATGATACAGTGTTGTAGGTACCAGATGGTTCGTGAATGTACCATCTGGTACGTATTTGTAACATTTAAATTAAAGGATGTTCCAATGCCAATTAATGTATTTAAAAAAACAAATATTGATAGCGAATCATCACATCCTATTCCATCTGCTTGCCTCCTTTATCAATATGTGTTGGATCTTCTTTTGAACTTAAAACTTTTTGTACAATCAAAATACAACATGTTTCTACCAGGAACATCAATCTATGTTAGTGCAACTACATTAGAAACCGTTCAGTTCAGGGCTAATTAAGATTACTATCGCTAGAACACCACAAACAACAGAATAATTCTAGCAATGCGAAATATCTTATGAATAAATATAGATAAGCAGAAAATATATCGATAAGCAGTAGATGGGGAAACACTAAGAGCAGTGAGAGAAATGAAAACTTCTGAATGGCCAAGAAATTCCCTTACAGGGGAAATTGTCTTCCTCACATGCCAAACCTCATAAGAGTGATAAATTTATTACAGACAGCTAATCATTGCTGTTACGCAGGAGATGCATGCATCCAGAGATAACATCGACAGTAGCTACAGAAAATATAGTTCATTCACTAAACTCCCCACAGAGGTAAAAATCAAGAAGATGTGATGAGTTTTTTCTTCGATCTAATAATTTGCACCATGCAGGTGTTTTTTGTAGCTGCATGAACAAACAACTCATTAGCTGTACACTCAAAACAGTTCAAGAAAGATGCTGGCGCTTTCTTTTCAGATATAAATAATGAAACTCAAATTACCTAAAATTGACTTGACCGCAACACGAGCTGCCTTCTGCTCCGCATCCTTCTTGTTTGTTGCATATTCACCAGTATAAGTATGTCCGACAAACCGCACGGATGCAACAAACAGAACAACGACATAAACTCTTACCAAGTTACTATACTTTATGTGCAGTAGTCTCATGGTCGTATTAATGGTCATCTCCTATCCAATAACCCACCTACGCCGCTCTCTAGTCTCATCTCTCTACTCTCTGCTCGAGGCTGTCAAATCGCCATTGCTGCCCCTAGGAATCCTGCTTCCATGAAAACTATTACTAGGACGCAACGGAGGCGGCGGGCTCGGAACAGTAAATTGAAGTCTGGTGGGCAGACCAAGAGAGTCGAGGTTAGTTCTCCTTCTTTGTGGTGGGAGGCGGCGGGGACGCGGGGGACTGGCAGCGGCGGCAACAGCGCACGGGCCTTAAACTTCACCTTCATCAGGAGCGCCCAGTCGGAGTAGTTGGTCTTGGTGAGCACGGGGTAGCTCGTTCCGCCGCCGCCCACCTCACGAGTCACCCGCTGGATCACAACTCCATCTTTGGAGGTGTTGTTGTCGACCTTCTTCCCTAGCATCGTCGCAACCTAGCTCTTGATGCCACTTGTTAGAAACACGGCCAACCCACACAACACTCTACTCATGCGAACAACCCTGAACACGATCTCGTTTGGTGCTGTGCAATTGACAGTGTTTCATGTGTCTATTCCTTTTTTTATATAGGCTATTACTAGGGGTGGTCGTTCGGGTTACCCGGAAATTTCGGGTCGGGTAATTCGGGTATTTAAAATTTCGGGTTTTAAGAATCGATACTCGAAATTACAACGGGTTTTACAATACCCAAAAATTCGGGTACCCGGAATTTCGAGTTTGGGTTCGGGTATTCCCGAACTACCCGAACTGAATGTTTAGAGAGCATATACGTGTTTACATATATCGGGTTGCTGGATCCCCACATCACTTTAAACTATACGTGTTTACATATATGTTTTTAAGACCAGGATTCGTGGTGTTGAGCCAGTACAGAGGCACACTAATTTGTCGTGGCGTATGAGGCAAGAGGCGTTGAAATGTAATGCATTTAAATGCATATATGCTCTCTAAATTTTAAAGCATATTGCTCAACACCGAACTGAGTAGTGAGCAACTCCACCAGTCTCTTAAATCCTGACGTACTGGACCGTACCGACCTGTACTTATATTCTATACCTTCATATCAATACACATAGGATAGTTTAAGCTTTTTGAGGCCATGAATCATGCAAACCCTATCAAAATACCTTATTGGGCTGTATGTGGAGTACACTAACTCTGGTACAGGGCAGTACGTTGAGGTACAACCTGCGGTTTTATGTAAAATATTTTTACCACTCTGTATTTTACCAACCCTGAGATTTTACCATCCCCGAATCAACGATTTTACCTCGTAGGGGAACATAAGATTTTACCATCAAGAACTTATGATATTACCACCTATAATCTAGGATTTTACCAACCTTCAACATGGCGGCGTTGGAGAGCAGTGCTGGTCTGTTTTGGCTGGCACAGAGTTGGTCCGTTTTGGCTGGTGAGGAGCTAGGTCCGTTTTGGCACAGAGCCCAGATTTTACCACTCCGGATTTTACCAACCCTGGACCTATGATTTACCTGGCTACAATCTGCGATTTTACCAAGAGCCCAGATTTTACCACTCCGGATTTTACCAACCCTAGACCTATGATTTACCTGGCTACAACCTGCGATTTTACCAAGAGCCCAGATTTTACCACCAGATTTTAACCCAGTCATGCATGTTTACCTAAACAAAAGGACACAATGAGCTATCTTATTTTGATCCTTGCCAATATTGGAGATGCTGATTGAACCTCGCCTCTGTAACCCCTGCTTTATGTCTTGAATTAGCGCTGATATAATTGAGCAATCAGGCTCCCTACTACTAACCTTAGCAACAACATTGGCACAATCTGTATCAATCAGCAGTGGAACCTCGCTAGGCCAATTGTCTGCCAACCTAATTGCGTCCAGACAACCTACTGCTTCGGCTTCCTCTGCATCACGGCAATGGTGTAGCAGGCGCCATACCATGATGAGAGGGTTCCCCCTATGATCATAGCAGTAGGTTGCCTGATTGGTGGTTGCCACTTTGCACCTGAATTGCTGTTCAAGAGAGTAGAATGCCACATAATCAGAGCCAAATTAGCCACCTCCTGCACCTTGCAAGATCCCAGCAATACCAGGAACCACTAGAGCTACCTGTAATGAGGTACACAAAAAAACATAAAATTATAAGCATTCTACAAACACATATATTGAGCTACACAAAAAAAACAGAAAATGCTTACCATGTAAACCATTTTTACTCAGATGGTACCCGGAGGTAGTGTATCAGCTGATGCATTCAACTTGTGGTGGAGTAAGTACCAGAGAATCTTACCCCTAATATCATCAAAGTCATAGACCACAAGTTCACGAGTATCTGGATTATAGTACTTCATGAACATCATCACAAAGAACCCACAGTCATTACTGTTGGCTACCTGCTGAGCGATAGATTTAGCAGGTATAATTGGCATGCTCCACTCTGAGAAGTTGGGGTGTTCCTTGGAGATCAACGAAATAACATTACTCATATTTTTCCTCATACGAACCGCGATCTGTCGGTTATTTTTTTTCTTGTCATCGAACGTCGAGTTCAAGGAGTCCAATATATCGATTTCTTCATAATTTTTGTTGATAACATAAACTGTCCAGTGCTCCTCATAGCAGGTGGGCACAAATATCTATGTAAAAAATAACCATGATACTATGTAAGAATTCAAATTGGATGATATCAAGGAATGGGTTAATCATCTTCAACATAATCAATACTTCACTTATCATTTTCATGTGGGAACTTATGGTTATCTTCGTATTTATATAATCGAACCGCTAATATAGTCTTTCCATTGCAGAGAACTGGTGATATTTATGCTAACAAATTCAACTTTATTAGGAGACATGAAACAAAGCTCAACACGATCTATGGAAAATTTTATGAATCCAAGGCAAAATCACTTGGTAGGTACATGTTCAATATTGAACACAATGATCGATACAGTGGGGAGAGTAGTGTTTCAAGTAAAAAGCGTAGCCTTGATGAGCCCTTCTCACGCCAGCTTCGGCTGAAGAGCTCAGACATGCCTGAGTCATCACAAAATGGCAGCGCCTCTGAGTAACAGATAAAGAAAGGCCGCTTGATGACAAGACAACTAGACGACCGAGAGTTACTTTTGATGCATTCTTGAAAGAAGGGTACGAATACAGAAACAGATATGATATCGATGAAATCCGATGGATACAGATAAAGATTCGGATTATCTGAATCTACCGAGCCATCAAACATTTAGGATTCTAGGGCCAGTGGCGGAGCTAGAGAAAAACCGAGGGGTGCACAAAGGATGAAAATTGTTACATCCGGGAACACAGTGTTACCTCATATAGACACAGTGTTACCTCCGGGAGACCCAGGTGTTACCTCCAATAGACACAGTGTTACCTTTGTTTCCCAAATTTGTCCATATCAATCGTCAATTAGTTATATTTTGATTTTGGAGTATTTTCCTTTTCTGTTTATGCATATTAAGTGCAAATTCTGAGTATGAAAAACTTAACCTGACCAAGATTAAAATAAATCCTACAGAGGTAGCACGCATCCAGAGATAACATCGACAGCTACAGAGGGAACATTCCCACAGAGGTAACAGAGTAAGTACCTAAGTAACATGCAAGAAGAGGTAACATAGAAACTTTCGGAGGTAACATGTACCCAGAGGTAACAATGCAAGTTGCTTAGCACGTGAATTTAATTCTCTCCTATTATCTAATTCAAGCTTATGAGGGGCAACGAGGCACGTACTAAACGGAAGTAACGGCTTATGAGGGGCAACGAATCACTAACATGAAGTAACATATATTTGGGGCAACGAGGCACTAACTAGAAGTAACGTATAATTAGGGGCAACGATGAACTAGATAGAACATCTTTTCAAGAGCAACGATGCACTTACTGGAAGTAGCGTTTTATTAGGGGCAACGGTGATACACTTTTGTACCATATGTTACAATGCAACACCAAAGTGTTGATTCGGCCTGATCAAGCGGAATCAACTAAGGGGAAGAACATTGTAGTTGAAGAACCTCGTCCGGATACACACAAATCTGTGGATAAAGAAAGGCCGCTTGATGACAAGACAACTTGAATAAATGCAGGTTCTTAAAGGCCAGGAAGTTCAATGTCGACAAGGCAATGCAGATGTGGGCTGAGATGCTGAAATGGAGGAAAGAGTTCGGAGCAGACACAATCCTTGAGGTGATCATACTGACCTGCAAGTTCTCGAGATTGATTACTAGTCTTTCTTATATTAATCTTGGGACAATCACTGATATTCTAGGTGTTCACGTGGTCAGGATTTTGATTTTTATGAGTTGGATGAAGTGTTGTGCTACTACCCTCACGGCTACCATGGCGTCGACAAGGAGGGTCACCCAGTGTACATCGAGAGGCTTGGCAAGGTTGACCTGAACAAGCTCACGAAGATCAACTCGGTGGACCGCTACATCAAGTACCATGTGCAGGAATTTGAGAGGGCATTCAGAGAGAGGTTCCCTGCATGCACATTGGCAGCCAAGAGGCATATCGACTCCACCACCACCATTTTGGATGTTCAGGGGGTGGTATGCGAACGGTTCTTGTACTATGCCTGCAGATCTTGTGTTCCCTGTGTGCCTTTTGTTGATTGTGTTTCTTCAATTTGTTTTATCCATGCAGGGGTTCAAAAACTTCTCCAGTACTGCGTGGGAGCTTGTGCACCGAATGCGTAAGATAGACAGCGACTATTATCCTGAGGTATTTTCTAATTTCTGTGTAAAGGATACACTGCTGCTAGTGGTTTGATTTGAAGAAATTCATCTGAACTCAAAAAAATGCAGACACTACATCAAATGTTTGTCGTGAATGCGGGCAATGGATTCCAGTTGATCTGGAATAGCGTGAAGGGTTTTCTGGACAAAAGAACTAAATCTAAGATTCATGTATGTTCCATGAATATCTGAAGATTATCTTTATGCTTCATGAGACAAACAATAAGCTATTTTTGCTGATTTTATATTAGGTTCTCAGTTCAAATTACCAGAGTAGACTTCTTGAAGTAATTGGCCCCAGGTTGGTGGTCTAAAGCTCTTGAGAAGGAACTTTGTCTGAATTCTTGAACATTTTATATATTCAGCTATATGTTTCTATGTGTATATGGTGTGCAACATTTTGAGTGTTTGACAATAGTTATGTTTTCTCAGTGAGTTACCAGATTTCCTTGGTGGTTCATGCACATGTAGTGATTGGGGTGGTTGTCTTCGTTCGAACAAAGGCCCATGTAACAATGCTTTCATTTTGAAGGTACCCTGCATTGTGGCTATTTGGAAAGAAATTTATCCATACATTGTTACTGTTTTTATACCATGTTTTAAATTGTCTCTGCAGTTTGCATGGTACCTTCCATGTTTTTTTTCTTTTTTTGTCTTTAGGAAACGGGAACATATTCTTCGACTTGCTACAGCCGTGAAGACCAGACTCCTCGGGATATAGCTCCTGAATCTTGTAGGGGAGTGCAACAAACTATTGGTATTGCGCAAAAACAACTAATTGGTATTAGGCAACCTTCCACAAATCGGAACCATCATTACTCAGATATGGAGTAGTCATTTGCTGTTGGTGATTTTTTTTAAAAAAATATATGTATTCTGTTGATGGCAGGAAACAATGCTTTCAACTTGGACGGTGCAATTGTACGAAGAGGTTTTGAAAATATTGTTAAAGCTGTGGTCACAACGATCATCAAGCTACTCTCATTCCTCCGCATTTTCTTCTCCAAACTTGTGAGGAGGCTGGAGAATGTCCCTTGTACTGTACCTGCAGTCCCAGCTAAAGAAAAACCACAACCTCAGTCTACAAGTGATGACGTCATGACTGCATGTTTACAGAACTCTTTCGAGCGGATCAAATGCATTGAGGCCGACCTGGAGAGGACCAAAAGAGTAAGTTCTCATGCTGTACTACCCATGGTTTACAAAACCATGTTAATTGGATTGGTTACCACTTACCACCGCTTTTGCCTGCCTCACGGCCTCACCAGCTATCGGTAAGCATATTACCACGGTAACTAGTCCGAATATCGCTGTTTGGTTGCTTATGATTAAAAAACTTGCCTTCCAAACTAATGATTGAGTTCCCCATACTTAGCACACAAATGACTACATTCTAGTTTTTCCTGCTCTCTTTTTTTTAATTGACTCTTATTTCATGACAGGTGTTGCATGAAATGGTGGAGCAGCAGAAAACACTGGTGAATACTCTCAAGGATAATATAGAGCCGGCCACATTAGATGAAAAGCTTCCAGTGAAGAAGTCAACAAAAAAGGAGATGAATTCTGAAGTGAAGGTCCAGTGATTTTCATGCAGTAGTGTGTACAGTAGTGTGAACCTATGCTATAATGTGGTGTTCTAGCAGTTAAGGGCATTGTCTCTGGTTAAGGTTATTGAAGCCGGTTAAGGGCATGCCTTTTTGTTTTTCTCTACTCTTTGCTCTTATATAAAATACAAGTAACCTGGTGTGTTAATCTGTACTAGGCTCTGAATGAAGATGAGTTTATGGTAGGGGAGTGCAACAAACTATTGGTATTAGGCAACCTTCCACAAATCGGAACCATCATTACTCTGATATGGAGTAGTCATTTGCTGCGGTGCAAAGGAGAAAAAAGGCCAAAGAAAAGAAATTTGGCCTATTATTTGCATATTAGTATATCATAACCAAGTAAATAAATAATGATGGCAACACAGAGAGCATTTTGCTAATTTGCTCCATCCATTTACCTGATCTGCTCTCCGTAGCCTAGAGTAGAATGTTGGGCTCGCCGATGTCCTGCGTGAGTTTCTGGTTGGGGTTGGTGTCAGGGGTTCGCCTTGCCGCCTCCCTCCCTCTCCAACGCTGAACTTAGAGTAGAATGTTGGGCCCGCCGATGCCCTGCGTGAGTTTCTCAGCAAATTCGACGCCAAATATTCGGAGGCTATTGACGCTTGTTTAGGGATGGATATGGATGTCAGAATATCCGAATTATCCGTATTCGTATTTGAATTACTGTAAATATGGATATCCGTATTCGTATCCGAATTAAATATGGATGACTGGTGGGAATCCGGCCAGTGAGTTCGTCACGCTCAAGGTGGTGGACAAGTACATCAGCGACCGCGTTATCTACTGCAACATGCGGCCGACGGAGAAGCTGCAGGAGCTGATGGAGGGGTACTACGACATCGAACTGTCGGTGCAGTGCAACACTGGTCGGTTCGTGTACTACGGGCGCATCCTGCGCTCCTCGGACACGCCGGCGCAGCTCGGGATGAAGGACGGCGACGAGGTCGACTTCTTCGACTTTTGATAGGTTGTGCGTGTGGGTGTCGGCTGGTTTCCAAATCCTGTCATCGCGTCGCGTAGTCTGGTCACTGGCACTTTTGGATGCTACACGCATCTTATCTTGTTTATCAGTCTGTCTCAAAGCAGTATCTTGGGTTCCTGATGCTATATTCAATTCTCAGTCAATCGTTGTGTCGAATTACTGATTCCTATTTCTATTTAAATCGTAATTTCTACCGGTTTCAAAATCGTTGGCACCTACGTGTTACCTCTAGGTGACACAGTGTTAACCGGATTAAATAGCCTTAACCGGAGACAATCCCCTTGCATTCTCAGCTGTCACCTTTTCAAGTTGCTTAGCACGTGAATTTAATTCTCTCCTATTATCTAATTCAAGCTTATGAGGGGCAACGAGGCACTAAATGGAAGTAACGGCTTATGAGGGGCACCTAAGCACTAACATGAACTACAATGTTCTTCCCCTTAGCTGATTCCGCTTGATCAGGCCGAATCAACACTTTGGTGTTGCATTGTAACATATGGTACAAAAGTGTATCACCGTTGCCCCTAATAACACGCTACTTCCAGTAAGTGCATCGTTGCTCTGGAAAAGATGTTCTATCTAGTTCATCGTTGCCCCTAATTATACGTTACTTCTAGTTAGTGCCTCGTTGCCCCAAATATATGTTACTTCATGTTAGTGATTCGTTGCCCCTCATAAGCCGTTACTTCCGTTTAGTACGTGCCTCGTTGCCCCTCATAAGCTTGAATTAGATAATAGGAGAGAATTAAATTCACGTGCTAAGCAACTTGCATTGTTACCTCTGGGTACATGTTACCTCCGAAAGTTTCTATGTTACCTCGTCTTGCATGTTACTTAGGTACTTACTCTGTTACCTCTGTGGGAATGTTCCCTCTGTAGCTGTCGATGTTATCTCTGGATGCATGCTACCTCTGGAAATGAATCCGTATTCGGAAGTCCATTGTTTCACAAATCTTTCAAAATTTCAAAGTGACTAGTATACCAAAATTTCAAAATTTCAAAGGTAGCATGAATCCAGAGATAACATCGACAGCTACAGAGGGAACATTCCCACAGAGGTAACAGAGTAAGTACCTAAGTAACATGCAAGAAGAGGTAACATAGAAACTTTCGGAGGTAACATGTACCCCGAGGTAACAATGCAAGTTGCTTAGCACGTGAATTTAATTCTCTCCTATTATCTAATTCAAGCTTATGAGGGGCAACGAGGCACGTACTAAATGGAAGTAACGGCTTATGAGGGGCAATGAATCACTAACATGAAGTAACATATATTTGGGGCAATGAGGCACTAACTAGAAGTAACGTATAATTAGGGGCAACGATGAACTAGATAGAACATCTTTTCCAGAGCAACGATGCACTTACTGGAAGTAGCGTGTTATTAGGGGCAACGGTGATACACTTTTGTACCATATGTTACAATGCAACACCAAACTGTTGATTTGGCCTGATCAAGCGGAATCAGCTAAGGGGAAGAACATTGTAGTTGAAGAACCTCGTCCGGATACACACAAATCTGTACCATCTGGTACGTATTTGTAACATTTAAATTAAAGGATGTTCCAATGCCAATTAATGTATTTAAAAAAACAAATATTGATAGCGAATCATCACATCCTATTCCATCTGCTTGCCTCCTTTATCAACATGTGTTGGATCTTCTTTTGAACTTGAAACTTTTTGTACAATCAAAATACAACATGTTTCTAGCAGGAACATCAATCTATGTTAGTGCAACTACATTAGAAACCATTCAGTTCAGGGCTAATTAAGATTACTATCGCTACAACACCACAAACAACAGAATAATTCTAGCAATGCGAAATATCTTATGAATAAATATAGATAAGCAGAAAATATATCGATAAGCAGTAGATGGGGAAAACACTAAGAGCAGTGAGAGAAATGAAAACTTCTGAATGGCCAAGAAATTCCCTTACAGGGGAAATTGTCTTCCTCACATGCCAAACCTCATAAGAGTGATAAATTTATTACAGACAGCTAAACATTGCTGTTACGCAGGAGATGCATGCATCCAGAGATAACATCGACATCAGCTACAGAAAATATAGTTCATTCACTAAACTCCCCACAGAGGTAAAAATCAAGAAGATGTGATGAGTTTTTTCTTCGATCTAATAATTTGCACCATGCAGGTGTTTTTTGTAGCTGCATGAACAAGCAACTCATTAGCTGTACACTCAAAACAGTTCAAGAAAGATGCCGGTGCTTTCTTTTCAGATATAAATAATGAAACTCAAATTACCTAAAATTGACTTGACCACAACACGAGCTGCCTTCTGCTCTGCATACTTCTTGTTTGTTGCATATTCACCAGTATAAGTATGCCCGGCAAACCGCATGGATGCAACAAACAGATGCCTGTGACTTGATACTTCTGGATTAAATACAGTGTAACAAGGTTGATTTGCTGCTGTCTTAGCAGCAAAATTATGCAGAATTGATTTGCTAAACTTGACATCCTGAATGGAAGAAAAAGGAATGTGTAAATATTAAAAGATGAGAGAACAAGACCGACAGGCATCTGTGAAATAGAGGAAAAGATGGTAAAGAACCAAAACAAGGAATAGTTGAAAAAAACCTGATCAGTCAGTTCAAGCTCATCTGTAACGTTAACATCATCACTTTCTTGTCTTTCAACCAAGATATCATAGGCTACTCGAGCAGCATCTTGCTCAGCATCCTTAACACGGGCATGATAGTGATATGATGAAAATTGCTGACCATCCACCACAACAAAGCCTTTAAACTTTGGTCGATGGGGTTGACCCTCCCGCAAAGTATAGTAACTTGGTAAGAGTTTATGTCGTTGTTGCAGTAATTGTTGCAAAAGGTTTTTATAATTGCCACGCTCTGCATAGGTGTAGTGAAATTATCATTAGTCCATTTCGTTCTTTCTAGATTCCACAACTATTCGCCAACAAAAAGTTTTACATGTAAAGTGAAATGATTAAAGTGTAGAAAAGGGTATTTTGTAGAGTAAAAAGACTAAAGAAAGGTAAGAAGAGCTATTTATCTAAATATTCCATGTCTAATATAAAGGTGGATGGTGACCATTTAGGATTTTTTGCAAAGTATGGATCATTCAACAGCACCTGATTTGTCATTGATAATGGCATGGTCGTGAGCAAAAGATGGATCGGTGTGGACAAATCGAGCAAATGCACGGTGGCGGGCACCGATGCCATCGGCGTGCTGGAGGAGATCCTTGAGCTGGTAGTTTTGCTTCTTCTTCCCGAGGCATAAGGGACAGTGGAAGGTGCCATCCGGGTTGCGCACCCGGTGTTTGCCAGATTGGAGGAGGCCGAACAACTTCTCCTCGTAGTCACTCTCCACCTCCAAGTCTATCTCATCAGAGTCGTCGGAGGTTTCCTTCGCCGCTGCGGCCTCGTGGCGCCATGGCTGCCCCACCATGGCTTGCGTGTGTGGGCGGCTATGTATCACCGATACGCGATACATCGAATCAAAAAAAATATAGGATACTGTTGGACCGGAAACGGCGACCAGAGGGGGGGGGGTGAATGGGAGCTTTTAAAATTTCGGGCTAAACACTAGCCTTCTGTTTTAATCCTGTCTTCTGCGGAACAGGCTTCGAACACTACCTTCAAAGATCTGGTTCGGAGGTGTTTTGACAGCTCCGATCACAGGCTTCGCAGGAGCAAAAGTTCGAAGCCAAGAAGACTTCGCTCCGCTCACAATCCTCGAAAATCTACTCTGCTAAGTCAGTGCAGGCTCCGCACATAGGGTGCTCCGAGCAGGCTTCGCACTTCACCCTTCGCAAGAGTGGACAACCCTCTGAGGACTTCGACCAAGTACTTGGCAGCAGCAACTGGTGCTGGGCTTCGTACACCGAAGGTCTAAACGCACACTAACAGGCTTCGCTAGGTACTCAGACACGATAAAAGCACGGGCTTCGATCAGGGCTTCGCTAGTAAGCAGCGAGGTCTCGCCTCCTGTTACACAGAGCGACAGCACACTGAAAAACACACTTCGCACAAAACACCCTTCGCTTGGACAGGCTTCGGTGCACTAAAGCTAGCGAGGTATGCAAACAAGCTCAAGCAGAAAGACAACACAGAAGCAGGGCTTCGCCGCTTGAACAAGGAACACAATGAAAATGAACTCTGAATGAATACAGAGAAGTGGTGGCTGATACAGGAGCTCAAGAGTAAATGCTCAAAGTGTTAAATGTTACCTACCAGGCCCCCATATTTATAGCCACTATTCACCCAAAGGAATTGACTACTTTACCCCTAGGGTTTACATTGGTTTTGTCTCTACAGAACTAAGGGGTACAAAAGGTAGTCAACTTTTATTGGAGGCTTCTCTGTCAGCCTTTGCAGAGGGGACAGCGCCAGCTTTTTGCAGAGCAGACACTGTCAGACTTGCAGCCTTTGACCTTTCTGAAGCCCCCTTCGCACGCGAGGGGTGCGATAGCTTTGGTGAGAAGCCTTGAGCCTGATGGCCTTCGCTTCACCGAAGTCAGCCTTTGATACAGTGACGGTTTTGAGCCGAAGCCGTCAAAGCCCTTGGACCTTCGCACCAACACCTTCGGAGTGGACCACCATGGCTTCGCAGCTTCGCCCAGCTCGAACTCCGTCAGTCCGTGTACCGAAGCCATGCAGGCCGAAGTACCACAAGACAACCACACTCCGAAGCCCCACCTTCGGAGTACCACCCTTCAAAGTCCCTCCTTCGTCGAAGGCCTCCGCATGAAGCATTCCATGAGCACTTTGTCGCAGTGTCTCTCCCCGAGCACACTCCTCGACGAGCCTCACCCGGACCATGCCTTCGATGCGCCTCGACTTCTGAGACCTTCGTCGGGCACCTTCGAATGTCTCCCTTCGGAGCACACTTCGAACTCCTTGCCTCCGTAGAGGACTTGATCCATCAAACTCCGAAGTCACTCCTTCCAGAGTACCTTCGAAGTGCCTCACCTCCGAGGACTTTGTCTCGGAGTACCTTCACCCAGAGCCATGCTCCGCACTCTCTGCCTTCACCCTGGCACACCTCGACCTGAGGACCGACCCAGACCCCTTCGCAGCCACCGTGATGGAGCTCCCTGCTCCCCTGGCATCAAGCCTCCCGCTTGACCCAGGTTCACCTGGCGCGAGCCGTCCGTCGCCTCCGAAGTCACCTGCGCATCACAGACAAACAGACAAGTGTATCCAGTACTCCAGAGACCTCTCCGGGTTAGCAATCTCTGGTACACACTCCGGTGTACCTCCCAAAGTACCGAAGCCTTTGGTACAAACTCAGTCATCGTGTACTGTCGGACCCCTCCGACACGCACACTCCGCTGCAATAGCTGCAGCAACCCAACCACCGAACACTCTTCGGTGAAACCACCTCCGAACCCCCTTCGGAGGTACCCCTTCGAACCAGAGGGTAAAAGCCTGTCAATCACTCATCACAGACACCGAAACCAACCCTTGGTTTCTCAATCTCCCCCTTGATGAGTGCATTGACAACCAACTTCAAGTCCAAGAAAAATTAAAAGACTTTCAGCACACAAGTGACCATAAAAACTCAGAAACGAGCCAAAACATGTCACTTGATAAAAGAATTTTCTCTCCCTTTTCAAAAGAGTAAAAGCCCCTTCGGCAAATCTCCCCTTTTTCAAGATAAAAATTCCCCCTGAGTTAAGTTTTCCCCCTTTGGCAACAGAGAACCCAACTTTTCTCTCCAGCTCAAAAATTTCTCCCCCTTTATAGCAGAGAACGTAGCAATTTCTCCCCCTTTGGCAATGCAAGCATCAAGGAGCATGAAAAAGAGGCATTGCTTAGAAATGAGCAAAATTGCAAAGACATATGAAGCAAAAATATGCCAACATTAATACCAATTATCATGTGCTCAGCTCGATCTAACATTCGTTGAAACAAGATGATGGCATGTGATTTTGTCATTGTGAAATAAAAGCATCATCCCTTAATCAAGGAAACTAGACAAGTAAAAGCAGGGACTGCGCAAAGCTAGTTAGTTTCTACTCTAGACAGACAAGTCCAGTTCAAATGGAGCATGAAAAGCGAACTTGATGATTAATGAATTTTGTTGTTCTCTTCTTAGTGCCAGGGGTTATTTGTTTGTCCACCTTATACTTTCCAATCAGGCCAAGCCTAGGCATGAAAGCCATCAGAAGCTTAAGGCAATGATTTTGGCAGACACTACACTATTCCAGTTCAGACCAATGTGCAATGGTAAGCAGTCTAGATTAGGGTAGTGCGACAAACAAACCCACCTGGATCTTTTAACTTGAAGCATGCAAATCATGGAATTTTTGATTTTAACTAAGTGAACCAATTGTTTGGCATTTTATGAATATCCATGAAGATGTAGAACAATTTTCCAAGTTGCAAATTTTTAGCATCCAAAGAAATGTGTCTAAGCAGATAAAAGATAGCTAAAAGCAGTCCTGCCTAATCATGCTAGATTCAAGACTAAGCAGTGAGCACGATTTGATTTTCGAAAGGAAAACATCATGCACATGAATGTTTCAGATAAATTAAAAAGAGCTGAGCTGTCATGATTTCATGAATTATAATCAGGCATATAAATGCAAAAGATGTAAATGCAATTTCAACACACAATCAACAAATGCACATCCATCTAAATCTGCTCCCCCTCACAAAATGCCGTAAGGGTGACAAATACCAAGTTCCCCACGCAAGTAAGCAAATCAAGAAGCATCGAGGGGTTTCGTGAAAATATCGGCTAGCTGGTGTTGGGTATCGACATATTGAAGTTCAATATCACCCTTCTCATTGTGATCTGTGAGAAAATGATATCGCACATCAATGTGTTTGGTTCTGGAGTGCTGAACCGGGTTGTTTGCAATTCAAATAGCACTAGTGTTATCACAGAAAAGTGGAACACTCTTATAATCTAACCCGAAATCCCGCAAAGTGAAAACCATCCACAGAATCTGAGAGCAACAGCTAGCTGCAGCAACATATTCGGCCTCAGCCGTCGATTGTGCAACACTAGACTATTTGCGGGAAGACCAACAAACCAGAGAAGTACCCAGAAAATGACAAGTACCAGAGGTACTCTTCCTATCAATCCTACACCCAGCAAAATCCGCATCGGAATAACCTCGAAGACATAAAGATGAAGATGCCGAATACCATATGCCAAATTCGAGGGTATGTTTGAGATACCTTAGGATGTGCTTTACCGCTTGGCGATGCGAACCTCGTGGTGAAGCCTGAAAATGAGCGCACAGACACACAGCGAAGTGTATGTCCTGGCCTCGTAGCAGTCAAGTAGAGGAGGGAGCCGATCATGCTTCGGAACTCCTTCTGATCTATGGCTTCTCCATCTTCGTCAGGATCCAATGCTACAGATGTAGCCATTGGAGTGGCGAGGGGCTTCACATCTGCCATGTCAAATTTCTTGAGCAGGTCCTTGGTGTACTTCGTCTGGTGGACGAAAGTACCTTGTTTGCTTTGTTTGATTTGCAAACCAAGGAAAAAAGTGAGTTCACCCATCATGGACATTTCAAATTCCCTGCTCATGGTATCTGCAAACTCGGCAACCAAAGTATGAGAAGAGCCACCAAAGATGATATCATCCACATAAATCTGCACTAGGAGGAAATCTTTGCCATGCTTGAGAGTAAACAGTGTTTTATCAACAGAGCCCATCAAATACCCTCGCTCAAGCAAAAAAGACTTAAGTCTATCATACCATGCCCGAGGGGCCTGCTTGAGTCCATAAAGAGCCTTATGAAGTTTAAGGACTTTATGTGGGTACTTGGGGTTTTCAAAACCAGGGGTTGTTTTACATAAACGTCTTCACCTATGAAGCCATTAAGAAAAGCACTTTTGACATCCATTTGATAGAGTTTGAATCCCCGGGATGTCGCAAAGGCAAGCAAAATCCTAATGGCCTCAAGGCGAGCAACAGGTGCAAAAGTTTCAGTAAAATCAATCCCTTCTAGTTGAGAAAAGCCCTGAGCTACAAGTCTAGCTTTGTTTCTAACTATAGTCCCATCCTCCCCTTGTTTATTTTTGAAAATCCATTTTGTTCTAATGAAATGAACATTTGGTGGAGGATCAACTAATGACCAGACTTGGTTTCTCTCAAAATTTTCAAGTTCCTCATGCATGTCATTGATCCAACTAGAATCAGAAAGTGCATGACTAACATCCAAGGGCTCGAAAGAAGCAACGAAAGCGGAATCAATGAAATGAGCATGAGAACGTCTTACCCTTTGATCAAGCTCACCAATGATCTTCTCTGGAGGATGCATCCTTTGTACATGGTGTGGAGCCTCGCGACGGGATGCAGTCTCCCCCTCAACTTGTGCGTTGGAGTGGTCCAAGATGACCGATGTTGAGGTAGTTGCTTCAGGACCTCGTGCCGAAGTGGTTGAAGCGGGGTCGGCTTCGGGGGTCGATGTCGAGGGTAGCAGGGGTTCATCCTCGAATTCTCCGGGATCTTCTTCTTCGAATATGGTCTGTTCCATGTCATGTTCATTTGCCTGTTCAAAAGCAGAACTAACAGAGGGGGTTGATTCATCAAAAGTCACATCACATGACTCGATGACAGTGTTAGTTTCCAGATTATAAACACGATAAGAATGACCATGTGTAGTATAACCCAAAAAGATCCCGTCAGAAGAGCGCGACTCAAATTTATCCAAGTTATCACGTTTTAGGATAAAGCAACGACAGCCAAATACTCGAAGATGAGTAACCTTGGGCTGTCTCCCAAAACGTAGCTCATAAGATGTCAAGTTTAAAATTGAGCGCAAGAAGATACGGTTTGAGATGTAACAAGCAGTGTTCATGGCCTCAGCCCAGAATTTTCTAGGAGTCCTATGCTCATCAAGCATCGTCCTAGCCATCTCAACCAAAGTGCGGTTCTTCCTCTCAACGACACCGTTCTGTTGAGGAACCCGTGGAGCAGAGAATTGATGTTCTATGCCATGCTCCATGCAAAATTCAACAAAGAGACTGTTCTTGAACTCAGTGCCATTGTCACTTCGAATGAATTTTAATGCACCAGGGAGTTCAGTAAAAAGCCTCAAAGCCAAGCTTCGAAAGTGTGAAAACACTTCATCCTTGCTGGCAAGAAAGAAGACCCAAGAGTAGCGAGAGAAATCATCGACAATAACTAACACATACCACTTGCCGCCTAAAGAACTAACCCGAGAAGGACCTACAGTGTCCATGTGGAGAAGTTCTCCGGGCTGTTCAGTCATCACTGTGGTGACTGGCGAATGCGAAGCAGCAATCATTTTTCCATGTCGACAAGGAGCGCAAACTAAATTCTTCTCAAACTTGAGCTTGGGCAATCCTCGGATCAGACCTAGGGCGCTCAGACGAGCGAGCAACTCAAAGCTCATATGCCCTAGTCTCCTATGCCACTTCCAAAGCTCAGAAGTCGAATGTGCAACAAGACAATGAGAAGAACCAGATGACTCTGAAAAATCAGCTCCAAAAACTCTCCCAACTCTAAAGATCTTGCAGACTACAACGCCATCAGAATTGAGCACTTGCGAAGTATCGCGATGGAACCGCACTTCGAAGCCCTCATCAAGCAACTGAGATACAGACAACAAATTGTATCCCAGGTTTTTAACCAAAGCAACATCTTTGAGAGTGAAATTCGAGTTAATTCTTACCACACCTTTACCTTTCACTCTACTCCTTCGATTGTTGCCGAAGGTGATATGTTCCCTTTGCTTGGTTGCGGTGGGGCTGGAGAACCATGCTACATCTCCGGTCATATGGAGCGAACAACCGGAGTCCATGATCCACGTGCCCTCCAAGCCTCGATCTGTCGCCTACACATGATAAGAATATCTCGATCGCTCAGTGCTGGGGTGAGTGAAAAAATGACGAGGCATCTAGCACTGAGTGACACGAGTAGTAGGCACAGTAAAAGTAGATGGTCTACGCACATGATAATCTGAATGATGTAAAGTGCGAGGTCTACCTACATGCAGAGATCGAAAAGCATGACGAGGTCTCCTACTCTGACGAGGTACAAAGCTGCTCGCCCGAGGTCTACCACCATATGGAACATGGTGAATACCTCAAGGAGCAAAACCTCTTCGAGAAGCACGAGGAGCCTCAAAAGCAGGACGATAGTAAAACTCAGACTCATGCATACCTAAAGATGGGTAGTGCATGTCCTGGTAACTCATCGCCTGAGAGCGTCGCTCATCCTTGATGCGACGAAAACAGTACCCAACCAAATGACCCACCCGCTGACAGTAGGAACAGTGAAAAACTCTCCTGGGGGCACTCTCATGGGTCACAGGAGCAACTCTCACTGGCTCCTTGGGTTTCTGCTGAGTGGTTTTCTTGGGAGGATTTTTCTTGGCAGGAGGAGTGGTTTTCTTTGGAGCTCGGGTAGGTTTTTTGGATGATGGAGTGTCTAACAGAGCTCTCTCTTTCTCTAGGGTAGTGGGAGAGGTAAAAACAGTTTTGTTTTCACTAACTGAAGGTATCCTCTCAAAACCCAAACCTAGAGCTGACCCTGCTCTGTCAGCACACAACTTGGTCTTGGCCAAGAGCAAATCCATCCTACCCTTTCCCTCAATGCATTTATTAATCACAGAAAGAAGGTATTCATTTTCAGTCATGAGGTTCTCAGCTCGCTCTCTAACAGTGCCTAGCTGTTCCTTAAGGGTGATGCAAGTGTCACAAACAGGTTGCACATCCTTAGAACTACCGGCCCTCTCCAATCTAGCCTCTAAATCATGAACATGTTTATCACGTAAATTAATGCTCTCGCGTAATAAAGAACAGTTCATGCAATCAATAGCATCATGAGGTCTAGGATCCACCACCAAAAGCTGCTTCTGTGCAGTCTCAAGCTCAGATAGAGTTTGAGCATGAACAGAACGCAACTGAGCAAGCTCACCCATGACAGTGGTACAAGAATCACATTCAGCATCATTAATTTTAGACTTAAGCATGGCATAATCAGTAGAAAAAGATTCTAGCCTAAGTCTAAGGTCTTTTCTTTCTCTAGCGGCTTGCACAAGTAATCTATCCTGACCAAGAACTACTTCATTCAGCTCATCTAATTTAATTAATAGCTGGTCAGATGATAGAGGTACCTCAGATGAGTCAAGCTCATCGCCGCTGTGATCGCTGTCGGCCATGAAGCAAAGGCCGGTGAAGTCTCGTCCTTTCTTGTCCTTCTTGTCCTCCTTCTTTGGGGACTCCTCCTCCTCAGAGCTCGACTCCTCAGTTGAGGAAGTGTCGATGTCACTGAGAGCAGCAACAAATGCTCTGGAAGCGGCTTTGGCTACTCTTTTAGCCACCTTGCCGCGCTTGCCTTTCACAAAAGGCTTCCTCTCCTTTTTGTGGTATTTGGGGCGCTCACTCTCATCTCTCTTCTTGAGCTTGGGCAGTTGGCCTTAATATGAGAAGTGTCGCCACACTCAAAGCAACCACTAAAACCACTTCTCCTCTGATCCCGTCTCTCATGATAAAAACGGGTGAACATCCGGGCAATAAGAGCAAGCTCATCATCATCTAGAGTGTCCACCTGCTCCTTAGTGACGGAGACCAGGGTGGACAAAGCAAAACCATCTGCAAAAACACAAGTGACAGATGTGCTTGGTTCTGCAGTGGTGCCACGGCTAGTGCTAGAAACCAATGCCAATGGTTGTGGCAGAGAGCTTCTGTGCACTGCAAGAGATGCCTTGGCAATCTCTGTGGACTTCAGCTTGCTGAAGAGTTCATCATAGGTCAATGTGTCATAACCTGCGGACTCCTCAATGCTGGATATCTTCACTTCCCATATGCTACGGTCAAGATCATAGAGAAGCTTGATAGCCCTGTCATGATCATTGTAGGCAAGCGTCTCGTTGGACCGCAAGTTACTCACTATCGCATCAAAGCAAGAAAACATGGCATCTATAGATTCACCAGGTGCCTACACAAACAGCTGATACTGTTGATTGTATGTGCTTTGGCGCCTGGCCTTGATCTGTGTAGGGCCTTCATGAAAAATAGTGAGTGTTGTCCAAATCTCCCTAGCAGTCCTAAGATGCTGCACCCTATCAAACTCACTTCTACTCAAACCAATGAACAGTATATTTCTAGCCTTGGAGTTGGCATTATACTGATCTTTCTCTGTTTGAGAAGTGCGAGTCTCAGGGATGGAGTATTGTGAGTCCACAATCTCCCAAATTGCATTTCCTTGGCTTAACAAGTAAGCCTCCATGCGCACCTTCCAGAATGCAAAGTCTGTCCCATTGAACAGAGGAATTTTACTGCCTCTATCCATGTCGCCAAAAGATCACAAAACCGGTTAAGGTCAACTGGTGATCTTAACCCGCTCTGATACCAATTGTTGGACCGGAAACGGTGACCAGAGGGGGGGTGAATGGGAGCTTTTAAAATTTCGGGCTAAACACTAGCCTTCTGTTTTAATCCTGTCTTCTGCGGAACAGGCTTCGAACACTACCTTCGAAGATCTGGTTCGGAGGTGTTTTGACAGCTCCGATCACAGGCTTCGCAGGAGGAAAAGTTCGAAGCCAAGAAGACTTCGCTCCGCTCACAATCCTCGAAAATCTACTCTGCTAAGTCAGTGCAGGCTCCGCACACAGGGTGCTCCAAGCAGGCTTCGCACTTCACCTTTCGCAAGAGTGGACAACCCTCTGAGGACTTCGACCAAGTACTTGGCAGCAGCAACTGGTGCTGGGCTTCGTACACCGAAGGTCTAAAAGCACACTAACATGCTTCGCTAGGTACTCAGACACGATAAAAGCACGGGCTTCGATCAGGGCTTCGCTAGTAAGCAGCGAGGTCTCGCCTCCTGTTACACAGAGTGACAGCACACTGAAAAACACACTTCGCGCAAAACACCCTTCGCCTGGACAGGCTTCGGTGCACTAAAGCTAGCGAGGTATGCAAACAAGCTCAAGCAGAAAGACAACACAGAAGCAGGGCTTCGCCGCTTGAACAAGGAACACAATGAAAATGAACTTTGAATGAATACAAAGAAGTGGTGGCTGATACAGGAGCTCAACAGTAAATGCTCAAAGTGTTAAATGTTACCTACCAGGCCCCCATATTTATAGCCACTATTCACCCAAAGGAATTGACTACTTTACCCCTAGGGTTTACATTGGTTTTGTCTCTACAGAACTAAGGGGTACAAAAGGTAGTCAACTTTTATTGGAGGCTTCTCTGTCAGCCTTTGCAGAGGGGACAGCGCCAGCTTTTTGCAGAGCAGACACTGTCAGACTTGCGGCCTTGACCTTTCTGAAGTCCCCCTTCGCACGCGAGGGGTGCGATAGCTTCGGTGAGAAGCCTTGAGCCTGATGGCCTTCGCTTCACCGAAGTCAGCCTTCGATACAGTGACGGTTTTGAGCCGAAGCCGTCAAAGCCCTTGGACCTTCGCACCAACACCTTCGGAGTGGACCACCACGGCTTCGCAGCTTCACCCAGCTCGAACTCCGTCAGTCCGTGTACCGAAGCCATGCAGGCCGAAGTACCACAAGACAACCACACTCCGAAGCCCCACCTTCGGAGTACCACCCTTCGAAGTCCCTCCTTCGTCGAAGGCCTCCGCATGAAGCATTCCATGAGCACTTTGTCGCAGTGTCTCTCCTCGAGCACACTCCTCGACGAGCCTCACCCGGACCATGCCTTTGATGCGCCTCGACTTCTGAGACCTTCGTCGGGCACCTTCGAATGTCTCCCTTCGGAGCACACTTCGAACTCCTTGCCTCCGCAGAGGACTTGATCCATCAAACTCCGAAGTCACTCCTTCCAGAGTACCTTCGAAGTGCCTCACCTCCGAGGACTTTGTCTCGGAGTACCTTCACCCGGAGCCATGCTCCACACTCTCTGCCTTCACCTGGCACACCTCGACCCGAGGACCGACCCAGACCCCTTCGCAGCCACCGTGACGGAGCTCCCTGCTCTCCTGGCATCAAGCCTCCCGCTTGACCCAGGTTCACCTGCCGCGAGCCATCCGTCGCCTCCGAAGTCACCTGCGCATCACAGACAAACAGACAAGTGTATCCAGTACTCCAGAGACCTCTCCGGGTTAGCAACCTCCGGTACACACTCCGGTGTACCGCCCAAAGTACCGAAGCCTTTGGTATAAACTCAGTCATCGTGTACTGTCGGACCCCTCCGACACGCACACTCCGCTGCAACAGTTGCAGCAACCCAACCACCGAACACCCTTCGGTGAAACCACCTCCGAACCCCCTTCGGAGGTACCCCTTCGAACCAGTGGGTAAAAGCCTGTCAATCACTCATCACAGACACCGAAACCAACCCTTGGTTTCTCAGATACGTCCATACAGCAAGTATATATATGTAAATATGTTAATTTGCTATACAAAATTTCCTAATAAATGCAAATCACTGAAGGCTTGAAGAAATAGCCAATAGATACATGAACACAGAACACATCTAGTAGCAGTAGCCAGTAGAAGAATGAAGATTGAAGAATAAACTTACTAGGGGTGCCTATGAGTTGGCGGCGGTGGGCGCATGGCGCTGGCTGGCGGGCGGGCGGGGACGAGTCGGCGAAGCCTGGCGCTGGCTGGCGGGCGGGCGGCGACGAGTTGGCGAGTCGGCGGGCGGGCCGCGTGCCGCGGCCAGGCGAGCGGCGACGAGTCGGCGGCACCTGGCGTCTGCTAGGGTTTTTCGCTACAAGATCTCTGGCCGGCCACTGTCTCCGGTTAAGGGAGTTGTCTCTGGTTAAGACGTTGAAGTCGGTTAAGGATATTGTCTCCGGTTAACCGGCTTCCATAGCCTTAACCGTAGACAATGCTCTTAACCGGCTTCAATTCAAAATGGTTTCACCATAGATTTTTCCAGAACATACGTAGAACATATATTCATAAATAAGCACTTGATGTTTGCTGATTTTTCTACTTAACTTTGATCTAGCTATAGCGCGAGGCATGTAAGATTTCGATCGTACCGTCGGGTGCAGTGCTCAGTGGGCCACACCACATAGGGACCGAAGCAGAGGCGAGGCAGGAATCAGCTTTGACAATGGCAACAATTTTGGCAGTTTGTTACCTTTGAGCTCGTGTTACCTCCAGGATGCAGTTTCCAGAGGTAACATCATTCCTGAAGTTGGAAATTTTCTCCGTTACCTCTTCGGGAATGTTGCATGCTACCTCTGTAGAATTTATTTTAATCTTGGTCAGGTTAAGTTTTTCATACGCAGCATTTGCACTTAATATGCATCAACAGAAAAGGGAAATACTCCAAAATCCAAATATAACTAATTGATGATTGATATGTCCAAATATGTTACTTTTGATGCACTCTTGAAAAAATATGAGCTTATGGCCGAGCAAAGAGCAACTAGTCGGCCCGACAATTTAGGGAGACCAAGAGAAAAACCGAGGGGGTGCACAAAGGGTGTAACTTAACCTGACCAAGATTAAAATAAATCCTACAGAGGTAGCATGCATCCAGAGATAATATCGACAGCTACAGAGGGAACATTCCCGCAGAGGTAACAGAGTAAGTACCTAAGTAACATGCAATAAGAGGTAACATAGAAACTTTCGGAGGTAACATGTACCCAGAGGTAACAATGCAAGCTGTAGAGTTGTCCGCGTGCAGGTGGTACTGTTACCTCTAGACGCGGCCATGTTACTTCTGGGTGTATGTATTGAATGTTATCAAGTTGCTTAGCACGTGAATTTAATTCTCTCCTATATCTAATTCAAGCTTATGATGTCAGGTTAAGTTTTTCATACTCAGCATTTTCACTTAATATGCATCAACAGAAAAGGAAAATACTCCAAAATCCAAATATAACTAATTGACGATTGATATGTCCAAATTTGTGAAACAAAGGTAACACTGTGTCTCGTCTATGTCTCAACATTCCTAAGCTTATCTGGGCTTGCGATGAACAACAACACTAGAGAGAACTTACCTACCTGTACATACAATTCACATCTATTTCTCCGGAGGGACGGCGGCGGAGGAGGGCCCAAATGGACGACAGCGGAGGAGGCCCAGAGGGACGGCGGCGGAGGAGGCCTGGACGGGCGGCGGAGTGGGGGGGTGTAACAATCCATGAATTAAGGATGAATTTAGCCTCAAACCGCGGCCAATTAACCGGTGATCACTGTCCTTAACACCGTCGAGGACCGCCGGACCGAGCCGTCGTCGGACTGCTGGATTTTGCATCGCCGACCGCCGGGTATTGACCGCCGGCAACCTCATTCACGCCGCACGACGCCACTTGGCATGGACGCGCGTGCACAGCCTCGTCGAGTCACTCGGCATTGATGAGTATGGCCAACGATCATGACCACCGCCATCACCGCCGGCCGGCCGCCGCGATCGCCGTTTTGGCCCCCCTCTTCCCGCGCGGCCATGTAGCCTCGGCCGGGCCACCCATTGGAGTTAAACATCCAGTTACGTTAATATTTACGGATTAGCTGTAAATATTCCTAACCATAGAACGGAATATTTACCATTGGTTATATAAATATTTCATTATGAAGTGTTAAATATTCCTGCACATATAGAGTTGCAAGGTTAGTCCAGCGGCGGTGGAGGAGGTTGCCCCGCCGCGAGGGGTCACCGGTCGTCGGCGGCGGCGGGGCCACAGAGGCGTATGTTCGCGTCTCCAGTGTTGCTGTTCATCGCAAGCCCGAAATGTTGAGACAGGTGGAGAAAAGTTTGATGTGCTCTATAAGCTGCTCAAAGCAGTATCTAGCATACAGAACTCCCAGTTCTGTGAAGATGCCCATGCGTGCACATTCAAGACCAAGACCACTCTCCATGAGAGCAATAAGTTCATTAAAGCATCCTCTATTCTGGTAGTATTCACTCACTTCTTCTAAGTCATCAACCTAAAAAAGTATGTCAGAAAGGAATAGTTTATAGAATATTTGTAATATAACCTGTCATAGACAAGAAATAATATGAAGTACGTTCTCCTTACCTGGACAATAATATTTAGACCACATATCTGTACAAGACGGAACTCCTCTGCATCAACACAAGCAAAGCAGAACTCCTTCCATGTTTTTGCGCCGTTAGGCTTACGAGTCAGCCCCGGGGGTCTTCTTGGTAGCGCTGGCCCCTGGGGGCTCCACCTCCACAGACTCAGGTCAGGAATATTAGATGCCATGACTCGAAATATTCATGTATCCAACAGTAAATATTCCTTGCTGTGGTTAGAAATATTAGACCCTTCATCCGGAAATATTAACATAATCATCAGTAAATATTCCTTTATACAGAGTGGAATATTTTTTGCTCCCCCAGAAATATTAACATCCCCAATTGTAAATATTCTGTAAATATCCTGCAGGGAAAGAGAGAATGCTTTGCATCTTGCCTGTTCATTTGTTACGACTTGATCCGGCCAGATGTTGCCCTTGAGCTTGCATGGATGAACAACATGGTGCACTTTTCCTTCCCATATCTCCTACAGGTACCTTATTTCTGTGCATATCCTTGGTGATGTTTATTTATGTGCAGTTTTCTGTGAGTAACATCCCCCTGCTGTGAATGCAGTTCATTCGTGAATACACCAGCAAGGTCGATGATTTAGTGAAGGACAAAATTGAGCCACAGGCCCGTAATATTTCCGGATTATCTGTAAATATTCCTGACCGTATAACGGAATATTTACCATTGGTTATGTAAATATTTCCTTATGAAGTGTTGAATATTCCTGCACATATAGAGTTGCAAGGTTAGTCCGGCGGCGGGCGGCGGGCGGTGGTGGAGGTTCCCCCGCCGCGAGGGGTCACCGGTCGTCGGCGGCGGTGGGGCCGCAGAGGCGTATGTTCGCGTCTCTAGTGTTGCTGTTCATCGCAAGCCCGAAATGTTGAGACGGGTGGAGAAAAGTTTGATGTGCTCTATAAGCTTCTGAGAGCAGTATCTAGCATACAGAACTCCCAGTTCTGTGAAGATGCCCATGCGTGCACATTCAAGACCAAGACCACTCTCCATGAGAGCAATAAGTTCATTAAAGCATCATTCTGACTCATCTTCTACACAGGCTCCAGGAACTCCTCATACTCCTAAACGTCGTAACACTCGTTCCAATAAGAGTGATCTTGTTTCTCCAATGGGTGATTCGGGAACTCGGGGAATGATAAAAAGGAAAAGGCAGCACAAGTTATAGTGACACTCAGTTATTCTGTGGTTGAGAGTTGAAACTTATTTGGGGATTTGTGGTGGTGCAGTATTGTATGGTTAAGAATTATAAGACTTAAGACTTATGTATTGTGTGGTTGAGAGTTGAAACTTATTTGTGGATGTGTGGTGCGTAATTATGCCTATATATATTTATACGATGTATGGTTATTGTGTGCTTTCCGATTTATAGGTTGAACGGCTATATGTTTTCTGGAACCATATTGTCTCAGTTAATGGACAACTCAGTTAATTCTTTGTAATGGATCAGTTAACGGGGCGCTCAGTTAATTTACAATGTACCCTCAGTTAATTGATCACTCGGTTAATACACTGTAACCCCTCAGTTAATTCTGTACTCAGTTAATCCTCTATATTGTCTCAGTTAATATACAACTCAGTTAATTCTTGGTAATGGATCAGTTAACGGGGCGCTCAGTTAATTTACCATATACCCTCAGTTAATTTCTTACTCGGTTAATATGTTGTAACCTTTCAGTTAATGGGGAACTCAGTTAATCCTATATATTGTCTCAGTTAATTCTTTGTAATGGATCAGTTAACGGGGTACCCTCAGTTAATTGATCACTCGGTTAATACACCATAACCCCTCAGTTAATTCTGTACTCAGTTAATATGCTGTAACCCTTCAGTTAATGGATAACTCAGTTAATCCTCTATATTGTCTCAGTTAATAGATAACTCATTTAATCCTCTATATTGTTTGAGTTAATGGACAACTCAGTTAATTCTTTGTAATGGATCAGTTAAAGGGGCACTCAGTTAATTTGAGCTACCAACATGTGCAATGCAAACTTGATAGCGAATGGATGCAATTATGTACTGTTGAAGCTGCCAAAATATTATAGCTGACTATTATCTGTTCTATTTATCATTTATACTGTGTTCTACTTAAGATTTAAGGTATTGTATTGTCATATTGATTGATATTTGGGATTTCTTATTTTTACACTTATGTAACTCAGGGATTTATAAATTAGTATATGAGATTAATCTTGATATCATTGTCACATACTTTGCATCTAAAAATGTTAGAAGAAACTTTTAAAGTAATATGAATAAACTATATGATATAAGAGATCAGACAAGAGTTCAGACAAGAAGGTTGGGATCGGACGAGTGGGGAACCAGCGCCGCCGCGGCCGCCGGTGGCCACTTCTTCTAGGGCGCGTTCAAACTTGACCGCCCAGCGCCGCCGCCCTAGCCGCCGGTTGAAGCTCCACGACGCCCTAGCCGGTTTGTTGAAGCTCCACGACGCCCTAGCCGCCGTTTCGCGGCCACCGTCCTTCGATTTCTCCCCTGTGAGCCTTCCTATTTTCTCTATGATTTTAATTCATCTAGTTCATTTTCAAACCAAATTGAAAAGCAGAGGTGACAGAGGACCCCCCCACCCCCCCTATCTGAGTCCCTTAGCACTCCTAAAAAAAATTCTCCCCTTTCTCCATTTATGTCAATACACACTCTGCCATCCAATTAATCCATTTTTGTGAAAAACCTTTCCTCTCCAAAACCTAGATGCCATATGTAGATCATTACCACCTTAAGCTCATGTAACACGTGATTCCTTTATTCCCTGATACCTTAAGCTCATGTAATCACTCTGGTTCTTGTAAATGATCTTGTAATGATCATCAGCCTTCCTGTTAGGACTTTAGTAATGATCTTGTAAATTTGGCCTAAATTGTTTAACCATAGATGCCCCTAACACCTTTGGCAGTAGAATTATCACTCCAAAAATTTAGTCTCCACAGGTCTAACCTCTCCATATCAGCCTTCCTGTTAGGACTGTAGTAGTGATCTTGTAAATTTGGCCTAAATTGTTTAACCATATATGCCCCTTTCACCTTTGGCAGTAAAATTCAATTGAGAAACCATCAGGTATGTTGGTTTATAGGTCTCCTTGATTATAGGTGTTTTGGTTTATTAATTGACGGGATTCTAATTTATTTTGTGAACACCAGAATCATCAAAATGCTACCTGGTGCTTTAATCGACAAGTTCAAAAACCATCTAGAGTGGTGCTTGAACGGACAAGTCGAAACACTGCCTCGATTGGTGCTTGAACGGACAAGTCGAAACACCGCCTCGATTGGTGCTTGAACGGACAATTTCAAACACACCTAGCTTGGTGCTTGAACCCACAATTTCAATACATAGTGTTTACACCAGCTCAACAGAGTTATATGTTGCTATTATTATTATGGCATGTTAGTAGTAATCCTCCCATGTCCCTGGTTCCAGCGTTCCGGCCCATCATCGGTTCACGGTGTGATACAGCCCGCTATCCACTTCGCTTGTCCGATCTATTGTCCGATCCCTTGTCCAATCAGCCGCAGCGGCAGAGAACTGGGCGCGGCGCGCGCTGGCTGCGCTGACAGGCGGGTCCCGCCACAGAGAGAGAGGAGGGCGGGGCGCTGCGGTGCAAAGGAGAAAAAAGGCCAAAGAAAAGAAATTTGGCCTATTATTTGCATATTACTAGTATCAAACAGGAGTCTCCATTCGCCGGGAATTCATTCGCACCGGTTCATCTCCCGACACATGGACAGTTCATCTCGCTCCCGCTCCCACCCCATGCACGACGGCGGCGCTACGCCCCATGCACGGCGGCGGCGGTGCCACGGCCCCATGCACGGTGGCGCCACGCCCAATGCACGACGGCGGGGGTGCCACGGCCCCATGCACGGCGGCGCCACGCCCAATGCACGACGGCGGGGGCGCCACGGCCCCATGCACGACGGCGGCACCACGGTCGGCGACACCGGCGGCTTCCCTTCGAGCCCGACGCAAGCCCAATACGATACGGAGAGCGACATCGCCAACGCTGAACCGAAGCCACTGTGGGATGAGTGGCCTCCCACCGACGAGCCTACTACCGTTGAGTCGAAGTCGCTGTGGGATGAGTGGTCTCCCACCGATGAGCCTACTACCAGTGAGAGGACGTGGCCGCCGAGGACGTCGAACCACGATGTTGTCTTCTACCAGTACAACACGACAATCAAGACAACGATTACAGTTGATACGGTCGTCGTAGAGCAGTTCCTCCAAGATATCAAAGGTAACAGACCTCCATGTCCTATGGTAGTTGGACTGGACACAGAGTGGCGCAAGATCGGAACCAAGGCCTTCAAACTCACCCTGTTGCAACTGTGCATTGGCCCGCGCTGCCTTGTGTTCTAGGTACATGCGAATCAATCGCTCAAGTTCTAGCTAAGTGCGAATCAATCCCTAACTACTCAAGTTCTAGGTACATATCGCTGGGGGCAAACTTCTTGATATCCTGAAGAGTTTTCTTACAAAGGAGGGCCATATTTTCGTCGGAGCACATATCAAGAATGATGTTGTCCGCCTAGAGGAGGAATGTGGCATCACTATTACAAAGTGAGACGACCATCAGGTCATCGTACCACAAGTTAATGAAAAATATAGACATCTCAAGCATTCTGGCGAGCAGTGGAGATCATCACTGGAGCACATTGCATCAGAGGTGCTAGAAATAAAACTCCAGAAGTACAGGATTAACCACGATTGGTGGCATTCACAGTTCTTGACAGACGAGCAAATAAGGTATGCCACCGTAGATGCTTTTTTGTCATATGAGATAGCGAATCAACTTCAGATCAAGCACGGTTTAATCTTCAGGGGCGAAGCTAGAGAAGATGTGGAAATTTAATCTGCAAATATGGTGGAAATGGACAGCTCCTCTTTAATTAACTGAGTTTTCCAAACGTCGTAACACTCGTTCCAATAAGAGTGATCTTGTTTCTCCAATGGGTGATTCGGGAACTCGGGGAATGATAAAAAGGAAAAGGCAGCACAAGTTATAGTGACACTCAGTTGTACCTGGTTTCGGCGTCCATCAAGGGGCGTCTCAAGAATGTGATGATGTACTCCTTTCCCTCCACCTCCTGGGTTAGCACGGCCCCGATCACGCTATCTTCAGCGGCGATGTATAGCCGAAATGGAATCCTAGCTTTGGGTGCCCTCACCACGGGCGGCGATGACAAGCACTCCTTGATCTTCTCGAAAGCGCTTTGCTGACTTGCCCCCAAGTGAACTCGGCGTCATTCTTTAACTATGTAAAGCTTCGTGCTTGTAAACATTTATCAATGAAAATCTTGTTTGTCATATTTTTAAGCTTTGCCTCTTATGGAAGACATCGAAGTGTTAGAGCTTAACGACGAACTTCGCTCATTATGGAATACCTTCGAACTTCTAAAGACTTACAAGCGTCCTCGATTCCTAATTCCTGGAGATAACTCCGGCGTAATTGCGCCCGAAGTAATCAAAGATGTAATGTCTTATATTAAAGAGGAAGAGAAAGAGGTTGACGTAAACACCTCGTCTTCTGAAGACACTATTTGGTCTGAAGACGAAGGTGAAGCTCGAAATAAAAGATCTGAAGATCTCAGAAGCTGGGAAAGAAGCCCCGAACGGCTTCGAACTTGCGCCGAGCTTCAACAAGAGCAGAAGGATTTTAGAGCTTCGAAGGGGAGGAAGAGAGTTAAACGTAAAGTAATTAGAACTTCCGATGTTGGAACTAGTCGTTCCACCCCTAGCTCTAGGGACCGAAGAGGTCTCCGATTCCTTCTTGGTATAGATACCAATTTTTCATAGTGTAATCTGTAAACACATTTATTTCAATAATGAATGTCGATTTAAAATTGTCTCCATATTTACTAGCCCCTCTTTGGGCATACGCAACTTCGAAATGTATTCAAAGATGGTTATGCGCAAAGAAAAAACTTCGGAGTACAATTTTTTGGGGGTTCGGAGCCCCTCTGTCATTTAAAGATCTTTTAAAATCTTATGAAATGTCTTCGACTTTTTGCAGTCGGAAGAATGGCAACTTAGTACCTTTGTTTTATGAAAGAAATCACTTGAGATAACTTTAGGACACTTTAGTGTCTTAAAAAATTTGTCACTTTGGACTATGTTAACAGACATTCGAAGCTCATGGCTCAAATTCTGTTTTGCTTTAGCCACCTTCGGCTTATTTTTGCGATCTCTGTCGAACCAATGGTTCGGAGTTTGCAATGGTCTCTTTGGACTCTTTTTACGGATGTCTACCAGCCAATGGCTTGGACTCCGTATATTTTGGCCACCTTCGGCTCTTATTGCAGAAGTCTACCAGCCAATGGCTTGGACTTCGCAGGTTTTGGCCACCTTTGGCTCTTTTTACGGAAGTCTACCAGCCAATGGCTTGGACTCCGCAGATTTTGGCCACCTTCGGCTCTTTTTACGGAAGTCTACCAGCCAATGGCTTGGACTCCGTAGGGTGTGGTTTTGGGCTCTTTTACAGATGCCTACAAGCCGGTGGCCTAGGCTCTGGATTATGCCAGCCCCCACATCGGAAGCTTCGAACTTAATGGGTTCGAAGTCCGAAAATACAACCCAGCTTCATGACACTTCTCTCTCGGTCGACCCCGCGGTTCCAGTGCGTCCACTTGGAAGCTGGAAGTCTTCTCCAGAGGAAGGCACTATCAGGATCATATGCTTTATTGATTTAGAAGATGATTACAAGCAAATTACAAGGAGCCCTTATGCGAAGTATCGCTTTAGGTGCTCCACATGCCAAGTATGTGCTAACTCTTCACCTTCTAAATTAGCTAATTTAAATGAACCAGGGCGCCCTGAACGGACAATTAGGTATGGACCTTCCCATTTATTCCCCTACTTCCCTGGTGCTATAATGCTTCGTAGAACAAGATGACCCGGTCTTAGTTCATTGAGCTTAACCTTCGGGTCATACCAAGCCTTCGTCTGCTGATGATACTTTGATAAATTAGCTACAGCCCGAAGTCTTGTTTCTTCTGACAAATCTAACGAAGCTTGCCTTTCTTCTTCAATGTCCGGTTCGGTGCTGCGAAATGATCCCCCTTTGAGCTCCGTTGGAGTCATAGCTTCATCTCCGAATAGTAGTCTGAACGGAGTAAAACCTGTGGACCTTGTTTGCGTAGTCCGAATGGACCACAGAATCTTCGGAAGCTCTTCGGTCCACAGTCCCTTTGCTAATCCTACTATTCTTCGATTTAGCCCTGATAAAATATTTCCATTGGATCGCTCTACGGCTCCATTAGATTGAGGATGGCTCACTGCAGCAAAACATAGCTGAATGCCTAGATCTTCGCAAAACTTCCTGAAGGGTTCTGCGTCAAACTGTGTTCCATTATCAACTGTGAGGTATCTAGGCACTCCGAACCGGCAAATGATGTTCTTCCAGAAGAATTTCTGTACATTGTTCGAAGTGATAGCTGTTAAGGGTTCTGCTTCCACCCACTTAGAAAAATATTCAATAGCTACCACTGCGAACTTCAGATTTCCCTTTGCTAACGGAAAGGGACCAATTAAATCCATACCCCATCTGGCCATAGGCCATACCGGAGCAATGACTTGAAGAGCTGTTGGTGGGCGATGACTCCGTCGACCCATCCACTGGCATCCTTGACAGGTGCGGACCAAGCTCTCCGCATCAGCTGTTATTGTGGGCCAATAAAGCCCCTGGCGAAGTGTTTTTCCTGCCATAGCTCTAGGGGCTAAATGGCTTCCACAAAGGCCTTCATGAATTTCTCGAAGAATTTCTTGGCCTTCGGCTTGAGATATACATCGGAGTAGAGGGGAACATACTCCGGCTTTGTATAATATACCGTTGATTATCTGATAGTTTCTGGCTCTGAGATTTAATCTTGACAACTGGGGCTCTTCGGGCAAATTTGTTCCTCCTTGCAAAAGTTCCATGATCGAATTTTTCCAATCTGCACTAGGAATGCAAAGAATCTCCGCAGAGGGAATTTGTGGCACCGAAGGTATATTGAGCTCCTCATAGAAAGCTTCTTCGGGCACATCCACAGCTCCGGCTGCAGCCTTCGCTAAAATGTCCGCTTGCACGTTTTCCGCTCTTGGTATACTCCGAATGGAAATACCCTTGAAGTGTGCTTCGATTTTGCGGATTTCTTCCAAGTACTTTGCAAGCTGTGGATGCCGAACTTGAAAACTTTTGTCTACGTGCCCTGCTACTATCTGAGAATCTGTCTTTATAATTATTCTTGTAGCCCCTAGAGCACGTGCTTTCCGGAGTCCCAATAAAATCCCTTCGTACTCCGCTATATTATTGGTAGACTTAAAGTTGAGTCTTGCGGAGTACATTGCTCTTTGCCCTGACGGTGAAATCAACACTGCCCCAATGCCTGCTCCGGATGCTTGGAAAGCCCCATCGGAGTAAACAGTCCAAACTCCGTCACTTGACTTCTCCGGAGCCAAATTCGCAGGTGGAGTCCACTCTGCTATAAAGTCTGCTAGGACTTGGGATTTGATAGCTGTCCTTGCCAAGAAAGATATGCCGAAAGGTGCTAGCTCAACCGCCCACTTTCCAATCCTCTCAGTGGAATCTTTGCTTCGGAGCATATCTCCTAAAGGATATGAAGTTGGTACAATTACATTATGAGCCAAAAATAATGTCTTAGCTTCCTCGAAGCCATTATCAGAGCATAAACGAACTTCTCAAGATCGGAGTATCTTGTCTTCGCTCCTGATAACGCTTAGGATACAAAATAGACAGGATTTTGGACCAACTTCCCATTGAAATCCACTTCTCTGACAAGGACTGCGCTGACAGCTGAACCTGTAGCTGCAAGGTACAGGAGTAGGGTTTCGTCCGCAGTAGGCACCGTGAGTGTAGAGAGATTACTGAGATACTCTTTAATATCTTCGAAGCTTTTCTGACACTCCGGTGTCCATGCAAAATCTTCGGACCCTTTCAATGCTTTGAATATAGGCAAGCTCCTCTCCGCAACCTTGATAAAAACCTGCTAAGTGCGGCCAGACGCCCAGTCAACTTTTGCACTTGCTTTAAATTTTCCGGAGGAGCCATCTTCTGCAGCGCAGTTATTTGATTAGGGCTAGCTTCAATTCCCCTGCTTGAAACTAAATACCCTAACAATTTTCCAGCCTTAGCTCCGAATATACATTTTTCGGGGTTAAGAAGGATTCCACATGCCCGAAGGCTATTGAATGTTTCTGCTAAGTCTAGGCTATGTTGGTGCTTTAAAGCACTCTTTATTACAATATCATCCATATAGGCCTCCACATTGCGACCTAGTTGATGACCTAGAGCCTTAGCAACTAATCTTGAAAAAGTAGCCCCGGCATTTCTTAGGCCGAAAGGCATTCTTACATAGCAGAAGACTCCTAAAGGAGTTACGAAGCTTGTCTTGATTTCATCTTCGCGCTTCAACCATATTTGATGATAACCAGAATACGCGTCAAGGAAGCTTAATAACTCCGAACCTGCAGTGGAGTCAACTAGTTGATCAATTCGGGGCATGGGGTAGGGGTCACGTGGGCATGCTTTATTCAAGGATGTGAAATCAATGCACATGCGCCACTTCCCGGAAGACTTCTTTCTGACGAAGACTGGGTTGGCTAACCATTCTGTGTGAGCCACTTCTCTGATAATCCCAGCCTTCAATAATTTTTCAACTTCGTCCTTAGCTAGAGCAGCTCTTTCTGCGGACATCTTCCGGAGAACTTGTCGAACAGGTCGGGCCTTCGGGTTTACAAGTAAACTGTGTTCAATGATATCCCGATCGACTCCGATGATATCTTCGTCAGACCAAGCGAAGACATCCAAATTTTCTTCCACCACTTTTTCCAAGGAGGTTGCAACTTCAGGAGGTAAATCTTTACCAAATTGAAAAGTGTACTCTTTACCATCTTTAACAATGACCTTTGTTGCAATCTCTCCTTCGGGACTTGGTCTCGGAAAGGACTTCTTCGAAGCTTCGGAGGAGGCTGAAAAAATTTCTTCATTATCCTGCACACTGTTTACTTGCCTCGGATCAAGAGGGGGACCATGACCATATTCCGCCCTCCGAGCAATGGCTTGATCTCCGAAGATTGTAAGGACTCCGGCTTGTGTGGGCATCTTCATGCACAAGTAATTATGATGCGCCACAGCTCCGAACTGGTTCAGCATGCCCCTTCCGAAGATGACGTTGTAAGCATACGGGGCATCTATCACATCGAAAATTACTTCTTCAGTCCGAGCTAATAAACCTTCTCCGAAGGTAACTTCCAGGCCTATCTGGCCAAGTGCATCAAGCGGGGGTCCTGCGAAGCCTTGCAGAGGACGAGCCGCTGGAAGGAGATGCTTCCTGGAAATGCACAACTGATCGAAGGCTTGAAAAAATGATATCTGCCGAACTACCTCCATCAATCAGCACCCTTCGGACTTCAGTGCCCGCAATATCAGCAGTGATAATCAATGGATCTGCGTGCGGGAACTTAATACCAGCTGCATCCTCCGCAGAAAAAGATATCGGAACGTGAGACCACTCCGGCATTGCAGCTGCAGACGACGAAGTCCCAATATGACCTACTTCCCAAACGTACTCTCTTCGCTGTCTCTTGGACATGCTTCCGAGGGTACCTCCTCCGGAGATAGGGAGAACTACTCTTTTTCCTCTA
Organism: Zizania palustris; assembly: GCA_019279435.1. NCBI lineage: Eukaryota > Viridiplantae > Streptophyta > Magnoliopsida > Poales > Poaceae > Zizania > Zizania palustris. The sequence goes on along the minus strand of JAAALK010000284.1, from coordinate 62,737,023 downwards.
TCTTGCCCTTCCTCTTGCTTCGGAGGTGGCATAACATTGGCCACCGGAGGGTGTCTTGCAGCATCAAAATTTTCTATCTGCGCCACAGCCTGGACCGGCTCTGGGCGCGTTGCCACTGGACTTCGGTCGGTACTGCCTCGACCCGAAGTTCTCTCTAAGTACTCTCCCCTTAGGGTAAGTATAGCCTTGCAAGTATCAGTTGCATGGCTTCGATTTTCTCCGTGAATGCAGCACAAAAGGGTCTGGCCCTTGCCAGCTGTTTTCCCTGGCGGCCTCCAGCCACTGGCCTTGTTCCCCGTAGACTGTGGAGCTCTTGGTGCAAACTTCTGTGGGGGTGCAATATTCATGACTTCAGAACGAGGGTGCTTTTGCCCTCTTCTCCGATCATGTTGCGCTTCGAAGACTGGTTCTTGCGGCTGTGCCGAAGTTTTCACTTCTACTTTGACTTCTTGCAATATGGACGAAGTAGCAGCAGTCCTCCGAAGCCAACCCTCTTCTGACCTTGCATACTCCTCGAAGTATGACATCAACTGAGAAACCGAGGAGATGCTTTTCCGATGCAGCTTATCCAGAAGGCCTTGATGACTGACGCCTTCCCGAGCTGCATCAACCACTGAAGATGCGGACAGCCCCTGAATTTGCGACTTCGTATGAGCGAAGCGCTTAAAGTACTGCCTCAATGTTTCTCCGGGGAGCTGTTTCACCTGGAAAAGGCTTCCTGTTGACATAGGAGGCACGAAGGTGCCTTGAAAGTTGCTTATAAACTTCTTCTTCAGCTGCGACCATGAATTGATTGATCCTGGCCTCAAGGACCAGAACCATCTCAATGCCACTCCTTGAAGAGCCAAAGGGAAGCATTTCGCCATGGTGTCTCGAACACCTCCGCTAGCCTCAATTGCTAGGGCATAAGAACGAACGAACTCTCCGGGATCTTCATCTCCGGCATACTTACAGAGCTTCGAAGTTTTAAACTTTGGATCAAAGCGAATCTTCTGCAGCTCAGGATGCAACGGAGATTCATTGTCGAAGGAGGCGTTCTCCGGAGCTTCGGGATAATCAAGATCGTCGTCTTCGGGCACTTCTGGGATGGTTGGGGTGGCCTGAGAGCGAAGCCTGCTCGCAGCTTCCTGTCGCCACCTTGCCACTTCAGCTTGAAGGTTGGCCATTTGAGTGGCCATATCTCCAAGATTATTTTCATTTCCTTCGGAAGGATCTTCCGGGTCTTGAGAACTGGTAGGATCAGTTCGAATTGGGATGGAGGGTGGAGAAGGGACTCCGGGCGGTCGGAGTATGGAAGGGGTTGGCAGAGAAGCTTCGTATGTTCGAGGGATGGAAGTCCCTTCCGGAGTTTGCGGAGGGAATGTCGAAGGCCCTCCGACTTCAACTGTGTCGAAGGGTATCTCTCCGGAGATCCGAGAGGACCTCCGAGTGGGATTGCGGGGTGCGCTCCGCTTAGGAGGCATGATGTAAGAAGTTGGTAGAGAACGAAGTTTTTCGGACTAGGTTCCCCACGGATGGCGCCAACTGTTGGCGTAAAAGATTACGCTAACAGGTTTCTGTAGAAGAGAAACTAACAAACGGAATGTTTGCGAAGAGAACTGTTCTAAGCCTCCGAAAGGATAATAACTTAGAATAGTTCGAATGTGTGTATTGAATAACTTGTATTCGGTCCCTATTACAGGGTGAAATGGGGGGTATTTATAGGCCCAAACATTAAGGAAAAGACCTATTTACCCCTCTATTACAACCGACATAGTGGAAACTATTCGGTTCCCTTAATAGGGCTAAAATGGTAAAAGACTAATCTAATGAGAAAGAAGACAAGTCTTCCATCTTAGCTGGCAGAAAAGATCTTGAAAAGCCTTAGTTCGAAGATATACTTCGAACTAATGCCTATCTTCGTACTTCGAACTGGGTTCCAGGTAGCTTCGAAGATGATCGTCTGGGAACCTTCGAATCCGCTGTCTGCCTTCATGTTGCTTCGGCAATAACCCCGAAGATGAGATATTTTCCCCCAACACCAGTAGAAGAATGAAGATTGAAGAATAAACTTACTAGGGGTGCCTATGAGTTGGCAGCGGTGGGCGCATGGCGCTGGCTGGCGGGCGGGTGGTGACGAGTCGGCGGAGCCTGGCGCTGGCTGGCGGGCGGGCGGCGACGAGTCGGCGAGTCGGCGGGTGGGCCGCGTGCCGCGGCCAGGCGAGCGGCGACGAGTCGGCGGCGCCTGGCGTCTGCTAGGGTTTTTCGCTACAAGATCTCTAGCCGGCCACTGTCTCCGGTTAAGGGAGTTGTCTCTGGTTAAGACGTTGAAGTCGGTTAAGGATATTGTCTCCGGTTAACCGGCTTCCATAGCCTTAACCGTAGACAATGCTCTTAACCGGCTTCAATTCAAAATGGTTTCACCATAGATTTTTCCAGAACATACGTAGAACATATATTCATAAATAAGCACTTGATGTTTGCTGATTTTTCTACTTAACTTTGATCTAGCTATAGCGCGAGGCATGTAAGATTTCGATCGTACCGTCGGGTGCAGTGCTCGTGGGCCACACCACACAGGGACCGAAGCAGAGGCGAGGCAGGAATCAGCTTTGACAATGGCAACAATTTTGGCAGTTTGTTACCTTTGAGCTCGTGTTACCTCCGGGATGCAGTTTCCAGAGGTAACATCATTCCTGAAGTTGGAAATTTTCTCCGTTACCTCTTCGGGAATGTTGCATGCTACCTCTGTAGAATTTATTTTAATCTTGGTCAGGTTAAGTTTTTCATACGCAGCATTTGCACTTAATATGCATCAACAGAAAAGGGAAATACTCCAAAATCCAATATAACTAATTGACGATTGATATATCCAAATATGTTACTTTTGATGCACTCTTGAAAAAATATGAGCTTATGGCCGAGCAAAGAGCAACTAGTCGGCACGACAATTTAGGGAGACCAAGAGAAAAACCGAGGGGGTGCACAAAGGGTGTAACTTAACCTGACCAAGATTAAAATAAATCCTACAGAGGTAGCATGCATCCAGAGATAACATCGACAGCTACAGAGGGAACATTCCCGCAGAGGTAACAGAGTAAGTACCTAAGTAACATGCAAGAAGAGGTAACATAGAAACTTTCGGAGGTAACATGTACCCAGAGGTAACAATGCAAGCTATAGAGTTGTCCGGGTGCATGTGGTACTGTTACCTCTAGACGCGGCCATGTTACTTCTGGGTGTATGTATTGAATGTTATCAAGTTGCGTAGCACGTGAATTTAATTCTCTCCTATATCTAATTCAAGCTTATGATGTCAGGTTAAGTTTTTCATACTCAGCATTTTCACTTAATATGCATCAACAGAAAAGGAAAATACTCCAAAATCCAAATATAACTAATTGACGATTGATATGTCCAAATTTGTGAAACAAAGGTAACACTGTGTCTCGTCTATGTCTCAACATTCCTAAGCTTATCTGGGCTTGCGATGAACAACAACACTAGAGAGAACTTACCTACCTGTACATACAATTCACATCTATTTCTCCGGAGGGACGGCGGCGGAGGAGGGCCCAAATGGACGACAGCGGAGGAGGCCCAGAGGGACGGCGGCGGAGGAGGCCTGGACGGGCGGCGGAGTGGGGGGGGTGTAACAATCCATGAATTAAGGATGAATTTAGCCTCAAACCGCGACCAATTAACCGGTGATCACTGTCCTTAACACCGTCGAGGACCGCCGGACTGAGCCGTTGTCGGACTGCCGGATTTTGCACCGCCGACCGCCGGGTATTGACCGCCGGCAACCTCATTCACGCTGCACGACGCCACTTGGCATGGACGCGCGTGCACAGCCTCGTCGAGTCACTCGGCATTGATGAGTATGGCCAACGATCATGACCACCGCCATCACCGCCGGCCGGCCGCCGCGATCGCCGTTTTGGCCCCCCTCTTCCCGCGCGGCCACGTAGCCTCGGCCGGGCCACCCATTGGAGTTAAACATCCGGTTACGTTAATATTTCCGGATTAGCTGTAAATATTCCTGACCATAGAACGGAATATTTACCATTGGTTATATAAATATTTCCTTATGAAGTGTTAAATATTCCTGCACATATAGAGTTGCAAGGTTAGTCCGGCGGCGGTGGAGGAGGTTGCCCCGCCGCGAGGGGTCACCAGTCGTCGGCGGCGGGGGGCCACAGAGGCGTATGTTCGCGTCTCCAGTGTTGCTGTTCATCGCAAGCCCGAAATGTTGAGACAGGTGGAGAAAAGTTTGATGTGCTCTATAAGCTGCTCAAAGCAGTATCTAGCATACAGAACTCCCAGTTCTGTGAAGATGCCCATGCGTGCACATTCAAGACCAAGACCACTCTCCATGAGAGCAATAAGTTCATTAAAGCATCCTCTATTCTGGTAGTATTCACTCACTTCTTCTAAGTCATCAACCTAAAAAAGTATGTCAGAAAGGAATAGTTTATAGAATATTTGTAATATAACCTGTCATAGACAAGAAATAATATGAAGTACGTTCTCCTTACCTGGACAATAATATTTAGACCACATATCTGTACAAGACGGAACTCCTCTGCATCAACACAAGCAAAGCAGAACTCCTTCCATGTTTTTGCGCCGTTAGGCTTACGAGTCAGCCCCGGGGGTCTTCTTGGTAGCGCTGGCCCCTGGGGGCTCCACCTCCACAGACTCAGGTCAGGAATATTAGATGCTATGACTCGAAATATTCATGTATCCAACAGTAAATATTCCTTGCTGTGGTCAGAAATATTAGACCCTTCATCCGGAAATATTAACATAATCATCAGTAAATATTCCTTTATACAGAGTGGAATATTTTTTGCTCCCCCAGAAATATTAACATCCCCAATTGTAAATATTCTGTAAATATCCTGCAGGGAAAGAGAGAATGCTTTGCATCTTGCCTGTTCATTTGTTACGACTTGATCCGGCCAGATGTTGCCCTTGAGCTTGCATGGATGAACAACATGGTGCACTTTTCCTTCCCATATCTCCTACAGGTACCTTATTTCTGTGCATATCCTTGGTGATGTTTATTTATGTGCAGTTTTCTGTGAGTAACATCCCCCTGCTGTGAATGCAGTTCATTCGTGAATACACCAGCAAGGTCGATGATTTAGTGAAGGACAAAATTGAGCCACAGGCCAGGAATATTTCCGGATTATCTGTAAATATTCCTGACCGTATAACGGAATATTTACCATTGGTTATGTAAATATTTCCTTATGAAGTGTTAAATATTCCTGCACATATAGAGTTGCAAGGTTAGTCCGGCGGCGGGCGGCGGGCGGTGGTGGAGGTTCCCCCTCCGCGAGGGGTCACCGGTCGTCGGCGGCGGTGGGGCCGCAGAGGCGTATGTTCGCGTCTCTAGTGTTGCTGTTCATCGCAAGCCCGAAATGTTGAGACGGGTGGAGAAAAGTTTGATGTGCTCTATAATCTTCTCATAGCAGTATCTTGCATACAGAACTCCCAGTTCTGTGAAGATGCCCATGCGTGCACATTCAAGACCAAGACCACTCTCCATGAGAGCAATAAGTTCATTAAAGCATCATTCTGACTCATTTTCTACACAGGCTCCAGGAACTCCTCATACTCCTAAACGTCGTAACACTCGTTCCAATAAGAGTGATCTTGTTTCTCCAATGGGTGATTCGGGAACTCGGGGAATGATAAAAAGGAAAAGGCAGCACAAGTTATAGTGACACTCAGTTATTCTGTGGTTGAGAGTTGAAACTTATTTGGGGATTTGTGGTGGTGCAGTATTGTATGGTTAAGACTTATAAGACTTAAGACTTATGTATTGTGTGGTTGAGAGTTGAAACTTATTTGTGGATGTGTGGTGCGTAATTATGCCTATATATATTTATACGATGTATGGTTATTGTGTGCTTTCCGATTTATAGGTTGAACGGCTATATGTTTTCTCGAACCATATTGTCTCAGTTAATGGACAACTCAGTTAATTCTTTGTAATGGATCAGTTAACGGGGCGCTCAGTTAATTTACAATGTACCCTCAGTTAATTGATCACTCGGTTAATATACTGTAACCCCTCAGTTAATTCTGTACTCAGTTAATATGCTGTAACCCTTCAGTTAATGGATAACTCAGTTAATCCTCTATATTGTCTCAGTTAATATACAACTCAGTTAATTCTTGGTAATGGATCAGTTAACGGGGCGCTCAGTTAATTTACCATATACCCTCAGTTAATTTCTTACTCGGTTAATATGTTGTAACATTTCAGTTAATGGGGAACTCAGTTAATCCTATATATTGTCTCAGTTAATTCTTTGTAATGGATCAGTTAACGGGGTACCCTCAGTTAATTGATCACTCGGTTAATACACCATAACCCCTCAGTTAATTCTGTACTCAGTTAATATGCTGTAACCCTTCAGTTAATGGATAACTCAGTTAATCCTCTATATTGTCTCAGTTAATAGATAACTCATTTAATCCTCTATATTGTTTGAGTTAATGGACAACTCAGTTAATTCTTTGTAATGGATCAGTTAAAGGGGCACTCAGTTAATTTGAGCTACCAACATGTGCAATGCAAACTTGATAGCGAATGGATGCAATTATGTACTGTTGAAGCTGCCAAAATATTATAGCTGACTATTATCTGTTCTATTTATCATTTATACTGTGTTCTACTTAAGATTTAAGGTATTGTATTGTCATATTGATTGATATTTGGGATTTCTTATTTTTACACTTATGTAACTCAGGGATTTATAAATTAGTATATGAGATTAATCTTGATATCATTGTCACATACTTTGCATCTAAAAATGTTAGAAGAAACTTTTAAAGTAATATGAATAAACTATATGATATAAGAGATCAGACAAGAGTTCAGACAAGAAGGTTGGGATCGGACGAGTGGGGAACCAGCGCCGCCGCGGCCGCCGGCGGCCACTTCTTCTAGGGCGCGTTCAAACTTGACCGCCCAGCGCCGCCGCCCTAGCCGCCGGTTGAAGCTCCACGACACCCTAGCCGGTTTGTTGAAGCTCCACGACGCCCTAGCCGCCGTTTCGCGGCCACCGTCCTTCGATTTCTCCCCTGTGAGCCTTCCTATTTTCTCTATGATTTTAATTCATTTAGTTCATTTTCAAACCAAATTGAAAAGCAGAGGTGACAGAGGACCCCCCACCCCCCCTATCTGAGTCCCTTAGCACTCCTAAAAAAAATTCTCCCATTTCTCCATTTATGTCAATACACACTCTGCCATCCAATTAATCCATTTTTGTGAAAAACCTTTCCTCTCCAAAACCTAGATGCCATATGTAGATCATTACCACCTTAAGCTCATGTAACACGTGATTCCTTTATTCCCTGATACCTTAAGCTCATGTAATCACTCTGGTTCTTGTAAATGATCTTGTAATGATCATCAGCCTTCCTGTTAGGACTTTAGTAATGATCTTGTAAATTTGGCCTAAATTGTTTAACCATAGATGCCCCTAACACCTTTGGCAGTAGAATTATCACTCCAAAAATTTAGTCTCCACGGGTCTAACCTCTCCATATCAGCCTTCCTGTTAGGACTGTAGTAGTGATCTTGTAAATTTGGCCTAAATTGTTTAACCATATATGCCCCTTTCACCTTTGGTAGTAAAATTCAATTGAGAAACCATCAGGTATGTTGGTTTATAGGTCTCCTTGATTATAGGTGTTTTGGTTTATTAATTGACGGGATTCTAATTTATTTTGTGAACACCAGAATCATCAAAATGCTACCTGGTGCTTTAATCGACAAGTTCAAAAACCATCTAGAGTGGTGCTTGAACGGACAAGTCGAAACACTGCCTCGATTGGTGCTTGAACGGACAAGTCGAAACACCGCCTCGATTGGTGCTTGAACGGACAATTTCAAACACACCTAGCTTGGTGCTTGAACCCACAATTTCAATACATAGTGTTTACACCGGCTCAACAGAGTTATATGTTGCTATTATTATTATGGCATGTTAGTAGTAATCCTCCCATGTCCCTGGTTCCAGCGTTCTGGCCCATCATCGGTTCACGGTGTGATACAGCCCGCTATCCACTTCGCTTGTCCGATCTATTGTTTGATCCCTTGTCCAATCAGCGGCAGCGGCAGAGAACTGGGCGCGGCGCGCGCTGGCTGCGCTGACAGGCGGGTCCTGCCGCAGAGAGAGAGGAGGGCGGGGCGCTGCGGTGCAAAGGAGAAAAAAGGCCAAAGAAAAGAAATTTGACCTATTATTTGCATATTACTAGTATCAAACAGGAGTCTCCATTCGCCAGGAATTCATTCGCACCGGTTCATCTCCCGACACATGGACAGTTCATCTCGCTCCCGCTCCCGCCCCATGCACGACGGCGGCGCTACGCCCCATGCACGGCGGCGGCGGCGCCACGGCCCCATGCACGGTGGCGCCACGCACAATGCACGACGGCGGGGGTGCCACGGCCCCATGCACGGCGGCGCCACGCCCAATGCACGACGGCGGGGGCGCCACGGCCCCATGCACGACGGCGGCACCACGGTCGGCGACACCGGCGGCTTCCCTTCGAGCCCGACGCAAGCCCAATACGACACGGAGAGCGACATCGCCAACGCTGAACCGAAGCCGCTGTGGGATGAGTGGCCTCCCACCGACGAGCCTACTACCGTTGAGTCGAAGTCGCTGTGGGATGAGTGGTCTCCCACCGATGAGCCTACTACCGGTGAGAGGACGTGGCCGCCGAGGACGTCGAACCACGATGTTGTCTTCTACCAGTACAACACGACAATCAAGACAACGATTACAGTTGATACGGTCGTCGTAGAGCAGTTCCTCCATGATATCAAAGGTAACAGACCTCCATGTCCTATGGTAGTTGGACTGGACACAGAGTGGCGCAAGATCGGAACCAAGGCCTTCAAACTCGCCCTGTTGCAACTGTGCATTGGCCCGCGCTGCCTTGTGTTCCAGGTACATGCGAATCAATCGCTCAAGTTCTAGCTAAGTGCGAATCAATCCCTAACTACTCAAGTTCTAGGTACATATCGCTGGGGGCAAACTTCTTGATATCCTGAAGAGTTTTCTTACAAAGGAGGGCCATATTTTCGTCGGAGCACATATCAAGAATGATGTTGTCCGCCTAGAGGAGGAATGTGGCATCACTATTACAAAGTGGGACGACCATCAGGTCATCGTACCACAAGTTAATGAAAAATATAGACATCTCAAGCGTTCTAGCGAGCAGTGGAGATCATCACTGGAGCACATTGCATCAGAGGTGCTAGAAATAAAACTCCAGAAGTACAGGATTAACCACGATTGGTGGCATTCACAGTTCTTGACAGACGAGCAAATAAGGTATGCCACCGTAGATGCTTTTTTGTCATATGAGATAGCGAATCAACTTCAGATCAAGCACGGTTTAATCTTCAGGGGCGAAGCTAGAGAAGATGTGGAAATTTAATCTGCAAATATGGTGGAAATGGACAGCTCCTCTTTAATTAACTGAGTTTTCCAAACGTCGTAACACTCGTTCCAATAAGAGTGATCTTGTTTCTCCAATGGGTGATTCGGGAACTTGGGGAATGATAAAAAGGAAAAGGCAGCACAAGTTATAGTGACACTCAGTTGTACCTGGTTTCGGCGTCCAGCAAGGGGCGTCTCAAGAATGTGATGATGTACTCCTTTCCCTCCACCTCCTGGGTTAGCACGGCCCCGATCACGCTATCTTCAGCGGTGATGTATAGCCGAAATGGAATCCTAGCTTTGGGTGCCCTCACCACGGGTGGCGATGACAAGCACTCCTTGATCTTCTAGAAAGCGCTTTGCTGACTTGCCCCCCAAGTGAACTCGGCGTCATTCTTTAACCGGAAGTATGGGGACAAAGGCATCAATCTTGCCAGACAAGTTAGATATAAAGCGACGCAAATAATTCATCTTGCCTAGCAACTTCTACACATTTTTCTTACATGTCGGTGCTACAAAGTTTCTAATATTCTCAAGCCTCCTAGGATCAATCAATATACCTCTTTCATGAATCATGAAGCCTAAGAACTTGCCAATCGATATGCCAAAAGCATATTTGAGCGGGTTCATTTTTAAGCCATACTGTCGCATCCTATCAAAAGCAACTTTCAAATCGGCTAAATGGTTTCCCATAGCGTCTGATTTGACCACAACATCATCTATGTAAACTTCTAACATGACTCCTAGCAAATCATGAAAGATTAAGTTCATAGCACGTTGATATGTAGCGCAAGAGTTCTTTAAACCAAGAGTCATAACGACCCACTCGAATAAACCGACAAAACTAGGGCATCGAAAGGTTGTCCTGTAGACATCCTCTTTGGCCATAAAAATTTGATTATAACCAGCATTGCCATCAAGAAAACTTAGTAACTTGTGTCCTGAATCATCATTGATTAGCATGTCAGTTATCGGCATTGGATACTCATCCTTTGGAGTGGCCTTGTTTAGATCCCTGAAATCAATACAAACTTGTATTTTGTTGCTCCCCTTTTTCTCTACAGGCACAATGTTAGCGACCCATCTAGCATACCTACATGGCCTAATAAACTCAGCCTTGAGTAGTCGCTCCACTTCATCTTTAACTCGGTCATAGATGGCCAAATTAAAGCGACGAGGAGGCTATTTATAAGGCCTAAATCCGGATTTGATAGGTAGCCGATGCTCCACGATCTCGCAGCTTAATCCAGGCATCTTGCTATACTCCCACGCGAAACAATCGATGTACGACCAAAGCAACTTTATTACTTCGGCCTTCTCATCAGGCTGTAAATGTTGGTTTACAAAAATAGGCCTCGGGATGCTACCATCGCCGATGTCAATCTCTTCTAAAGGGTTGGCTGATGCAAAACCTTGTCCTAATTTCTCTACTTCGCGAAGTCTTCGATGGCCTCGGCAATACCATCTTTAGTTGACCGATATTTCTCTACATGAGACTTTAGCCAATCTAGATTACTCTTGCTAGACATGACTACTAATTCAGAAACAACCGTGCTACACCAGCCGGCTTTATAGACACTGGTACGAAATGTCCTGCGGACACGCTAACAAAATCATAATCCAAAAGGTCTCTACCTGATAGACATTCTACTTTGTTGTGGATGGCGTCAATGGACACATCGGCCAATGCTACCTGGGCCGAGGTATCTATGGGTATGACCTCTACTTCATCGCCGTCCCACTGAATTAGGCATTAGTGCAAAGTAGAAGGAATGCAACAGTTTGCATGAATCTAGTCACGCCCAAGCAGTACACTATAGTTACCTTGCACGTCGATGATGAAGAATGATTTCGGCAATGTCTTGTTGCGTACTGTCAACTCCATGGAGAGCACGCCTTTGGCCTCGAAACTCTCACTATTGAAGTCGTTGAGCATTAATTTGGTTTTCTTCAAGTCTTCCTCGCCCCTGCCAAGTTTCTTCAATAGCGAGTAGGGCATTAAGTTAATAGTGGCGCCACCATCAACAAGCATCCTAGAGATCAGCTTCCCGTCAATGTGACCTTTCACGTAGAGAGGTTTCATATGGCGAGCCGTATCTTCCGGTTTCTCAAAAATAGTGTTACGTGGGTCGAGGTTCAACTGAGCGACCTCGGCCTCATCCTATGGTAGGGTGAACTTGGCGGGTAGCATGTACGATGTTGATGTCCATCGCCTGGGGTGTGGGTCCCTCAGAGACGGGTGAGTAGTCATCGTCGAGCATGTCATCTTTGTCGTCGCTCGAACTAGGAGTCGGGTTGGTTATCTCAACCGACTTGATCCTCCATACCTGTCTCACTGTTGGCCAAGGGTGGATTTCTCCAAAGATGGTGTCTCGCTCATCCTCGGCTTTCTTCTCAAGCATCTCATGTGCCCATAGGCATTAGAGACGCCTCTTCTGTGATTTGGACATACCTGGAGGTGCCCAAGATGGTTGTGGTTTGGTACCAGGTGCCACTGCCTGGTTCCTGTCATTTTTGGCCAAAGTGGTACTGTCCAGCTCGGCCTCGCACGTTCATAATCGAAGGGGCCTTCGCTGCGGGCCCTACCAATCGGACTGGCTTCATTTGGCCGATTGGACTAGGCTCCGGCGCGGGCTCCGACCTGAGCAGGGGACTTACCTTTATCAGGCTTCAGCGAAGGGGCCTTTGGGATTGGGACTTCCTGAGACCTATTCTGACCGTGATGGCTTCGGATTCCCTATCCTTTGCCTCTTCGCATTCATATCCCTAGGCTCCATCCTACGCGAGTCAATTCAGAGGTACCACAGACATCCTGTGGACGATGCCCACCTCTGTTGTGTCTTCTTGTCCCTACCAGTCATAATACTCCAAAGGAAAACAAGGAACAATGTTATGTTGCGGAGGGGTAATCCACTTGTGATACGTATGGAGCCCATGGGGTCCCTGCCCAGTTGTATAGCGGAGGCATTGGTGGCTCTAGTGGCTTCACCCACTGTGTGTCGAACCCATTACCTGGAGGGGGGTTCGGCTAGGTTGACGGTGTCTTAGACCATATCATCGAAGGGTCCTGCCAGGCCAGAGGTACGGTCAGCTAGTGCGGGCCGAAGCCTCCTGCCAGAGGGCTCATCCAGAGCGGTGCTGGGTTTGGCCATTGGGGGCCGAACTCATTCTACATGGGGCTCGACCACTGGGGTTCGAGCCCACCGTACGGAGGGTTCGGTTGTTGATAGCAAAAAGGGCATCAATGATTAAGATTATCAAAATATCAATTTTGGTAATTTGGGCCGAAAATACACATGTCCCGGGTCAGGCTGAAGCCCTACAGGGCCAAAGGACCATTGGGCTACGGGCTCTGGAAGCTTCCAGCCAGCCCACAAACTTTGGCCAGGAGGCCTTCATAGGCCCACTCCATCGAAGCTTCGGCCCGAGGAGCAGACTTCGGCGGGCTTGGCCGAAGGCCCACTTCAGGCAGAGATAGAGTTGGATCCGATTCCGGCTAAGTGTTTATCTCTACACATGATTCAGCCGAGTCAAAGCAGATTAGATTTCGATATTAGAAGTCTAGCCCCTATAAATATAAGGGTGAAGCGGGTTCAGAGCCCCCCAACACAAATCAACCAAAAGCCCTAGCTTTGAATCATATTTACTTTATCTTTACTTTTCTATACTCTTCATGGGTTTGCGTGGAAGCCCTCTGACGGCCACTTTGGAACAGTGGTAATCCTTGTTACTTCGCTTGTGAAGTATCCGTTAATCTACGTAATAGATTGCTATTGCCTTGTTACTTCGCCTGTGAAGTATCTGTTAATCTACGTAATAGATTTCTATCGCCTTGTTACTTCGCCTGTGAAGTATCCGCTAATCTGTGTAACAGATTGCTACCTTCGCCACTAGTGCAACACTTAGCGGAATTCGGTCCTCAAGCCGAATTAGTACTTTGAATTTACTCTGTTGCAGGTTTCCACGTTCGGAGCTACTTCGTTGGAGGTGTCCGAAGCTGAGAGATTGGTTTCGGAGGTCGCCAGAACACTCTTCGGCGAGACTGCTGCTTCGACCGCATGCCAATAGACTTTGTCATGATAGGCTTCACCACGCTGTACTCCGCTCCAGACAAAGTCACGCTCGCGCGTGGCGTCTGAGTCATTATTCTATATCTTACTGTATCAGAAACTTCGCACCAAACCCCGCTGTTCGGAGGTGATTGTCGCGTCAGATCTGTTCGGAGTTCATCTTTGTCCAGATCAGTTCGAACGCCGAAGATACCCTTCGGTGGGACACTTCGCAACAGACGCCGAAGGTACTCTTCGGCGACACCCTTCGCACTATACTTCGAATCAGTCAGGCTCCGCTTGGTTTATTGATTTGTTCTGTTTAATATATTTCTTTCATCAAACTGACCCAAGTGCGGGGGCACGTTTTCATGTCAACACACTTTTTGGCGACTCCACTGGGGAAAAGCTACGCCAACATGACGGGTACATCTACATCATCCGCCTGTACATCTACAACGACTACTACATCTACACCGCCGATGGACACCATAGGAGGCACGGATATCGACAACTGCAACATCCTAACACCTACTCTTGAAGATATCCCCCTAGAAGACCGAGAAGAGATCGAGGCAAAGTTGAAGGCACTCCAAGATATTATGCTTGGAAGCTACATCAAGACACGCGCGGGCTTCATCAAGCGTGACATCATCGCCCCCGACATTGCTCGGATCTAGGTAACACTCATATTGCCTCGTTTATCTTCTTTAGAGATTGAGAAAAAAATATCCGCATCAGTAGATCAGGGCCATTAGCGCTTCGCTAGCCAACCGTCTAGATTAGGCAGTTAGCTCCCAAGTAGAGGCGACACTTAGAAGGTTCGGCTTTACTAAGGCCGTACCATCAGCCCCTATTGCTAGTATACCTCCGATAAATCATGTGTACAGTAGAACTGACGGTAGCACTGGAAAGACCATTACGTCTCCAACCCTCAACACCCATGGCCGAGACTAGTCATTTTGCTTACGGCCAAGCTAGCACCGCGTACCACACACCACCACCACCTGTGCCAGTGCCAGCCCTTTCCGCGTTGCACGCACCGCATGCACAAACACCTGGGCTCAAGCACGTCGTACAGCTAGTGCATAGGGAAGAGGCCCATGGCCGACACGCCAATAATCCCGCCATGTGTCATGCCCCCGCACGAGAGACGTGCGCAGGCAGCATACCAAGATGGCCTAGAGGAGCGAATCCGCGCACTATTTAGGGAGTGCACAGGTTTCGTGCCTAGGGGTCGGGCTAGGGTTTATCGGAAGCCATATCCCGATCATTTCGATTCAATACCCTACCCCCGTGGCTATAGAATCCCTGAATTCACTAAGTTCAATGGCGAGGGTAGCCAAAACCACACTAGAGAATGTTAGTCAATTTTGAGCATAGTGTGGAGAAGCTAGCGGATCAGACGCTCTAAAAATTAGACTATTTTCTCTCTCGCTATCCGGCACCGCTTTCACTTGGTTTTCGGTGCTCCGCCAAACTCCATTCAGTCGTGGGATGAATTGGAACAAAATTCCATGACTACTTTTACACAGGTGAGACAGAACTTAGGCTTTCACACTTGACATCAGTTAGGCAAAAATCTAGCGAGAACGTCTCCGAATACATCATGCGTTTTAGGGATACTAGAAAACTGATGTTTCAGCCTTAATATTTCAGAAAGGGATTTGGCGGAGCTAGATTTTAATGGGTTACATTCCGAGATTAAAGAGAGACTAGACAACCAGAACTTCTTAGAGGTTTGCCAAGTCTTGCAGCAGGCTCTGGTCCAGGAAGGCCGAGCCAAAGATAAAAAGTTTATTAAGACGTTTAACAAGCCTAGGGCTGAAATCCACGTCATGGAACACTCTGATGATGAAGAGTCGGAAAGAGGAGGATTCGGCCGACATGTACGTGGCCGAATGGGTTTGGAATGCTACGAGTAAACCTATCACGTGCTCCGAGTTACGATCGTCTCCCACAACGAATCGGCCTAGTGAGGTCATGTACTCATTGACATAACTAAGTGTGATAAAATATTTGATTTTCTCTTAAAGAACAGCTTCTCAGGTTGCCTAAAGGCCAAGTCATTCCATCTACCGATGAGTTGAAGAAACATCCATACTGTAAGTGGCATGACTCGCATTCACATAATACTAACGACTGCAATGTTTTCGATGGCAGGTTCAATCGGCCAAGGAAGAAGGATGATTGAAAATAGATTCACAATCCAAAGATGAAGCTAGACAAAGATCCCTTACCATCAACGCCATTGACCTCGGTGAGAGGAAGGTGTTGATTCGGCCAGAACAGGCCGAGTCGATTAGAGGGAAGGTGGTAATTGTTGGAGAACCACGCACTGCGCACACTCATACCTAAGAACCCTGAGGTGGGAGTGTGGAAACAAAACATAGCATTCCTTTGGCTAAGGCTCACAAGAAGCCGAAGGTAACATACAAGATGCTATTGAACTAGCATCAAAGACAAGCCAACAAAGCGCCTTTGAGAAAATCAAGGAGTGCTTGTCATCACCGCCCGTGGTGAGAGCACCCAAAGCCGGGATTCAGTTTCGGCTGTACATCACTGCTATAGATAGCATGATCGTGGCCGTGCTAACCCAGGAGGTAGAAGGAAAAGAGTACATCATCACGTTCTTGAGCCGCCGCCTGCTGGACACCGAGACCAGGTATGCGTTTGTGGAGTGTTTATGTTATCACTTTACTACGCATGTACCAAATTGCGCCACTATCTTCTCCCCACTACATGTGTTGTCGTTTTGCCAAACCGATGTTATAAAACACATGATACAAAGCCGATTCTAAGTGGAAGAATCGGAAGTGGGCTTACGCTTTGATTGAATATGATTTAGCCTATGAACCCCTAAGAGCTATGAAAGGCCAGATCGTAGCCAACTTTATAGTGATCACCGCATAGACGTCAGTTGGAGCGACAATGTTGCTTTGATTGAGGTAGTGCTATGGAACCTTTACTTTGATGGTTCAGCTTGCAAAAATGGCCAAGGTATTGGAGCGGTTCTCATATCACATAGCGGAGCGCACTTTGAAACCTCGGCTCGTTTAGAGTTCCCTTGTACTAATAACCAAGCTGCATACGAGGCTTTAGTACTAGGGCTGGAATTGTTGGAATCCATGGGTGTTAAACATGTTCATGCGCATGGTGATTCCCTGTTAGTGGTGCAACAAGTGGCTAAGAGTGCTCCATATTTTAATGGCTCGCTAAATAGCTACTTGGATAAGTGCCTAGACATAGTTGCTACTTTTGATGACTTCAAAATTTCTCATGTGTCGAGAGAGGCCAATTCGATTGCAAATGATTTGGCTCATCAAGCATCTGGCTACCAAGTCAAAAGAGGGAAATTTTCTGTACAAGAGAAGTCGATCTTTGGTCTCACTACCGAAGCTAGTGACTTCGGACGAGCGCACCCTCCGAGTCAGACCCCCTCCGACTGCCGGAGACTACTGCGCACCAAGGACCCGAGGACGGAGTACTCCGCCCACCGAAGGGTCTGGCACGCTGGAGCCCTTGAGCCGAAGTCCTTAGAATGGTGAGGACTTCCGGGAGCCTAGACCCTTCGGCAGGGGGCTTCAGCCTAATGCGCTCCGCACGACTAGTCCAGCCAGGCTTCAGCAGAAGCAGGAAGGGCTCGGGGGGCACCCCGAAATCAGTAGCCTAGATATTTTTTCAGGGAGTGAGCTAGCGAAACCATCAAAAGCCCATAAGGGCGATTGGAGAAGTTCAATCGTCTAGTATTTGAGAGACCCTAGCCAAAAGGTTGATTGGAAAGTTCGGCGGCAAGCGTTTAAATTTGTGTTGCTAGACAGCACACTGTACCGCCGAACCGTTGACGGAGTACTATTAAAGTGTCTAGACCACAAACGATCCTAGGTGGCTACGGGAGAAGTCCATGAAGGACTTTGTGGCACTCATCAATCGACCCAAAAAATGAGTTGGATACTCAAAGAGCGAGTTTCTACTGGCCGACTATGACCGAGGATTGTTTTAAGTATTATAGAGGGTGTGAAGCATGTCAGAAGTTTAGCAATATTCAATTAGCTACTGCTTCATTATAACCCTATTGTCAAGCCATGACCATTCCGAGGTTGGGGTTTAGACTTCATCGGCCAAATTCACCCTTCTTCCTCAAAAGGCATTGGTTTGTGTTGATGGCGACGGATTACTTCACCAAGTGGACCGAGGACGTGCCTCTCAAGAACATGACTCAAGAGGTACTTGACTTTATCTTGAAGCACATCATACATAGATTCGGCATTCCTCAAACTCTTACTACCGATCAAGGTAGCTCGTTGTTTCTAAAGAAGTGAGGGACTTTGCCGAATATTATGGTATTAAGTTGATAAACTCTTCGCCCTACTATGCTCAGGCCAATGGTCAGGCCGAGTCTAGTAATAAAACCATGATTAAGCTCATTAGGAAGAAAATTGAAGAATTCCCTAAAAGGTGGCATGAAGTGCTCTCCGAGGCGCTATGGGCTTGTAGAATTGCAAAGCACAGTGCTACCAAAGTTAGTCCATATGAGTTGGTATATGGACAAGAAGTCGTTCTACCTATAGAAGTAGATCTTGGCTCTGAGTGTTAAAGCAAGACGGCTTATCGGTCGATGAGTATGAAACTCTTTTGAAAGACAATCTAGAAGAAGTGACTGATAAGAGATTGAGGGCTTTAGAAGCTATAGAAATAGACAAGAGGAGAGTAGCTAAAGCCTACAATAAGAAGGTTAAACAAAAATCGTTTCAAGTGGGTGACTTGGTTTGGAAGACGATTTTACCATTAGGCACTAAGAGTCCCAAATTTGGTAAATGGTCACCTAGTTGGGAAGGCCCTTTCAAATAGCTGAAACCGCTCTGATAATGCATATGTGTTAGAATCTCTACTAGGAGAGCGGTTTCGAAGAGCTTTGAATGGTAGATACTTGAAAAGGTATTTCCCAAGTGTGTGGTAAACAGCTTAAAATATGTCGAAAGGTCGATATGGAATGTATCGTCTTTAGCTCGTTGTGCTTTTAGTTCACTTAGTTCACTAAAAGGCGGGGGCATGTGTTGATAGCAAAAAATGGCATCAATGATTAAGATTGTCAAAATATCAATTTTGGTAATTTGGGCCGAAAATACACATGTCCCAGGTCATGCCGAAGACCTACAGGGCCGAAGGACCATTGGGCTATGAGCTTCGGAAGATTCTAGCCAGCCCACAACCTTCGCCCAGGAGGGCTTCAGAGGCCCACTCCGTCGAAGCTTTGGCCCAAGGAGCAGACTTCGGCGGGCCTAGACTAAGGCCCACTTCGGGCAGAGATAGAGTTCGATCGATTATAGCTAAGTTTTTATCTCTACGCATGATTCAGTCGAGTCATAGCAGATTATATTTAGCGATTAGAAGTCTAGCCCCTATAAATACAGGGGCGAAGCGATTCAGAGGCCCCCCAAAACAAATCAACCACAAAGCCCTAGCTTTGAATCGTATTACTATCTTATCTTTATATACTTTCGTGGGTTTGCTGAAGCCCTCCGACGGCCACTACGGAACAGTGGTAATCCTTGTTACTTGCTTGTGAAGTATCCGTTAATCTACATAATAGATTGCTATCGCCTTGTTACTTCACCTGTGAAGTATCCGTTAATCTACGTAATAGATTGCTATCACCTTGTTATTTCGCTTGTGAAGTATCCGCTAATCTGCGTAACAGATGCTACCTTCGCCACTAGTGCAACACTTAGCGGAATTCGGTCCTCGGATGGGTACTTCAAATCTACTCGTTGCAGGTTTCCACATTCGAAGCTACTTCATCGGAGGTGTCTGGAGCTGAGAGATTGGTTTCGGATGTTATACACCCTTCGGTGAGACTGCTGCTTCAACCGCACGCCAACAGACTTCGCCACGCTCTTACTCTGCTCCGGACGAAGTCACGCTCGCGCGTCGCGTCTGAGTCATTATTCGTATCTTACTGTATCAGAGACTTCGCACCAAACCCCATTGTAGAGGTGATTGTCGCGTCATCTATTCGGAGTTCATCTTCGGCCAGATCAGTCCGAACGCCGAAGGTACCCTTCGGCGGGACACTTCGCACCAAACGCTGAAGGTACTTGTTGGGGGAAAATATTCCATCTTCAAGATTATTGCAGCAACAAGATAAAGACTGGTGATTAAGATGAAGATGTCCAATATATAATTTCGGAGATGCATCCAGTCAAGTTCGAAGTATGATGACGGGGTAGTAGTTCGAACATGGACTCTTCCAGGAACCTCTTTGCCAGCTAAGATGGAAGACCTATCTTCTTTCTAACTAGATTAGTCTTTTACCATTTTAGCCCTATTAAGAGTATCGAATAGTTTCCACTATGTCGGTTGTAATAGAGGGTTAAAAAGGTCTTTTCCTTAATGTTTGGGCCTATAAATACCCCCGTTTTACCCTGTAATAAGGACCGAATACAAGTTATTCAATACATATTTTGAACTATTCTAAGTTATTATCTTTTCGGAGGCTTGGAATAGTTTCCTTCGCAAACACTTCGTTTGTTAGTTTCTAATCTTCAGAAACCTGTTAGCGTAATCTTTTACGCCAACAGTTGGCGCCGTCCGTGGGGAACTTAGTCCAAGAAACTTCGTTCTCTACCAACTTCTTATCCATGCCTCCTAAGCGGAGCGCAACTGGTAACCTGTTCAGAGGTCCCCTCGGACCTCCGGAGTGATATCTCCAGACACAGTGAGGTCGGAGGACCTTCGACGTTTCCTCCACCTCAAACTCCAGAAGGGATTCCCATTCCTCAAGCATACGGAGTTCCTCTACCAACTCCATCTATACTTCGGCCACCCGGAGTTCCTCTTCCACCTCAAGTTCCCTCCGAACTAATCCTTAGTTCTCAAGACCCGGAAGATCCTTCGAGGAGATGAAGACAATCTTGGTGATATGGTCGCTCAAATGGCAGTCTCCAAGCCGAAGTAGCGAGATGGCAGCAAGAAGCTGCAAATAGGCTTCGCTCTCAAGCCATCCCAGTTATTCCTGAAGTGCTGAAGACGACGAACCTATCTATCCTGAAGCCCGGAGAACGCCTCCTTTGATACCGAGTCTCCGCTGCATCCTGAACTGCAAAAAGTTCGCTTCGACCCGAAGTTTAAGACTTCGAAGCTTTGCAAGTATGCGGAGATGAAGATCTTAGAGAATTTGTCCGATCTTATGCTTTGGCAATTGAAGCCAGTGGAGGAGTGTGGGACACCATGGCAAAATGTTTCCCCCTGGCTCTTCAAGGAGTAGCTTTGCGATGGTTCTGGTCTTTAAAACCAGGATCAATCAGTCATGGGGGCAATTGAAGAAAAAGTTCGTGAGTAACTTCCAAGGCACCTTCGTGCCTCCAATGTCGACGGGAAGTCTTTTCCAGGTGAAGCAGCTCCCTGGAGAAACCCTAAGACAATACTTCAAGCGCTTCGCTCATACGAAGTCGCAGATCCGAGGGTTAACTACGTCTCAGTAGTTGACGCAGCTCGGGAAGGAGTCATTCATCCAGGCCTCCTCGATAAACTTCACCGAAAAAGCATATCTTCTGTTTCTCAGTGATGTCCTATTTTGAAGAATATGCAAGGTCAGAAGAGCGCTGGCTTCGGAGAACTGCAGCTACTCCGTCCATACTGCAGGAGGTAAAATTGGAAGTGAAAACTTCGGCATAGCCGCAAGGACCTGTCTTCGAAGCTCAGCATGATAGGAGAAGGGGGCAAAAGCATCCTCGTTCAGAAGTTCTGAACATTGCACCTCCGCAAAAGTTTGCCCAAAGAGCTCCACAACCTTTGGGAAGTAAAACCAGCAGTTGGAGGCCTCCAATGAAATCGGCCGGAAAAGGCCAAACTTTCTTCTGCTGCATTCATGGTGAGAACCGAAGTCACGCAACTGCGCGTGTAAGGCTATACTTACTCTGAGAGGAGAGTATTTAGAGAGACTTCGGGTCGAGGTACTACTGACCGAGTTCAAGCCGAAGTGCGTCCAGAGCCTGTCCAGGCTGTGGCGCGAATAGAGAACTTCGATCCAACAAGGCGCCCTCCGGTGGTCAATGTTATGCCACCTCCGAAGCAGGAATAAGGGCAAGACCGAGGAAAAAGAGTAGTCCTCCCAATCTCCGGAGGAGGGACTCTCGGAAGCATGTCAAAAAGGCAGAGAAGAGAGTATGTCAGAGAAGTGGGGCATATTGAACTTCATAATTTGCAGCTGCTATGCTTAATGGTCCCATGTACCAATATCTTTTTCTGTAGAGGATGCAGCTGGCATTAAATTTCCACATGCAGACCCACTTGTCATTACTGCCGACATTGCAGGAACTGAGGTTCGAAGAGTGCTAATTGAGGAGGGAGTCGGAAGACATTATTTTTGTCAAGCCTTCGATCAGTTATGCATCTCCAGAAAGCACCTTCTTCCAGCAGCTCGTCCTTTGCAAGGCTTCGCAGGACCTCCGCTTGATGCCCTCGGCCAAATTGGCCTGGAAGTTACCTTCGGAGAAGGGCTGTTAGCCAGGACAGAGGAAGTAATCTTCGACGTTGTGGATGCTCCATATGCATACAACGTCATCTTCGGAAGAGGCATGTTAAATCAGTTCGGAGCTATGGCGCACCACAATTACTTGTGCATGAAGATGCCCACACAGCGGGAGTGCTCACTAGCTTTGGAGCAAGCTACCGCCCGAAGAGCGGAGTATGGTCCGGCCCCCCTCT
>JAAALK010000284.1:62623261-62713813 GCA_019279435.1 Zizania palustris | reverse complement strand
TCAGATCTTGGTACATCTTGGTACTGCCGGGATGGATGGAGTACAATGTCTCATGGGCTTCTCTTAGGATAAGAGTCTTTATTTCTGGTTTATCCGGCACACATATCCGGGTTCCAAACCAAATGGTGCCATTTTCGTCTTCTGAAAATCCGGGGGCTTTTCCTTGTCTCATGTTCTTCCTAATGGCAGCTATATCCGGGTCCTCCATCTGAGCTTCACGGATCTGCTCAAATAGAATAGGCTGGGTTTCCAAGGTGGCTAGATATGCTCTTGTGGTTAGTCCAAGGTTTAATTTTTCCATCTCCCTACATAACAGGGGTGCGTGTTCCTGAATCATCATGGCGGTGCAATATCCCTTGCGACTTAAGGCATCAGCTACCACATTTGCTTTTCCGGGGTGGTAGTGTATACCTAAGTCATAGTCCTTGATCAATTCCAGCCATCGTCTTTGCCTCAAGTTCAGATCTGGCTGGGTGAAGATATACTTCAAGCTCTTGTGATCCGTAAAGATCTCACAGCGATTTCCAACTAGATAGTGCCTCCAAATCTTAAGGGCGTGCACTACGGCGGCTAATTCCAGATCGTGAGTCGGATAATTCAACTCATGAGGTCTCAACTGTCGGGAGGCATAAGAGATAACTTTTCCATCTTGCATAAGAACACATCCCAATCCTTGGCGAGATGCGTCGCAATAGACATGGAAGTCTTTGCGGATATCCGGTAGGGTCAGTATAGGTGCAGACACCAAACGGGTCTTAAGAGTGCGGAAACTTTCCTCACATTCAGGAGTCCATTCAAACTTCTCTCCTTTCTGCAACAACTTGGTCATTGGCTTGGCTATCTTAGAAAAATTCTCGATAAATCTCCGATAATATCCGGCCAAACCCAGAAAACTTCGTATCTCAGATACGTTCGTGGGTGGCAACCAATCCGTAACTGCTTCTACGGTGGCAGGGTCTACTGCGATTCCTTGCGCAGAGATGATGTGTCCAAGGAACTTTACTTCTGCCGTCCAAAACTTGCATTTGCTGTACTTGGCATACAATTGGTGTTCCCTTAACTTTCCTAAGGTTAACCGGAGGTGAGTCTCGTGCTCTTTCTGATCCTTGGAATAAATGAGGATGTCGTCTATGAAGACCACGATGAACTTGTCCAAATATTCCATGAATACCTTATTCATCATATTCATGAAGAATGCAGGGGCGTTGGTCAATCCAAAGGACATAACCGTGCACTCATATAATCCATAACGGGTAGTGAAGGCCGTCTTGGGTATATCCTCCTCTCGGATCCTTAACTGATGATAACCCGAACGCAAGTCGATCTTCGAGAATACAGTAGCTCCTTTTAGCTGGTCGAAGAGATCATCGATCCGAGGCAACGGGTACTTATTCTTGATCGTTACTTCATTCAAAGCGCGATAATCCACACACATACGCTTTGCCTTGTCTTCTTTCTTCTCGACGAAGATGACGGGAGCACCCCATGGCGATGTGCTGGGTCTGATGTAGCCTTTCTTCTCGAGATCCTCCAACTGCTGCTTCATCTCAGCTAATTCATTGGCGGCCATTCGGTATGGTCGCTTATAAATAGGAGTGGTTCCGGGCACCAAGTCAATCCTGAACTCGATGTCCCTCTTAGGTGGCATCCCTGGTAGATCCTCTGGGAATACGTCCGGGTACTCACTGACTACTGGTATCTCCTTGTAACACCCCAATTTTTCAAAACAATAAAAATATTATTAAATTCAATTTCTTGGAATTATTATTTCAGAAAATACTTTTGAATCCCTTTTATACCCTTTTGAACTACAACATAGAGTAGATGACCAAATTAGGAGGTGAAACTTTTTGTATATGATCCTAAGGCCAAAAGATAATTTTGAGAATTTTTATAAATTTTTACCAGCCTTGGAAGTAGCCCTAATCTTTTAATCTATTTTCTGGAATTATTTTTATTCAGAAAAGCATTAGAACAGTAATGGGCTCCTTCCCCCTCCTTCTCTCTCTCCCGGCCGGCCCAGCCCGTTACCGCGCTCCCCTCTGGCTGACAACCCGGTCCCACCTGTCGGCGCCGAATCCCTCCCCTCGCGCGCGAACCCGACACCCCGGCCCCACCCGTCAGACGCCACCCTCGCCCGTTCGCGCTCGCTGGCTTGTGGCCCCCGCCTGTCAGACCCGTCGTCAACCTCCCGCCACCGCCCCCAAATCCCGCCGGCCGACGACCCCGCCTCGGATCCGCCTCGCCGGTCCGTCCCCCATTAATTGGCCGCCATAACTCGGTCCCCCGCGCCACGCCGACCGTTTCCCCCTTAAATTCACCGCGTCATCGCCCCCGGATCGTCGCTACGCGTGCATGGCCGAGCCATCGCCGGCGAGTAAAGGCCCTCTGGCCGGTTTCCTTGCATGCGACCCCCGCCGGTGACCCTATTTAACCCCCTGCCTCCGCCGCGTTCGACCCCCACGCTCAATCGCCACGAGAACGAACAGAGCGCCCCTCCTTCGCCTTTGAGCATTTTCTCCCTGCTTCGCCTCCGGCCGCCCCTCGCCGTCGCCTCGGTCCACCCCGGCCCGCGCCTCCGCCACCGTCGTGACCGCAAGGACGTCCCCTACCTCGGCCACGTCCCCGCTGGTCAAGGAGACCGCCGGAACACCATCGCCGACGAGGACCCCGAACCGCTCCGCCGTCTACCCTCGTCGCCGGTCTCGCTCCGTCGGCCCCTCGCCTCGCTTAAGGTACCGACATGACCGCCGTAGTGTCCTCTTTCCATTTCTAGGCTTAGCTAGGACCGCCGTCGCTCGCCGTGGCCGTTGGCCCGCTCGCCGTCGTCGGAGAAGACGACCGGCACGGGTCGAGTACCCGTGCCGTGTCGGATCTGATCCCGACCGTGCGATCGCGATCGGACGACGCACGTGAGCCCACGTACGCGATCTAATCCGCGCCGTCGGATCTGGTCAAAGCGGTACGTTTTAATCTCGTGCGTCCATCTGTATTTAAAACCCGCGTTTAATCCTGCGCGTCCACGTGGTACCGGTTCGCACGTTTTAATCCTGGCCGTCCGTAGCCACTTGCGCGTCCCGCCTCGCCCTCGCGCGTCGGATCTGGATCCGACGGTCCAGATCGACCCGGCGCACGCGCACAGTGCGCGGGTTCACCGTGGGCCTAGCTCACCGTGGACCCGAGAGGTTTAAAATTTGAAAATAAATTCCAGAAATGCTTTTAAACTTGTAAAATTCATATCTAATGCATTTGAACTCTAAAAATTACCATTCCAATTTCAGAAAATTCATAAAATTATTCTCTACATACTTATGCAATAAAAACAGTAGGTTTACTTTGACATTTTCATGTTTATTTAAATAAGTATTCAAATGCCCTTAGGATTTAAATGTAAATTTAAATATTTAAATTCCAGAAAAACTATATAATTGTCCTTTACTGCTTAAACATTAAAACCACTGGGTTTTCTCTAGATCATTTAAATTAAATTGATTAGAAAACTTAATATAGTATTAAACCCACTTAAAAACCCTTTTATGAAAAACAATGATTCATTTAGATTCACTTTAAATTAATGGAGGAATAAATCTCAGAACTTTAATATCTGAATTTATTTTTATTCTTAATCAAACCAACTTTAACTTATATGCTTGCAATGTAATGTTATATGGTTTGATTGAATGTGGTACTCTTTTTATTTTACTTTATATTAAAAAGACTACGACGTCGCCGAGGAGCCGGAGTACTTCCCCGAAGTCCCTCCCTCTCCCTTTGCTGAACAAGGCAAGTCACCAAACAATTCTTTTGAGCATATTGAACCCATGTCTGAATTGACTATCGCTAAAACACATAGGCTATGTATATGCATTAGTCAAATGAACCCTTACATTATATTTATTTAGGATCCCCGACCTTGATGTGCAACCCAAGCCATGCTATCTCGCCTAACCTCCTTGTCACCACATGATCAATGATATTAGCTAGTGTCCAATGTATTGGCACAGCCGCTATAGGATAAAATGAGTCGTAGTGAAATGGTTCTATTATATAATCCCGATACTTCTTATCTTTGGAAATTCTGTTGGTGATGAGTCATGGTTGTGAGTGTATGCATGGTGGGTTCCGGGTGCAAGCTAGGGCATTGGTCAGTCGCACCCGGGGCACTATAAGGACCGGTCTGAGGGATCCGTTGCAATACACTTACGTACTAACCACAAGTCTAGTGGGTAAGTCCTAACTAAGGTATGGGTTGTTCCAAACCGAGGCCACCACTTGGAGATGGGTCAAGTTGCACCTGCGGGTGACTTGTACCAATGTGGCGCAAAAGGGGGTGCGACGTTAGCCGGGATGCGGCCCGGCGCGCCGGCGAAACCTAGAGCGGGTGGTTATCGCTTGGAACATCTCATATTGAGGTTTTGGCACGAGTTCCCGTGAAATGGGTCATCTCGTTGAGATGAGTGCGTGCCTTGTGGGTACAGTAGTACATCTCTGATCAGAGTCTTAAATCTTTTCGAAAAGCCGAGCCCACGGTCAAGGGCGGGTTGCGTGACATCCCCCAGTTAGATTACTTTGAATATGTATGTGCATGATGGATTGACATGTAAGGACTGTTGTGCGAGGAGGTAAAACGTACTCCTCGAGTTAGTTGATGTTGATGATGCTCATATTTACTTTCCGCATGATTAAAATATGATTACACTAAATGTCATAACTGCAACTGCTTTATTCCGCATTGTTAGCCTCTATCCTTCCTTGTTTATTATCCTGCATTATTATTTGCATTTGCGGTGGCTTGTTGAGTACTTTTTGTACTCATACCCGTTGGACCCCACAGAGGATGTTTATCTTGAAGACGGTCTGGAGTAGCGACCCAGTCAAGAAGAAAAATCCTGAAGAAGAAGTTCGTCATGCCGTTTTCTAATTATTTTACTCTACTGTTTTATTAAAACAATGTTGTAATAAATATGGTCTGCGTACCATGAATTTTACCGTATGTACGTTGTCGCATGATGAACCTCTTGTATTATTGTTTTTCTATGGAAATTCAATAATGTCTCGATTTTGTTAAATCGGGGCGTGACAAGATGGTATCAGAGCCGACTTGACTGTAGGAAGCCAAACAGACCCGCCTAGCCATTAGCCACAGGAAATTATTTCTTGAAAATCTACTTCATAAACTTTGTTCCTCTCCTCACTTTTATTCAACTTACTGTTTTGTAGATGCCAGTCTACCAAGTCCACAGCTACTGCCGCCACTATGAGGGCTTCGTCCGGGAGCTCCGCATGATGCTCACCTTCCTCGGGTTCCTCTTCGAACCCGAATTTCAAGGAGTCTACCCCGACGAGTTTGCCGGGCCTTGCGACGTCTCCCTCACCGTCCATGGCTCCGGAGAACACCTGCCGCCCTACACCACCGCACTTGGAGGCCCGACTTTCGACGTCGCGTGCCAACGAGTCGCCCTCCAGGCCCTCATGGAGCTGAGGATGATCTACGACGATCGTCTTCAGAACTCATCCTTCCGGCTTGTGCCGAAGCGTACTCCCGGAGCCCACCGTAGTATCTACCTCGGAGTTCACTCCGTGCGTGATCCGGTCATGGCCCGGCAGTCGCGTCTTCTGCAGGCCATGGATGATCTCCATACCGAGGCGGTGCTCGACGCCGACGAGCACCATGAGGCGGTTGCGTTTCTTCGTGAAGAAACGAAGAACCTGATCCAACAGAACGGCGAGCTGCAGCGCAAGATCATACAGCTGCAGAAGGACATAGCGGAGATGGTTCCTCTTCTTCCTAGGAAGAAGAAGCCTATCCGTGAGCCCCTCCCTCGCCCCAAGAGGATCCCGCCACGACCCTCCCCCGCCAGGCCTTCCACCAGCGCCCCTACACCACGCCCCGGCCTCGTCTCCGACTCCATCATCGAGAATTTTCTCGAACCCACCATCCCGCTGGAGCCGCGCACTCGTGGTTCCGAGAGCACGGAGACCGCCTCCGGTGGCGAGTAGGCGTTAGGAGACGCAAAGATAAATAAAAAAGCATTATTTTGTATGTGGTGCTACCCGCAACGAGTGTGTTGTGGGTAGAATAAGAACTTGATTGTAATGGACTATTTATACCACCTGATATATTTGTGTGCTTGAATGCTACATGTTAAATTTTAGTTGTATTACTGTTTCGTCATCTTTTGTTTCCTCACTTGGATATTCAGAAGATGACCGGCCACCAGAACACCGGCTCCAACAACGGAGCAGGAGGGAGCCGAGATGCACCTGAGGGAGTTGTACCCAACTGGGGTGCGACAGGCCCACGTCAGTCTGGGTCGCCTTCCGCCAATCACCCCACCTTGGCGGAAATGATGGCGAACCAGAATCATCTGATCACCGCCCTCCTCACCCAAATGCAGCACCAACAGGCTCAGTTGGACCGTCTGCAGAATGGGGAGCCCGCCCCTCGCGCACCAGCACCCGCGGCCGCTCCGCAACTCTCCGAGTTCTTGCGTGTGCGCCCGCCCATCTTCTCGAGCACGACCAACCCGATGGAGGCCGGAGATTGGCTCCGCACCATCGAGAAGAAGCTCGACCTCCTCCCCTGCACAGACCGGGAGCGAGTGGCCTTCGCCACTCATCAGCTCCAGGGTCCCGCCGCTGAGTGGTGGGACAACTACCGTGCGTCCCAGCCGGAGGGCCACATGGTGACTTGGGCGGAGTTCACCCTCGCCTTTCGTGCCGCCCACGTCCCCGCCGGTGTCATCGCGGTCAAACAGCAGGAGTTCCGCGACCTGCAACAAGGCAACCGGACTGTCATGGAGTACCTCCATGAGTTCAACCGCCTCGCTCGCTACGCACCGGAGGAAGTGCGCACCGACGCCCTCCGCCAAGCCAAGTTCCTAAGGGGACTTAAGGATGAGCTGTCCATCCAGCTCGTCGCCGCCGACTTCGCCGACTTCCAGCGGCTGGTCAATAAAGCGCTCATCCAAGAGACTGAGCAGAACAAGCTGGACCTCAAGAAGAGGAAGATGATCGCCTTCAAGCACCAGCAGGCGAACACTCAGAGGCCCCGCTTCGTCCCTCCGCCACCAGCGCCCGCCTACCATCCTCGGCCCGCCTACAGGCCACCTCATGCGGCCGGTGGATCCAACGCCGGGCACCCTCGCCCCGCTCCACCAGCTCCGGCCGCTCAGCCGGCACCAGCCGCCAAGGCCCCGATCTTGAGGGATCGCCAAGGAAGGCCGGTCGTCTGCTTCAACTGCCGCAAGGAAGGTCACTACTCGCACCAGTGTCCTCACCCCAAGCAGAACCAAGGCGCAGCACCCCACCAGGCCGTTCGCGCCCGCGTCAACCACATCAGCGCGGAGGAAGCTCAGGAGGCTCCTGAAGTCGTACTCGGTACGTTTACTATGAATTCCGTACCGGCCATCATATTATTTGACTCTGGAGCAACCCACTCCTTTGTCTCGGAAGATTTTGCAAAAACGAACAATCTGGACGTACTCCCTCTACCAATTCCCATGGTGATTGCCACCCCGGCAATAGGACCTCAGCTCGTTTCTACAGCCCTAAGGTTCAACTTGACATCCAAGGAGTGCTGTTTCGGGCCGAGCCTGTCCTTATCCAATGCACCGGACTCGACCTTATTCTAGGTATGGATTGGTTGATGAAGCACAAGGGAGTAATCGACTGTGCCAACAAGTCCGTCACGGTGACCAGTCCTGAAGGCGTAACCGTCACCTTCCGGATGACCAGTCGCAAACCACTCGGAGCATCCCTTCGCTCTATAGCTCTCGAAGAGGTGCCAATAGTCAAGGAGTTTGCAGATGTCTTCCCCGAAGATCTGCCCGGAATGCCTCCTAAGCGGGACATCGAATTCAGAATCGAGCTTGTCCCGGGGACCACTCCAATCTCCAAGCGCCCATACCGAATGGCCGCCAATGAACTAGCCGAAGTCAAGAGCAACATCGAAGACCTAGAGCAGAAAGGTTACATCCGACCGAGTACCTCACCCTGGGGTGCACCGGTCATATTTGCCATGAAGAAGGACAAGACCAAGAGGATGTGCGTGGACTATAGAGCCTTGAACGACGTAACCATCAAGAACAAATACCCATTGCCTCGGATCGACGACCTGTTCGATCAGCTGAAAGGATCCTCGGTGTTTTCCAAGATCGACCTCAGGTCAGGTTATCACCAGTTAAGGATCAGGGAGGAAGATATACCCAAGACTGCTTTCACCTCCCGCTATGGACTCTACGAGTACACTGTGATGTCGTTCGGACTCACGAATGCCCCGGCCTTCTTCATGAACATGATGAACAATGTATTCATGGAGTTCTTGGACAAGTTCATCGTGGTATTCATCGACGATATTCTCGTTTACTCCAAGACCAAGGAGGAACACGAGACTCACCTCCGTCTGACCCTCGGAAAGCTAAGGGAGCAGCAACTGTACGCCAAATACAGCAAATGCGAATTTTGGTCGTCTGAGGTGAAGTTCCTCGGCCATGTCATATCTGCCGGAGGAATAGCAGTAGACCCAACCACCGTTGAAGCGGTAACCAACTGGCTACAGCCAACGACCGTGACCGAGATCCGGAGTTTCCTCGGATTGGCCGGATACTATCGCCGGTTCATCGAGAATTTTTCCAAGATCGCCAAGCCGATGACCAGACTTCTGCAAAAAGAGGTGAAGTTTGACTGGACCCCCGACTGCGAAGAGAGCTTCCAGACTCTCAAGAAGAAGCTCGTGTCAGCCCCCATTCTGACTCTGCCAGACATCCGGAAAGACTTTCACGTCTACTGCGATGCCTCTCGTCAAGGATTGGGATGCGTCTTAATGCAAGAAGGGAAGGTGATATCCTACGCCTCCCGGCAATTGAGACCGCATGAGCTGAACTACCCAACTCACGACTTGGAACTAGCAGCCGTGGTTCATGCCTTGAAGATATGGAGACATTACCTTGTGGGAAATCGGTGTGAGGTCTTCACTGACCACAAGAGTCTCAAGTACATATTCACCCAACCAGATCTGAACCTCAGGCAAAGGAGATGGTTGGAACTGATCAAGGATTACGACTTGGGCATCCATTATCATCCAGGCAAAGCGAATGTGGTGGCAGACGCCCTTAGTCGAAAAGGGTACTGCAATGCCATCATGATTCAAGACCAGGCTCCTCTACTTTATAAAGAGATGGAAAGGCTAAACCTAGGGATCACCACCCGAGAGTACCTCGCTGCCTTGGAGTCTCGACCTGTCTTAATAGACCAGATCCGAGAGAAGCAGAAGGAAGACCCGGACATCCTGGAGATCCAGCAAAACATGAGGAAGGGTAAAGCCCCCGGATTCTCCGAGGATGAACATGGTACCATTTGGTTCGGAAACCGAGTATGCATACCCAACCTACCTGAGTTGAAGACTCTCATCCTTCAGGAAGCCCACGATACTCTTTACTCCATTCATCCCGGGAGTACAAAGATGTACCAAGACCTGAAGGAGAAATATTGGTGGGTCAGCATGAAGAGGGAAATAGCCGAGTATGTGGCCAAGTGCGACACATGCCGGCGAGTCAAGGCAGAGCATCAGAGACCTGCCGGACTTCTTCAACCCCTCAAAGTCCCTGAATGGAAGTGGGAAGAAATAGGAATGGACTTCATCACGGGACTACCCAGGACCCAAGCTGGTCATGATTCTATCTGGGTGATCGTCGATCGACTCACCAAGGTAGCTCACTTCGTTCCGGTCAAGACAACTTACACCGTCGCCAAGTTGGCTGAGTTGTATGTGACCCGGATCGTGTGCCTCCACGGAGTTCCCAAGAAGATTGTATCTGACCGCGGGAGCCAGTTTACCTCCAAGTTTTGGAAGAACCTTCAAGAGGAACTCGGCACCCGGCTGAACTTTAGCACCGCCTATCATCCACAGACCGACGGTCAGACCGAAAGGGTCAACCAGATATTGGAGGATATGCTTAGAGCTTGCGCTCTAGACTTTGGCGGAATGTGGGACAAGAACTTACCTTATGCAGAGTTCTCCTACAACAACAGCTATCAAGCCAGCCTGCAAATGTCCCCGTTCGAAGCACTCTATGGGCGTAAGTGCAGAACGCCGTTGCTCTGGGATCAAACCGGAGAATCACAACTGTTTGGGACAGATTTATTGAGAGAAGCCGAAGAGAAAGTTAAGATCATAAGAGACCGACTGAAGGCGGCCCAATCCAGACAAAAGAGCTATGCCGACAACCGTCGAAGAGATCTAGCCTTTGAGGAGGGTGATTATGTCTACCTCCGAGTCACTCCCCTCCGTGGCACTCAAAGGTTCAACATGAAAGGCAAACTAGCACCCCGCTACGTCGGACCTTTCCAGATCCTCCGTCGACAAGGAGAAGTGGCATATCAACTTGAACTGCCTCCATCCTTGGCAGGCGTTCATGATGTGTTCCATGTCTCGCAGCTGAAGAAGTGTCTCCGTGTGCCCACCGAGCAAGCCGACCTTCAGCAGCTCAACGTCCAAGAAGACTTGACCTACATAGAGAGACCCGTCAAGATCTTGGAAACCAAGGAAAGAGTAACCAGAAGTCGCGTCGTCCGCTTCTGCAAAGTCCAATGGAACAACCATCCCGCAGAAGAAGCCACTTGGGAAAAAGAAGACGAGCTGAAAGCCCAATACCCCGAGCTATTCGAGTAGCGTTCCAATCTCGAGGACGAGATTCTTGTAAGGGGGATAGGTTTGTAACACCCCAATTTTTCAAAACAATAAAAATATTATTAAATTCAATTTCTTGGAATTATTATTTCAGAAAATACTTTTGAATCCCTTTTATACCCTTTTGAACTACAACATAGAGTAGATGACCAAATTAGGAGGTGAAACTTTTTGTATATGATCCTAAGGCCAAAAGATAATTTTGAGAATTTTTATAAATTTTTACCAGCCTTGGAAGTAGCCCTAATCTTTTAATCTATTTTCTGGAATTATTTTTATTCAGAAAAGCATTAGAACAGTAATGGGCTCCTTCCCCCTCCCTTCTCTCTCTCCCGGCCGGCCCAGCCCGTTACCGCGCTCCCCTCTGGCTGACAACCCGGTCCCACCTGTCGGCGCCGAATCCCTCCCCTCGCGCGCGAACCCGACACCCCGGCCCCACCCGTCAGACGCCACCCTCGCCCGTTCGCGCTCGCTGGCTTGTGGCCCCCGCCTGTCAGACCCGTCGTCAACCTCCCGCCACCGCCCCCAAATCCCGCCGGCCGACGACCCCGCCTCGGATCCGCCTCGCCGGTCCGTCCCCCATTAATTGGCCGCCATAACTCGGTCCCCCGCGCCACGCCGACCGTTTCCCCCTTAATTCACCGCGTCATCGCCCCCGGATCGTCGCTACGCGTGCATGGCCGAGCCATCGCCGGCGAGTAAAGGCCCTCTGGCCGGTTTCCTTGCATGCGACCCCCGCCGGTGACCCTATTTAACCCCCCTGCCTCCGCCGCGTTCGACCCCCACGCTCAATCGCCACGAGAACGAACAGAGCGCCCCTCCTTCGCCTTTGAGCATTTTCTCCCTGCTTCGCCTCCGGCCGCCCCTCGCCGTCGCCTCGGTCCACCCCGGCCCGCGCCTCCGCCACCGTCGTGACCGCAAGGACGTCCCCTACCTCGGCCACGTCCCCGCTGGTCAAGGAGACCGCCGGAACACCATCGCCGACGAGGACCCCGAACCGCTCCGCCGTCTACCCTCGTCGCCGGTCTCGCTCCGTCGGCCCCTCGCCTCGCTTAAGGTACCGACATGACCGCCGTAGTGTCCTCTTTCCATTTCTAGGCTTAGCTAGGACCGCCGTCGCTCGCCGTGGCCGTTGGCCCGCTCGCCGTCGTCGGAGAAGACGACCGGCAGGGTCGAGTACCCGTGCCGTGTCGGATCTGATCCCGACCGTGCGATCGCGATCGGATGACGCACGTGAGCCCACGTACGCGATCTAATCCGCGCCGTCGGATCTGGTCAAAGCGGTACGTTTTAATCTCGTGCGTCCATCTGTATTTAAAACCCGCGTTTAATCCTGCGCGTCCACGTGGTACCGGTTCGCACGTTTTAATCCTGGCCGTCCGTAGCCACTTGCGCGTCCCGCCTCGCCCTCGCGCGTCGGATCTGGATCCGACGGTCCAGATCGACCCGGCGCACGCGCACAGTGCGCGGGTTCACCGTGGGCCTAGCTCACCGTGGACCCGAGAGGTTTAAAATTTGAAAATAAATTCCAGAAATGCTTTTAAACTTGTAAAATTCATATCTAATGCATTTGAACTCTAAAAATTACCATTCCAATTTCAGAAAATTCATAAAATTATTCTCTACATACTTATGCAATAAAAACAGTAGGTTTACTTTGACATTTTCATGTTTATTTAAATAAGTATTCAAATGCCCTTAGGATTTAAATGTAAATTTAAATATTTAAATTCCAGAAAAACTATATAATTGTCCTTTACTGCTTAAACATTAAAACCACTGGGTTTTCTCTAGATCATTTAAATTAAATTGATTAGAAAACTTAATATAGTATTAAACCCACTTAAAAACCCTTTTATGAAAAACAATGATTCATTTAGATTCACTTTAAATTAATGGAGGAATAAATCTCAGAACTTTAATATCTGAATTTATTTTTATTCTTAATCAAACCAACTTTAACTTATATGCTTGCAATGTAATGTTATATGGTTTGATTGAATGTGGTACTCTTTTTATTTTACTTTATATTAAAAAGACTACGACGTCGCCGAGGAGCCGGAGTACTTCCCCGAAGTCCCTCCCTCTCCCTTTGCTGAACAAGGCAAGTCACCAAACAATTCTTTTGAGCATATTGAACCCATGTCTGAATTGACTATCGCTAAAACACATAGGCTATGTATATGCATTAGTCAAATGAACCCTTACATTATATTTATTTAGGATCCCCCGACCTTGATGTGCAACCCAAGCCATGCTATCTCGCCTAACCTCCTTGTCACCACATGATCAATGATATTAGCTAGTGTCCAATGTATTGGCACAGCCGCTATAGGATAAAATGAGTCGTAGTGAAATGGTTCTATTATATAATCCCGATACTTCTTATCTTTGGAAATTCTGTTGGTGATGAGTCATGGTTGTGAGTGTATGCATGGTGGGTTCCGGGTGCAAGCTAGGGCATTGGTCAGTCGCACCCGGGGCACTATAAGGACCGGTCTGAGGGATCCGTTTGCAATACACTTACGTACTAACCACAAGTCTAGTGGGTAAGTCCTAACTAAGGTATGGGTTGTTCCAAACCGAGGCCACCACTTGGAGATGGGTCAAGTTGCACCTGCGGGTGACTTGTACCAATGTGGCGCAAAAGGGGGTGCGACGTTAGCCGGGATGCGGCCCGGCGCGCCGGCGAAACCTAGAGCGGGTGGTTATCGCTTGGAACATCTCATATTGAGGTTTTGGCACGAGTTCCCGTGAAATGGGTCATCTCGTTGAGATGAGTGCGTGCCTTGTGGGTACAGTAGTACATCTCTGATCAGAGTCTTAAATCTTTTCGAAAAGCCGAGCCCACGGTCAAGGGCGGGTTGCGTGACATCCCCCAGTTAGATTACTTTGAATATGTATGTGCATGATGGATTGACATGTAAGGACTGTTGTGCGAGGAGGTAAAACGTACTCCTCGAGTTAGTTGATGTTGATGATGCTCATATTTACTTTCCGCATGATTAAAATATGATTACACTAAATGTCATAACTGCAACTGCTTTATTCCGCATTGTTAGCCTCTATCCTTCCTTGTTTATTATCCTGCATTATTATTTGCATTTGCGGTGGCTTGTTGAGTACTTTTTGTACTCATACCCGTTGGACCCCACAGAGGATGTTTATCTTGAAGACGGTCTGGAGTAGCGACCCAGTCAAGAAGAAAAATCCTGAAGAAGAAGTTCGTCATGCCGTTTTCTAATTATTTACTCTACTGTTTTATTAAAACAATGTTGTAATAAATATGGTCTGCGTACCATGAATTTTACCGTATGTACGTTGTCGCATGATGAACCTCTTGTATTATTGTTTTTCTATGGAAATTCAATAATGTCTCGATTTTGTTAAATCGGGGCGTGACACTCCTCCAAGGTAATCTGATGTAGTCTTGTCCTTCCGGCCTTCATGCTGGGCATCTGGAACGTGACTATAGTCCCTTCTTCATTAGTCACAATCACCTTTCTCTGGGCACATTCTATTACACCTTGGTGTTTATTTAGCCAATCCATCCCTAGAATGAGGTCCAAACCTTGACATTCTATTAGAATGGGGTCGGCCCAAAATATCGTGCCTTGGATATCTACCCATACCCTTGGACTAAAGGAACAAGCGAGGGTTTGCTTGCCTGGGGTGGCTATCAACACTGGCCTGGGTAGTTCACTTATGTCCAGGGCATTATTTTCCACAAAAGCAGTTGATATAAAGGAATGGGTAGCTCCGGTGTCAAATAATACCACTGCAAACGATGAATGAACCATAAACTTACCCATGACGATCTCTGGTGCAGCCTGGGCTTCCTCAGCGGAGACGTGGTTCACTTTGGCGCGGACGGCGGGGTTGGAGGTGACGCCTTGAGCTCTCTTGGGATGGGGGCACTGGTGGGAGTAGTGTCCCTCTTGGCGGCAGTTAAAGCACACCACAGGCTTGCCATGCCTGTCTCTCAAAACCTCTGGCTTCTTGGCCGGGGCAGCTGGGGCGGTCGGTGCGGCTGGAGCGGCACGAGGTTGGCTGGCTCCGGCATTGGCAGCTGGTGGCGCCGGGCGATACACTGGCCGGGGGTGGTACTGTGGTGCTGGTGGGGGTGGAGCAAAACGGGGTCTCTGGGCCATACCCTAGTTTTGCCTGAAGGCAATCATGCGCTTTTTCTTCAGGTCGACCTTGTTCTGCTAGGTCTCCTGCATGATCGCCTTGTTCACCAACTTCTGGAAGTTGGCGAAGTCTCCAGAGATGAGTTGTAGGGACAACTCGTCCTTCAGTCCCCTAAGGAACTTGGCCTGTCTGGCCGTATCCGTACGGACCTCTTCAGGTGCGTACCTGGCCAACCTGTTAAACTCGTGCAGATACTCTGTGACAGATCTGCTCCCCTGCTGCAGATCTCTGAACTCTTGTTGCTTTTGGGCAATGATGCCGTCGGGGATGTGGGCGGCACGGAAGGCGGTCGAGAATTCTGCCCAAGTGGGAGCGTGGCCCTCGGGCAGAGTCTCGCGGTGATTGTCCCACCACTCAGCGGCGGGACCATGAAGCTGGTGGGTGGCGAAGGCCACCCTCTCCTGCTCAGTGCAGGTCAGGAGGCCGAGCTTCTTCTCGATCGCCCGCAACCAATCCCCAGCCTCCATGGGGTTGGTGGTACTTGAGAAGGTCGGCGGGCGGACTCGGAGGAACTCCGAGAGCTGTGACGCGGGAGCGGGAGCTGGGGTGGCAGGTCGGGGCAGCTCGGGCTGTTGGTGGAGGCGGAGAAGGTGAGCCTGCTGCTCTTGCATCTGCTGCTGCTACTGCATCTGGTGCAGGAGGGCTGAGACCAACTGATTCTGAGTGGCCATCATCTCAGCCAAAGTGGGGTGATTGGCGACCGGGGCTTGCCTCTGTCCGGTGGCTCCCCATTGAGGCAGGTTACCACTATCCCCTCCGTTCTGAGGACCGTCTGATCCCTGAGTGTTGGTCATCCTGGAGTTTTCAAAGTATACACATTTATTTTAGTAAACCTCTTCATATTTTATTTCAAAAGGGTACCGTTCTTGCGGTTACATTTATTTATTCTCTCATTCATGCCTTATATTTTGACATGAATGCTAATACAAGCAAGAAATAAAAATAACAATCAATTGTAAAACTACGTCTAAGGCAGCTCGGGGGACGGCTCGATCTCGGCCTCGTGGGTGACGGTCGGGGTCGAGGAGCTGGATGGTCCGGCGGGTGGTGCGCTGCGGGAGATCCTCTTGGGCCTCACAGTGGGAGTCTGAAGGGGTTTCTTCCTGCGAGGCGGAAGAGGCGCGATCTCCTCTATGTCCTTCTTCAACTCTCTGAGCTGCTGACGAGCATGCGTAGCTCGTGGATGAATCCGGCCTCGTCACGAAGGTTTCCATTCATGGTACGGACCGGCATCTACAAAAGAGAGAAAATTTTGTGAAAACCTCGGAAGATGAGAGGATAAGTGATCTTTTGTAAAATATAGTGAATATTTATAAGTCCTAAGGTCAGGTCTGTTTGGCTTCCTACAGTCAAGTCGGCTCTGATACCATCTTGTCGCGCCTCGATTTAATAAATCAGGACTTTATTGAAATTCCATAGAAAATCAATAAAACAAGACGTTCATCATGCGACCACGTACAATACGGGCAATCATTCACGGTTCGTAGACCGCATTAATACAAAAGTGAATAAAGATGAAGAGAAACTAATAAAATAAGGGTCCTAGATGAACGCCTCCTTCCAGTCTCGCCTTGACTGGGTCGCTACTCCAGACCTTCATCCTCCTCGTAGTAGACGGGCTCTGATGTTGTAAGTCAACGGGGTGAGTACAGATGTACTCAGACAGCCACCGAATGCAAATATAATGCAAGATAATAACAAGGGGAGATAGTGGCTAGTTTAGCGGAAGCAGCATAATTGTAAAGCTTTAAATGAGAGCAATTTATTAGTACGGAAAAGTAAACATGTGCATGTGTATCATCATCTTCTAACTCGAGGGGTACAGTCAGCCCCACCTCGCTCAACAGTCCTTACGTGCCATGAATAACTTGAACACTCAAACAATTGTAAACTAACTGCGAGTAGTCACACAACCCGCCCTTGACCGTGGGCTCGGCTTTTCGAAAAGATTAAATTACTCTGATCAGAGATGTACCACTGTACCCACAAGGCACGCACTCATCACCTACACCGAAGTGTAACGAGATGACCCATCACACGGGAACTCGTGCCAAAACCTTCCATATAGTCCTCCCCGACTCAATAGCACCCTCTTATGGGTTTCATATGGTGTCCCGACGCATCGGAGCCCCACCATACCCCCCTTGAGCCTCGTCGGTACAAGTCGCCCGCAGGCTAGCCCCTTGCCCCCTCCTTTATGGTGCATCAAGCCGGAGTATTCCATACTTCCAGTTAGGACTTACCCATTAGACTTGTGGTTGGTACGGAAGTGCTTTGCAACAGATCCCGCAGACCGGTCCTTATAGTGCCCTGGGTGCGACAAACCAGTGCCCGAGCTGGCACCCGGAACCCACCATACTTATAACCTAGCCAACTCCAACAGAGTCCAGAGACGAGAATAACAGGGAAATTCATATACAGAATCCAGCTATCTACGACTCGTTCTTTTAACCTATAGCAGTT
Organism: Zizania palustris; assembly: GCA_019279435.1. Lineage (NCBI taxonomy): Eukaryota > Viridiplantae > Streptophyta > Magnoliopsida > Poales > Poaceae > Zizania > Zizania palustris. The sequence goes on along the minus strand of JAAALK010000284.1, from coordinate 62,696,469 downwards.
GTGCCGGTACATTGGGCACTAGCTAATATTTTTATAGTAGAGTGACAAGGAGTTAAGGCTCAATAAGCATGGCTTGGGTTTGCACACAAGGACAGGGATCTAATAATATAAGTGTAAGGCTTGAATATTTGTCTAATGCAATATTAACCTATGGGTTATAGCGATAAGTTATTAAAACATGGGCTCAATTATGATCAACTGTTTCCACAGAGGTGGTCGATGACTTGCCTTGCTCAGCAAAGGGTGAAGGAGGAACCTCGGGGTAGAACTCCTGCTCCTCGACGAACTCGTAGTCTTCTCGATACGGAAAAATAAATAAATAATACATTCAATAAAACAGATAAAATTCACCAAACAAAAGAACATACATAGTTGTGGGTGTTTTTATGTGAAGTAATATTTTAATTATTCTGGGTTTTGTATAAAACAGTAAAGTTTAACATTTTAGGATTTTTCCCAATTTATTTTCTGTATTATTAATTTTAACCCTAAGGGATTTTTATTCATTTATTTATTAATAGTATTTTGGGTAACAGAAACATACTGTTTTTATTGTATTAATATGTAGAGAATATTATTCTGGTTTTAACAAAATTTGAATGGTGAAATTTGGAGTTAAAATGAGCAAGTTATGAATTTTCAAAGTTTAAATCAATTTCTGGAATTTTATTTAAACAGAAAATGGGCTCTGGTCCACGGTGAGCCAGGCCCACGGTGGACCGCGCCACTGTGGCGTGGACCGGATCAACCAGATCCGTTGGATCCTGATCCAGCGGCCAGGCGCGAGGCGGGAGGTTTAAATGAGAATGGACGGTTCAGATTAAAACATGGCGAACGGGTACGCGTGGACGCACCAGATCGCTTCGGGAGTTTAAGTTGCGATCAACGGCCGTGAGCGAGCGATACCGCTTTGACCAGATCCAAGGGCTCAGATTAGATCCCACAGGATCTAATCGGTGCCGTCCGATCCGGATCGTGCGGCTCAGAGGGGATCCGGCACGGTACGCGCTAAGGGCTCGAGTACCCTTCGTCTCCGGCGACGGCGAGGCCTCGGGCGCGGTGGCAGCGGCGGCGGCGAGCGCCTACGTGCCTAGCTAGGGCCAAAAATGGAATGCGGAGGTGAGGGGGGTTATGATGATACCTTCTGCGGCGAAGATGGGGGACGGGCGGCGACGACGGCGAGGGTAGACGACGAGGTCTTCTCGGGTGGTCGTCGGCGACGGTGTTCCGGCGGGTTCCACGGCCAACCGAGGGGCGACCGAGGACGGGTGGTGTCTGGTGATCACAACGGTGGCATCGGCTAGGGCGGTGGTGGTCGGGATCGGCGGCGATGGCTCGCCGGAGTTGGAACAGACGAGGAAACCGAAGAATGGAGCAGGGCGCTCGAGAGTGCTTCGGCTTGGGCGTTAAGAGTGTGGTCGAAGTACGGTGATCAGAGGGGTATTTATAGGGTCACCGGCGGTGGCCAGATGGAAGGAAACCGAGGGTTTCCTTTCTTCTCCGGCGAGGGTTCCATTCCCGTGGCCAATCTTCCTAAAGTGCGAAACCGCGTCATCTTTCGGCGGAAGGGGATCATGGTTATCCAAGGAAGGGAGTCCGGGGGCGATCGGGTGGATTTGGGCGGCCGGCGGCAAGGGATCCGAAGGAGATCGCCGGAAAAAGGAAAGGGGGATCCCTTCCCCGGGAAGAAGACGATCCTGACAGGTGGGCTCCACCTGTCAGTGAGCGGGTGCGAGATAAATGGCGCCGACAGGCTGGCCACGCACGTCAGAGGGCGAAGGCGAGTGCGAGGTGGCTGACTGGTGGGACCGAGGCGGGGCGCAGGCGGGAGGAGAGAGGGAATGCGAGCGCCGACAGGCGGGACCCACGGGTCAGTGACTCACGGTTTGGACTGGGCTGGGCTTAGGCGAATTCAGGGTTGCGGCCCATTAACGATTTAAAAGTGTTTTCTGATTTAAAATAATTTCAGTAATTCATTTATTTGATTAAGGGTTGAATCACTGTTGATAAAAATTTGTAAAAATTCCTAAAATTATATTTTGATCCCTAGTTCATCTCATAAAATTTTCAAGTCCAGATTTTAAGTATTTCTCCCTGTTTGGCTTTATTTGGGTTCTTTTGGGATTTTTCCTTTAATAATAAATTCAGAAATGATTTAAATAATATTTTCTTTTTATTTTATTCCTTTTTAATTTCTGGGGTGTTACAAGCGGGTTCAGAGCCCCCCAACACACATCAACCAAAAAGCCCTAGCTTTGAATCATATTTACTTTATCTTTACTTTTCTATACTCTTCATGGGTTTGCGTGGAAGCCCTCCGACGACCACTTTGGAACAGTGGTAATCCTTGTTACTTCGCTTGTGAAGTATCCTTTAATCTACGTAATAGATTGCTATCGCCTTGTTACTTCGCCTGTGAAGTATCTGTTAATCTACGTAATAGATTTCTATCGCCTTGTTACTTCGCCTGTGAAGTATCCGCTAATCTGTGTAACAGATTGCTACCTTCGCCACTAGTGCAACACTTAGCGGAATTCGGTCCTCAAGCCGAATTAGTACTTTGAATTTACTCTGTTGCAGGTTTCCACGTTCGGAGCTACTTCGTTGGAGGTGTCCGGAGCTGAGAGATTGGTTTCGGAGGTCGCCAGAACACTCTTCGGCGAGACTGCTGCTTCGAACGCATGCCAATAGACTTTGTCATGATAGGCTTCACCACGCTTGTACTCCGCTCCAGACAAAGTCACGCTCGCGCGTGGCGTCTGAGTCATTATTCTATATCTTACTGTATCAGAAACTTCGCACCAAACCCCGCTGTTCGGAGGTGATTGTCGCGTCAGATCTGTTCGGAGTTCATCTTTGTCCAGATCAGTTCGAACGCCGAAGATACCCTTCGGTGGGACACTTCGCAACAGACGCCGAAGGTACTCTTCGGCGACACCCTTCGCACTATACTTCGAATCAGTCAGGCTCCGCTTGGTTTATTGATTTGTTCTGTTTAATATATTTCTTTCATCAAACTGACCCAAGTGCGGGGGCACGTTTTCATGTCAACACACTTTTTGGCGACTCCACTGGGGAAAAGCTACGCCAACATGACGGGTACATCTACATCATCCGCCTGTACATCTACAACGACTACTACATCTACACCGCCGATGGACACCATAGGAGGCACGGATATCGACAACTGCAACATCCTAACACCTACTCTTGAAGATATCCCCCTAGAAGACCGAGCAGAGATCGAGGCAAAGTTGAAGGCACTCCAAGATATTATGCTTGGAAGCTACATCAAGACACGCGCGGGCTTCATCAAGCGTGACATCATCGCCCCTGACATTGCTCGGATCTAGGTAACACTCATATTGCCTCGTTTATCTTCTTTAGAGATTGAGAAAAAAATATCCGCATCAGTAGATCAGGCCGTTAGCGCTTCGCTAGCCAACCGTCTAGATTAGGCAGTTAGCTCCCAAGTAGAGGCGACACTTAGAAGGTTCGGCTTTACTAAGGCCGTACCATCAGCCCCTATTGCTAGTATACCTCCGATAAATCATGTGTACAGTAGAACTGACGGTAGCACTGGAAAGACCATTACATCTCCAACCTCAACACCCATGGCCGAGACTAGTCATTTTGCTTACGGCCAAGCTAGCACCGCGTACCACACACCACCACCACCTGTGCCAGTGCCAGCCCTTTCCGCGTTGCACGCACCGCATGCACAAACACCTGGGCTCAAGCACGTCGTACAGCTAGTGCATAGGGAAGAGGCCCATGGCCGACACGCCAATATCCCGCCATGTGTCATGCCCCCGCACGAGAGACGTGCGCAGGCAGCATACCAAGATGGCCTAGAGGAGCGAATCCGCGCACTATTTAGGGAGTGCACCGGTTTCGTGCCTAGGGGTCGGGCTAGGGTTTATCGGAAGCCATATCCCGATCATTTCGATTCAATACCCTACCCCCGTGGCTATAGAATCCCTGAATTCACTAAGTTCAATGGCGAGGGTAGCAAAACCACACTAGAGAATGTTAGTCAATTTTGAGCATAGTGTGGAGAAGCTAGCGGATCAGACGCTCTAAAAATTAGACTATTTTCTCTCTCGCTATCCGGCACCGCTTTCACTTGGTTTTCGGTGCTCCCGCCAAACTCCATTCAGTCGTGGGATGAATTGGAACAAAAATTCCATGACTACTTTTACACAGGTGAGACAGAACTTAGGCTTTCACACTTGACATCAGTTAGGCAAAAATCTAGCGAGAACGTCTCCGAATACATCATGCGTTTTAGGGATACTAGAAACTGATGTTTCAGCCTTAATATTTCAGAAAGGGATTTGGCGGAGCTAGATTTTAATGGGTTACGTTCCGAGATTAAAGAGAGACTAGGCAACCAGAACTTCTTAGAGGTTTGCCAAGTCTTGCAGCAGGCTCTGGTCCAGGAAGGCCGAGCCAAAGATAAAGAGTTTATTAAGACGTGGCCGAGCCACGTCATGGAACACTCTGATGATGAAGAGTCGGAAGAGGAGGATTCGGCCGACATGTACGTGGCCGAATGGGTTTGGAATGCTAAGAGTAAACCTATCACGTGCTCCGAGTTACGATCGTCTCCCACAAAGAATCGGCCTAGTGAGGTCATGTACTCATTTGACATAACTAAGTGTGATAAAATATTTGATTTTCTCTTAAAGAACCAGCTTCTCATGTTGCCTAAAGGCCAAGTCATTCCATCTACCGATGAGTTGAAGAAACATCCATACTGTAAGTGGCATGACTCGCATTCACATAATACTAACGACTGCAATGTTTTTCGATGGCAGGTTCAATCGGCCATGGAAGAAGGATGATTGAAAATAGATCACAATCCAAAGATGAAGCTAGACAAAGATCCCTTACCCATCAACGCCATTGACCTCGGTGAGAGGAAGGTGTTGATTCGGCCAGAACAGGCCGAGTCGATTAGAGGGAAGGTGGTAATTGTTGGAGAACCACGCACGCGCACACTCATACCTAAGAACCCTGAGGTGGGAGTGTGGAAACAAAACATTAGCATTCCTTTGGCTAAGGCTCACAAGAAGCCGAAGGTAACATACAAGATGCTATTGAACTAGCATCAAAGACAAGCCAACAAAGCGCCTTTGAGAAAATCAAGGAGTGCTTGTCATCACCGCCTGTGGTGAGAGCACCCAAAGCCGGGATTCAGTTTCGGCTGTACATCACTGCTATAGATAGCATGATCGTGGCCGTGCTAACCCAGGAGGTAGAAGGAAAAGAGTACATCATCACGTTCTTGAGCCGCCGCCTGCTGGACACCGAGACCAGGTATGCGTTTGTGGAGCGTTTATGTTTATCACTTTACTACGCATGTACCAAATTGCGCCACTATCTTCTCCCCACTACATGTGTTGTTGTTTGCCAAACCGATGTTATAAAACACATGATACAAAAGCCGATTCTAAGTGGAAGAATCGGAAAGTGGGCTTACGCTTTGATTGAATATGATTTAGCCTATGAACCCCTAAGAGCTATGAAAGGCCAGATCGTAGCCAACTTTATAGTTGATCACCGCATAGACGTCAGTTGGAGCGACAATGTTGCTTTGATTGAGGTAGTGCTGTGGAACCTTTACTTTGATGGTTCAGCTTGCAAAAATGGCCAAGGTATTGGAGTGGTTCTCATATCACATAGCGGAGCGCACTTTGAAACCTCGGCTCGTTTAGAGTTCCCTTGTACTAATAACCAAGCTGCATACGAGGCTTTAGTACTAGGGCTGGAATTGTTGGAATCCATGGGTGTTAAACATGTTCATGCGCATGGTGATTCCCTGTTAGTGGTGCAACAAGTGGCTAAGAGTGCTCAATATTTTAATGGCTCGCTAAACAACTACTTGGATAAGTGCCTAGACATAGTTGCTACTTTTGATGACTTCAAAATTTCTCATGTGTCGAGAGAGGCCAATTCGATTGCAAATGATTTGGCTCATCAAGCATCTGGCTACCAAGTCAAAAGAGGGAAATTTTCTGTACAAGAGAAGTCGATCTTTGGTCTCACTACCGAAGCTAGTGACTTCGGACGAGCGCACCCTCCGAGTCAGACCCCTCCGACTGCCGGAGACTACTGCGCACCAAGGACCCGAGGACGGAGTACTCCGCCCACCGAAGGGTCTGGCACGCTGGAGCCCTTGAGCCGAAGTCCTTAGAATGGTGAGGACTTCTGGGAGCCTAGACCCTTCGGCAGGGGGCTTCAGCCTAATGCGCTCCGCACGACTAGTCCAGCCAGGCTTCAGCAGAAGCAGGAAGGGCTCGGGGGGCACCCCGAAATCAGTAGCCTAGATATTTTTTCAGGGAGTGAGCTAGCGAAACCATCAAAAGCCCATAAGGGCGATTGGAGAAGTTCAATCGTCTAGTATTTGAGAGACCCTAGCCAAAAGGTTGATTGGAAAGTTCGGCGGCAAGCGTTTAAATTTGTGTTGCTAGACAGCACACTGTACCGCCGAACCGTTGACGGAGTACTATTAAAGTGTCTAGACCACAAACGATCCTAGGTGGCTACGGGAGAAGTCCATGAAGGACTTTGTGGCACTCATCAATCGACCCAAAAAATGAGTTGGATACTCAAAAGAGCGAGTTTCTACTGGCCGACTATGACCGAGGATTGTTTTAAGTATTATAGAGGGTGTGAAGCATGTCAGAAGTTTAGCAATATTCAATTAGCTACTGCTTCATTACATAACCCTATTGTCAAGCCATGACCATTCCGAGGTTGGGGTTTAGACTTCATCGGCCAAATTCACCCTTCTTCCTCAAAAGTGCATTGGTTTGTGTTGATGGCGACGGATTACTTCACCAAGTGGACCGAGGACGTGCCTCTCAAGAACATGACTCACAACGAGGTACTTGACTTTATCTTGAAGCACATCATACATAGATTCGGCATTCCTCAAACTCTTACTACCGATCAAGGTAGCTCGTTTGTTTCTAAAGAAGTGAGGGACTTTGCCGAATATTATGGTATTAAGTTGATAAACTCTTCGCCCTACTATGCTCAGGCCAATGGTCAGGCCGAGTCTAGTAATAAAACCATGATTAAGCTCATTAGGAAGAAAATTGAAGAATTCCCTAAAAGGTGGCATGAAGTGCTCTCCGAGGCGCTATGGGCTTGTAGAATTGCAAAGCACAGTGCTACCAAAGTTAGTCCATATGAGTTGGTATATGGACAAGAAGTCGTTCTACCTATAGAAGTAGATCTTGGCTCTGAGTGTTAAAGCAAGACGGCTTATCGGTCGATGAGTATGAAACTCTTTTGAAAGACAATCTAGAAGAAGTGACTGATAAGAGATTGAGGGCTTTAGAAGCTATAGAAATAGACAAGAGGAGAGTAGCTAAAGCCTACAATAAGAAGGTTAAACAAAAATCGTTTCAAGTGGGTGACTTGGTTTGGAAGACGATTTTACCATTAGGCACTAAGAGTCCCAAATTTGGTAAATGGTCACCTAGTTGGGAAGGCCCTTTCAAAATAGCTGAAACCGCTCCTGACAATGCATATGTGTTAGAATCTCTACTAGGAGAGCGGTTTCGAAGAGCTTTGAATGGTAGATACTTGAAAAGGTATTTCCCAAGTGTGTGGTAAACAGCTTAAAATATGTCAAAAGGTCGATATGGAATGTATCGTCTTTAGCTCGTTGTGCTTTTAGTTCACTTAGTTCACTAAAAGGCGGGGGGCATGTGTTGATAGCAAAAAATGGCATCAATGATTAAGATTGTCAAAATATCAATTTTGGTAATTTGGGCCGAAAATACACATGTCCCAGGTCATGCCGAAGACCTACAGGGCCGAAGGACCATTGGGCTATGAGCTTCGGAAGATTCTAGCCAGCCCACAACCTTCGCCCAGGAGGGCTTCAGAGGCCCACTCCGTCGAAGCTTTGGCCCAAGGAGCAGACTTCGGCGGGCCTAGACTAAGGCCCACTTCGGGCAGAGATAGAGTTCGATCTGATTATAGCTAAGTTTTTATCTCTACGCATGATTCAGTCGAGTCATAGCAGATTATATTTAGCGATTAGAAGTCTAGCCCCTATAAATACAGGGGCGAAGCCGATTCAGAGGCCCCCCAAAACAAATCAACCACAAAGCCCTAGCTTTGAATCGTATTTACTTTATCTTTACTTTTATATACTCTCGTGGGTTTGCCTGTAAGCCCTCCGACGGCCACTACGGAACAGTGGTAATCCTTGTTACTTCGCTTGTGAAGTATCCGTTAATCTACATAATAGATTGCTATCGCCTTGTTACTTCACCTGTGAAGTATCCGTTAATCTACGTAATAGATTGCTATCACCTTGTTATTTCGCTTGTGAAGTATCTGCTAATCTGCGTAACAGATTGCTACCTTCGCCACTAGTGCAACACTTAGCGGAATTCGGTCCTCAGGACGAATTGGTACTTCAAATCTACTCCGTTGCAGGTTTCCACATTCAGAGCTACTTCATCGGAGGTGTCTGGAGCTGAGAGATTGGTTTCGGATGTTTATACACCCTTCGGTGAGACTGCTGCTTCAACCGCACGCCAACAGACTTCGCCACGCTCTTACTCTGCTCCGGACGAAGTCACGCTCGCGCGTCGCGTCTGAGTCATTATTTTGTATCTTACTGTATCAGAGACTTCGCACCAAACCCCATTGTATAGAGGTGATTGTCGCGTCATATCTATTCGGAGTTCATCTTCGGCCAGATCAGTCCGAACGCCGAAGGTACCCTTCGGCGGGACACTTCGCACCAAACGCTGAAGGTACTTGTTGGGGGAAAATATTCCATCTTCAAGATTATTGCAGCAACAAGATAAAGACTGGTGATTAAGATGAAGATGTCCAATATATAATTTCGGAGATGCATCCAGTCAAGTTCGAAGTATGATGACGGGGTCTAGTTCGAAGTACATCTTCGAACATGGACTCTTCCAGGAACCTCTTTGCCAGCTAAGATGGAAGACCTATCTTCTTTCTAACTAGATTAGTCTTTTACCATTTTAGCCCTATTAAGAGTATCGAATAGTTTCCACTATGTCGGTTGTAATAGAGGGTTAAAAAGGTCTTTTCCTTAATGTTTGGGCCTATAAATACCCCCCGTTTTACCCTGTAATAAGGACCGAATACAAGTTATTCAATACATATTTTTGAACTATTCTAAGTTATTATCTTTTCGGAGGCTTGGAATAGTTTCCTTCGCAAACACTTCGTTTGTTAGTTTCTAATCTTCAGAAACCTGTTAGCGTAATCTTTTACGCCAACAGTTGGCGCCGTCCGTGGGGAACTTAGTCCAAGAAACTTCGTTCTCTACCAACTTCTTATACCATGCCTCCTAAGCGGAGCGCAACTGGTAACCCTGTTCAGAGGTCCCCTCGGACCTCCGGAGTGATATCTCCAGACACAGTGGAGGTCGGAGGACCTTCGACGTTTCCTCCACCTCAAACTCCAGAAGGGATTCCCATTCCTCAAGCATACGGAGTTCCTCTACCAACTCCATCTATACTTCGGCCACCCGGAGTTCCTCTTCCACCTCAAGTTCCGCTCCGAACTAATCCTTATAGTTCTCAAGACCCGGAAGATCCTTCTGGAGGAGATGAAGACAATCTTGGTGATATGGTCGCTCAAATGGCCAGTCTCCAAGCCGAAGTAGCGAGATGGCAGCAAGAAGCTGCAAATAGGCTTCGCTCTCAAGCCATCCCAGTTATTCCTGAAGTGCCTGAAGACGACGAACCTATCTATCCTGAAGCCCCGGAGAACGCCTCCTTTGATACCGAGTCTCCGCTGCATCCTGAACTACAAAAAGTTCGCTTCGACCCGAAGTTTAAGACTTCGAAGCTTTGCAAGTATGCCGGAGATGAAGATCTTAGAGAATTTGTCCGATCTTATGCTTTGGCAATTGAAGCCAGTGGAGGAGTGTGGGACACCATGGCAAAATGTTTCCCCCTGGCTCTTCAAGGAGTAGCTTTGCGATGGTTCTGGTCTTTAAAACCAGGATCAATCAGTTCATGGGGGCAATTGAAGAAAAAGTTCGTGAGTAACTTCCAAGGCACCTTCGTGCCTCCAATGTCGACGGGAAGTCTTTTCCAGGTGAAGCAGCTCCCTGGAGAAACCCTAAGACAATACTTCAAGCGCTTCGCTCATACGAAGTCGCAGATCCGAGGGTTAACTACGTCTTCAGTAGTTGACGCAGCTCGGGAAGGAGTCATTCATCCAGGCCTCCTCGATAAACTTCACCGAAAAAGCATATCTTCTGTTTCTCAGTGATGTCCTATTTTGAAGAATATGCAAGGTCAGAAGAGCGCTGGCTTCGGAGAACTGCAGCTACTCCGTCCATACTGCAGGAGGTAAAATTGGAAGTGAAAACTTCGGCATAGCCGCAAGGACCTGTCTTCGAAGCTCAGCATGATAGGAGAAGGGGGCAAAAGCATCCTCGTTCAGAAGTTCTGAACATTGCACCTCCGCAAAAGTTTGCCCAAAGAGCTCCACAACCTTTGGGAAGTAAAACCAGCAGTTGGAGGCCTCCAATGAAATCGGCCGGAAAAGGCCAAACTTTCTTCTGCTGCATTCATGGTGAGAACCGAAGTCACGCAACTGACGCGTGTAAGGCTATACTTACTCTGAGAGGAGAGTATTTAGAGAGAACTTCGGGTCGAGGTACTACTGACCGAGTTCAAGCCGAAGTGCGTCCAGAGCCTGTCCAGGCTGTGGCGCGAATAGAGAACTTCGATCCAACAAGGCGCCCTCCGGTGGTCAATGTTATGCCACCTCCGAAGCAGGAATAAGGGCAAGACCGAGGAAAAAGAGTAGTCCTCCCAATCTCCGGAGGAGGGACTCTCGGAAGCATGTCAAAAAGGCAGAGAAGAGAGTATGTCAGAGAAGTGGGGCATATTGAACTTCGTCATTTGCAGCTGCTATGCTTTAATGGTCCCATGTACCAATATCTTTTTCTGTAGAGGATGCAGCTGGCATTAAATTTCCACATGCAGACCCACTTGTCATTACTGCCGACATTGCAGGAACTGAGGTTCGAAGAGTGCTAATTGATGGAGGGAGTTCGGCAGACATTATTTTTGTTCAAGCCTTCGATCAGTTATGCATCTCCAGAAAGCACCTTCTTCCAGCAGCTCGTCCTTTGCAAGGCTTCGCAGGACCTCCGCTTGATGCCCTCGGCCAAATTGGCCTGGAAGTTACCTTCGGAGAAGGGCTGTTAGCCAGGACAGAGGAAGTAATCTTCGACGTTGTGGATGCTCCATATGCATACAACGTCATCTTCGGAAGAGGCATGTTAAATCAGTTCGGAGCTATGGCGCACCACAATTACTTGTGCATGAAGATGCCCACACAAGCGGGAGTGCTCACTATCTTTGGAGATCAAGCTACCGCCCGAAGAGCGGAGTATGGTCACGGCCCCCCTCTTGATCCAAGACAAGTGAATAGTGTGCAAGATAATCAAGAAAATTTTTCTGCTCCTAGCGAATCTTCGAAGAAATCCTTCCCAAGACCAAGTCCTGAAGGAGAGATTGCAACGAAGGTTATTGTTAAAGATGGTAAAGAATATTCATTTCAATTTGGTAAAGATTTACCTCCAGAAGTTGCTACCTCCTTGGAAAAAGTAGTTGAGGAGAATTTAGATGTCTTTGCTTGGTCTGACGAAGACATCACCGGAGTCAGTCGCGATATTATTGAGCACAGTTTACTTGTAAACCCGAAGGCCCGGCCTGTTCGGCAAGGACTCCGAAAAATGTCTGCAGAAAGAGCTATTCTTGCCAAAGACGAAGTTGAAAAATTGCTGAAGGCTGGGATTATCAGAGAAGTGGCTCACACAGAATGGTTAGCCAACCCAGTCTTCGTCAGGAAGAAATCCTCCGGGAAGTGGCGCATGTGCATTGATTTCACATCCTTGAATAAAGCATGCCCTCATGACCCCTACCCCATGCCCCGAATTTATCAATTGGTCGACTCCACTGCAGGTTCGGAGTTATTAAGTTTCCTTGATGCGTATTCCGGTTATCATCAGATATGGTTGAAATGCGAAGATGAAATCAAGACAAGCTTCGTAACTCCTTAAGGAGTCTTCTGTTATGTAAGAATGCCCTTTGGCTTAAGAAATGCTGGGGCTACTTTTTCGAGGTTAGTTGCTAAGGCTCTAGGTCATCAATTAGGTCGTAATGTAGAAGCCTATATGGATGATATTGTAATAAAGAGTGCTTTAAAGCACCAACATAGTCTAGACTTAGCAGAAACATTTAATAGCCTTCGGGCATGTGGGATCCGTCTTAACCCCGAGAAATATATCTTCGGAGCTAAGGCTGGGAAGTTGTTAGGGTATTTAGTTTCAAGCAGAGGGATTGAAGCTAGCCCTACTCAGATAACTGCGCTACAGAAGATGTCTCCTCCTAGAAAATTTAAAGCAAGTGCAAAAGCTGACTGGTCGTCTGGCAGCACTTAGCAGATTTTTAGCAAGGTCTATGGAGAGAAGTTTGCCCATCTTTAAAGCATTGAAAGGGTCCGGAGATTTTGCATGGACACCGGAGTGTCAGAAAAGCTTCGAAGATATTAAAGAGTATCTCAGTAATCTTGCTACACTCACGGTGCCTACTGCGGATGAAACCCTACTCCTTTACCTTGCAGCTACAGGCTCTGCTGTCAGCGCAGTCCTTGTCAGAGAAATGGATTTCAATGGGAAGTTGGTACAAAATCCAGTTTATTTTGTGTCTGAAGCATTGTCAGGAGCAAATACAAGGTATTCCGAGCTCGAAAAGTTCACTTATGCTCTGATAATGGCTTCTAGGAAATTGAGACATTATTTTTTAGCTCATAATGTAATTGTACCAACTTCGTATCCTTTGGGAGATATGCTTCGAAGTAAAGACTCCACTGGAAGAATTGGAAAGTGGGCAGTTGAACTAGCACCCTTCGGCATATCCTTTCTGGCAAGGACATCAATCAAATCGCAAGTCTTAGCAGATTTCGTAGCAGAATGGACTACCCCCGCAACGTGGGTTCCGGAGAAGTCAAGTGAAGGAATTTGGACTGTTTTTTCTGATGGGGCTTTCCAAGCATCCGGAGCAGGTGTTGGAGCAGTCTTAATTTCGCCTTCAGGGCAAAGAGCAATGTACTCTGTAAGACTCAACTTTAAGTCTACCAATAATATAGCGGAGTATGAAGGGATTTTACTGGCACTTCGAAAAGCACGTGCTCTAGGGGCTACAAGAGTTGTTATAAAGACAGATTCTCAAATAGTAGCAGGGCACGTAGATAAAAGTTTTCAAGTTCGGCATCCACAAGCTTGCAAAGTACTTAGAAGAAATCCGTAAGATCGAAGCATAATTCAAGGGTATTTCCATTCGGAGTATACCAAGAGCAGAAAATGTGCAAGCGGACATCTTAGCAAAAGCTGCAGCCAAAGCTATGGATATACCAAAGAGGCTTTTTATGAAGAGCTTACACCTTCGGTGCCACAAATTCCTTCCGCAGAGATTCTTTGCATTCCAAGTACAGATTGGAGAAATTCGATCATGGAACTTTTGCAAGGAGGAGCAAATTCGTCTAAAGAGCCACAGTTTTTAAGATTGAAACTCAGGGCCAGGAATTATCAAATAATCAACGGTATTTTATACAAGGCCGGAGAACATACTTCCGGTATGTTCCCCTTTACTCCGATGTATATCCCAAACCGAAGGCCAAGATATTCTTCGATAAATTCATGAAGGGCTTTGCAGGTAGTCATCTGGCCCCTCGAGCTTTGGCAGGAAAAACACTTCGCCAAGGGCTTTATTGGCCTACGATAGTAGCAGATGCGGACAACTTAGTCTGCACATACCAAGGATGTCAGTGGATGGGTCGACGGAGTCATCACCCACCAACAGCTCTTCAAGTTATTGCTCCGGTATGGCCCATGGCCAGATGGGGTATGGATTTGATTGGTCCCTTTCTAGTAGCTAAGGGAAATTTAAAGTTCGCAGTGGTTGCTATTGAATATTTTTCTAAGTGGGTAGAAGCAGAGCCCTTAACAGCTATCACTTCGAACAATGTACAGAAATTCTTTTGGAAGAGTATTATTTGCCGGTTCGGAGTGCCTAGACAACTCACAGTTGATAATGGAACACAGTTCGATGCAGAACCTTTCAGAAAGTTCTGCGAAGATCTAGGCATCCAGTTATGTTTTTCTGCAGTGAGGCATCCTCAGTCTAATGGAGCTGTAGAAAGAGCCAATGGAAATATTTTGTCAGGGCTAAATCGAAGGATAGTAGGATTAGCAAAAGGACTGTGGACCGAAGAACTTCTGAAAATTTTATGGTCCATTCGGACTACGCAAACAAGGTCCACAGGTTTCACTCCATTCAGATTGCTATTCGGAGATGAAGCTATGACTCCAACGGAGCTCAAAGGAGGATCACTTCGCAGCACCGAACCGGAGATTGAAGGAGAAAGACAAGTTTCGCTGGATTTAATAGAGGAGACAAGACTTCGAGCTGTAGCCAATTTATCAAAGTATCATCAGCAGACGAATGCTTGGTTTGACCTGAAGGTTAAGATCAATGAGCTTAGACCGGATCATCTCGTTTTACGAAGCATCATAGCGCCAGGAAAATTAGGAAATAAATGGGAAGGTCCATACTTAATTGTTCGTTCAGGACGTCCTGGCTCTTTTAAATTAGCTAATTTGGAAGGTGAAGAGTTAGCGCATACTTGGCATGCGGAGCACCTAAAGCGATACTTCGCATAGGGGCTCCTTGTAATCATCCTCTGAATTAATAAAGCATATGGTTCAGATAGTGCCTACCCCTCATAAACTTCTAGCTTCCGAGTGGACGCACTGGAACAGTGGAGTTGACCGAGAGGGAAGTGTCATTAATTTGAATCATATTTTCGGGCTTTGAACCATTGGTTCGAAGTTTCCGATGTGGGGGCTGACATAATCCGGAGTCCAAGCCACCGGCTTGTAGGCATCCGTAAAAGAGCCCAAAACCACATCATACGGAGTCCAAGCCATCGACTGGTAGACATCCGTAAAAAGAGTCCAAGGAGACCAAATCATGCGGAGTCCAAGCCACCGGCTTGTAGACATCCATAAAAAGAGTCCAAAGAGACCACTGCGAACTCCAAACCACTGGTTTGATAGAATTCGCAAAAAAGAGCCGAAGGAGGCTAAAACAAAACAGAGTTTGAGCCATGAGCTTCGAATGTCTGTTAAGAAAGTCCAAAGTGACAAATTATCTAAGACACTAAAGTGTCCGGAAAGTTATCTCAAGTGATTTCTTTCAAAAACAGAAGGTACTAAGTTGCCATTCTTCAGACTACAAATAGTTGAAAACATTTTATAAGATTTAAAATATCTTTAAATTACTGAGGGGCTCCGAACCCCCAAAATTGTACTCCTAAGTTTTTCTTTGTGCCTAACCATATTTGAATACAGTTCGAAGTTGCTTACGCCCAAAGAGGGGCTAATAAATAGGGAAACAATTTTAAATCAATATTTATTATTCGAGCAAATATGATTACATCATGAAAAATTGGTATCTATACCAAGATGGAATCGAAGACCTCTTCGATCTCTAGAGCTAGGGTTGGAACGACTAGTTCCAGTGCCGGGAGTTCTAACAACTTTGCGTTTAACTCTTCTACCTCCCTTCGAAGCTCTAAAGTCTTTTTGTTCTTGTTGAAGCTCGGCCCAAGTTCGAAGCCGTTCGGGACTTCTTTCCCAGCTTCCAAGTTCTTCAGGCTTTTTACCTTGAACCTCATCTTCGTCTTCGGACCATATAATGTCTTCAGAGGAGTCAGTTTTCTTCCTCTTTAATACAAGATAATATATCTTTACTTATTTCGGACGTAATCGCTCCGGAACTATCTCGAGGAACTAGAAATCGAGGATGCTTGTGAAGTTTTAAGATATCAAAGGTAGCCCATAATAAGCGAAGTTCGTCGTTAACATCTAACACTTCGACATCTTCCATATGAGGCAAAGCCTAAAAACATGATAAACAAATCTTCATTCATAAATGTACAAAAGCATAGTGCTTTACATAGTTGAAAATCCTAAGGTAATTCTAAACCTGCGGGTTTGGAGGAGGCTGACTGCTCGAAGGTTGGGACCGAGCCTGCTTTTGGCAGTTGTCCTTCGTCAATCCAGGCCTTGATCGCAGAGCGACCTTTGGCTCTCCATGAAGTTTGAAAGGCTTGCCAAGCAGCGGCCACACCTTCGGAGGGAGTAAGAAGCTAGGTTGTCATCGAAGGAAATAGGACCCTCTCCTGCGCTCGGAGTTATCGATCGACCCAGATCTTCGTAGTAATGAAGTAGACCAACAGCAGCCACTTGTCCGGAGATTTCTCCGTAACGAATGCCTGCTGTCTTCATTTGCTTCGCTACTCCTTGAATCCTTTTCAGCCGGCGCAGTAGGGAGATGTTGTCATCCGAAGGAAGCGTCCCAGTAGTACCGAAGTACTCCAGAACGCCTAGCAATTGGTCCATGACCTCCGCAGCTACCTTCTCAGACTTCAGCTTATCTTCAATTAACGCATCCTTCATCGAAGTTAGCTCTTCTATTACTCCAGAGAGCCTAGCTGCTTCCGTAGTTAAAGAATTCTTATGATTCAGTAGTTGGCTAGCTTCTTCTCGGAGTCTAACAAGCTCGGATCCCATAGTAGTGTGCTCCGCCCGCATCTTTTCATTTTCTGCTCGAAGCACAATTTTTTTCCGCTTCGAGCTCCTTGTTCACAGCCTCTAAGCTTTGTCTGGCCCTGCGCTCCGTTGAAAGAGTTGAAGAGTCAGATTTTATTGAAGAGTTGCATTTTCCTCTCGAAGGCGAATGTTTCCACATTCATTGGAGATGTTCGCAGCTCGGGCCAAGACTGTTTGCTGCGAAAAGAATAAACCAAGGTGAGAAATTATTTGTATATAAATTTGATTCTGTTTTGCAGATACTTCGTACCTGGTATGCTGCACGTTCCATGGCAGCATTAAGCTCCGAACTCTCCGCCTCGCTCAGATGGCCACCATGTCCGTCTCCCCGACTTCACGACTAGCTCGATCCAAAGGCTCGAGCAAAGTCCGAAGCCCAGTTCTTCGCTCCAAGAAAGGAGCTAGAAGGGGGAGCATGCTTAAGGCTTGTTTGTCATCTTCGTTTGGCGAAGGCCTGGAGTGTTGAGCTGTGGTCTTCGGAGCCCCAGTAAACTGGCCCCCCTCAGTAGATTGGCTCTCATTTGTTGACTCAGACGGAGTTGATCCTGAGCTCGGAGCAGGGAGGGGGTCCATCTTCCCTTTGCCTTTTCTAGGCCCCATTTGAGTGGCTCTTGGAATTGGCTCCGAAGTTGTCGAAGGTCCAGGAACTGTATCTTCGGGACGGACCTCTTCCATGGAAGTGGACTCTGTAAAAACAAAGGTATTATACATTGTATAATTTCACAAGAAAAAAGGATAAAAGAATTATTCGAAGTTTACCTTCGACATTTTGGCGGCGGGTGAGCATTGGACTGCTTGGCGGGTCGAACGCAAGATCTTCGTCAGAATCAAGCGTCAAATCTTCGACTGTCGGAGCATTTTCCTGAACAGCCATTGTTGCTTCACCCGGAATCGAAGCTGCAGTGACTTCGACTCCACTCTCATCCACAGGGGCTCCGTCCTGAGGTAAATCTTCTTGAACAGCCAGAGTCCTCGCTTGCTCAAGATTCTCTTGAGACTCTAGCACGTTCGCAGTTTCGTCAATTCGTACAGCTCTTTGGGCTGCATCCTCGTCAATCAACCTCACGAGCAACCTACCTTCATCCTCCTGAGAATCGGAGATTGAAGCTCTTGGGCTTGAAGGCATGGGAACTTTTGGCTTTCGATCCACCTTTTTAACCGGAGTCTTGGCGGAGCTCGAAGTTCCAGCTTCAGCTTTCCTCTTCTTGGGCCTTTTCTCCGAAGGTACCCAATCCATCAGAGGGGGCGGAACAATTTCCAGCAGCCCCCATACTATGTTGGATCGTTCCCAACTACCAACCAATTTGATTCTCCATTCTTTCTCGGTCGGAGTTGGAACGCCCAAAATCTTCTCCGAAGCCCGTACGATTTGTTTCGAAGTTATAGGGGCTGAAGAAGCTAAAAAACGAGTTAAGTTTGTTAATTCTTCGAATAAATATACATAGAGTATGTTGTTTTCGAAGTTACCTGAAGGACTCGAAGTTGAGGAAATTTTTCGAAGACCGCCTTCCGAATCTTCCTCGAAGATGATAGGCCAGTTGGCCATCAGGGGAGAAATTTGAAGCCCTAGGAATTCTTCGGCTAAGTCCCGCATGCTCAAACGACGACTGATTTTTTGAAGCAAGCTCAAGCGAGCTTCGAGTTGGCCTAGATCCGGGTGCACTAAGGCTTCCTTTTGGAAGTGGATTTCTCGCAGTGGTCCAGCTAGGCGGCTGCTCGCCCCAACTTTGGCGTAAAACCATCTCAAGATCCAATCAGTATACCATCTAGCATTAATGGCCTTGGCAGGAAACCGGAGAGCATATTCGTCCCGGAGTCTGAAGTTGATACTTCCGAAGGCCACTACTATCTTTTCACCTCCGGAGCCTACGAAGGTCTTCAGTTGACATGATGCTCTGTGTAGTGCTGCGAAGATCTCCGCTCTTCCTTCACAACCTTCGGCTCGCAATGCTCATTCGAAGATGGCAAGACGTGCTACCGCATTCGGAGAGAGTTGGGGGAGAGTGACATGAAACAAGTCCAATACCTCTGCTAAAAAGTCGACTGCCGGAAGCCCCAACCCAGCTTCGAAGAAAGCTTCGAAAACAACCACTTCTCCGGGTCTCGGTGATGGAATGATTTCTTTCCCAGGTTTGCGAATCATAACCCCAAAACTGATCTTGCCTTCTACTGCGGCCGCAAGTGATTCTCTTCTGCAGGTTGAAGGCCCTAGCTGATAAAATTGATCCATATATTTTGTCGACGCTGGACAAAGGTCTTGATGGCCAATATTTTGGGGATTTTCCCCCGCCAGTCGCCATTGTTGCTGCTGCAGGTGTCGGAGCAGTCGTCGCCAATGTAGCGGCCGCCGCTGTCCGCCGCAACTTGCTGCCAAGTCAAGGTTGAAGCCATTCCAGGACCCTTGAAGCTGGTTTTCGCCATTAGATCTCTTGGGTTGCTTTGAAGGAAAAAGGGAGGCTAGGGTTCGAGAGTTGGTCTGTTTGCACGAAAGCGGTGGAAAGGTACAAGAAAGGGTCGGGCCCTCTATTTATAGCTCAGACCCCAATTTTTTACCGTTTGCTTATGCCGTTTCGCATTCTTGACCGTTACTTTATTCCAGAATTAACGCATTATGTAACTTCTGTTAGAAGGAAAAAGCCAACGGCTATTTTTTCCAAGTCTAAAAAGACTTTCAGATTTCCCAAGTTAATTCTAAAATACTTCGAATGCAATTCATTTAGAAAATAATTTGAAGTTCGCATTTATATACATTTCGGAGGTGTATTGAGTCTGCTAATCTCTGCACATGATTATGTTTCCTTGCGTATACTGCTTCCCTAACATCACAGATTTAACGGAGAAGCGTATTCGAGGGGCTACTGTTAGGGGAAAATATTCCATCTTCAAGATTATCGCAGCAACAAGATAAAGACTGGTGATTAAGATGAAGATGTCCAATATATAATTTCGGAGATGCATCTAGTCAAGTTCGAAGTATGATGACGGGGTCTAGTTCGAAGTACATCTTCGAACATGGACTCTTCCAGGAACCTCTTTGCCAGCTAAGATGGAAGACCTATCTTCTTTCTAACTAGATTAGTCTTTTACCATTTTAGCCCTATTAAGAGTACCGAATAGTTTCCACTATGTCGGTTGTAATAGAGGGGTAAAAAGGTCTTTTCCTTAATGTTTGGGCCTATAAATACCCCCCGTTTTACCCTGTAATAAGGACCGAATACAAGTTATTCAATACATATTTTCGAACTATTCTAAGTTATTATCTTTTCGGAGGCTTAGAATAGTTTCCTTCGCAAACACTTCGTTTGTTAGTTTCTAATCTTCAGAAACCTGTTAGCGTAATCTTTTACGCCAACAGTACTCTTCGGCGACACCCTTCGTACTATACTTCAAATCAGTCAGGCTTCACTCGGTTTGCTGATTTGTTCTATTTAATATATTTCTTTCGGCTAATTGGATTATTTTGTGTGATCTGATTACCTGGCGACTCCATCCCCCTTACCACGGTTAAGGGTAGTCGTAACGCGATGTCGGTGTTGTATTATGATTAGGCTTGTCCCTAAGTATCCGCACACTTTTGGATCGTCGAACTGACCCGAGTGAACCTATCGACGAAAAACATTGTAGTCGTTAGTATAATGCGAATGCAAATCATGCCACTTATAGTAGGGGTGTTTCTTTAGCTTGTCGGCCGATGGAATGAATTGGCCTTTAGGCAACGTGAGAAGCTGGTTCTTAAAGAGGAAATCAAATATTTTATCACACTTGGCTATATCAAATGAGTACTTGACCTCGCTAGGCCGATTCTTGGTGGGAGACGACTGTAACTCGGAGCAAGTAATAGGCTTACTCTTAGCGTTCAAATCACATTCGGATGCGTACATGTTGGCCGAATCTTCCTCCTCCTCCGAGTCTTCCTCGTCGGACTGTTCCATGACGTGGACTTCAGCCCTAGGCTTGTTAAACGTCTTAATAAACTTCTTATCTTTAGCTCGGCCTTCCTAGACCAGAGCCTGTTGCAAGACTTCATTAACCTCTAAAAAGTGTTGGTTGTCTATTCTCTCCTTAATCTCAGAACACAACCCGCTAAAAGCTAGGTCCGCCAAATCCCTTTCTCAAATATTAAGACTAAAACATCAATTTCTGGTATCTCGAAAATGCTTGATATACTCAGAGATGCTCTCGCTAGATTTCTGTCTAACTGTTGTTAAGTGTGAAAGCCTAAGTGCTGTTTCACTCGTGTAAAAGTAGTTGTGGAATTTTTTTCCTAATTAAGCCCACGTCTGGATAAAGTTCGGCGGGAGCGCCGAAAACCAAGTGAAAGCGGTGCCGGATAGCGAGAGAGAAAATAGTCTAAGTTTTAAAGCGTCCGACCCACTGACTTCTCCACACTGTGCTAAAAATTGGCTAACATGCTCCAGTGTGGTTTTGTTACCCTCACCATCGAAACTTGGTGAATTCAGGGACTCTATATCCGTGAGGGTAAGGTATTGTATCAAAATGATCGGGGTAAGGCTTACGGTAAACCCTAGCTCGACCCCTAGGTACGAAGCCGGTGCACTCCCTAAACAGTGCGCGGATCCGCTCCTCAATGTCATCTCGGCATGCTTCCTGTGCGTGTCTCTCTTGTGGGGGCGCGACACGCGGTGGGACATCAGTGTGTCGGCCATGGTTTTCCTCCTCATGCGCTAGTTGTATGACGTGTTTGGGCCTATGCGCTTGTGCATGCGTTCTGGGCAGCGTGGGTAAGGCTGGCGCCGGTGTAGGTGGAGGCGGCGCATGGTAGCAGTGCTGGCCTAGCCATAAGTTTAATGATTGGTCTCGGCCATGGATACCGATGCCAAAGATGTGATGGTTTTGCCAGTACTACCGTCAATTCTATTGTAAATGTGATTTATCAGAGGTATGCTAGCAATAGGAGCTGGAGGTACGGCCATAGTAAAGCCGAAACTTCTAAACGTCGCCTCTACTTGAGAGCTAACTGCCGAATCTAAATGGTTCGCTAGCGAAGCGCTAACGGTTTGGTCTACTGATGCGGCTATCTTTTTCTCAATCTCTAAAGAAGATAAACAAGGTGATACCGGTGTTACCTGGATCCGGGCGAGGTCGGGGACGTTGATGTCACGCTTGATGAAGCCTGCGCGTGTCTTGACGTAGCTCCCAAGCATGAGGTCTTGGAGTTCCCTCATCTTTGCCTCGATCTCTTTTCGGTCTTCTGCGGGAATATCTTCAAGGGTAGGCGTCATGATGTTGCGGTTGTCGATATTAGTGCCTCCCATGGGATCCATCGGCGATGTAGACGTAGTAGTCATTATAGATGTACCGGTGGCCGATGTAGATGTACTTGTCATGTTGGCATAGCCGTCCCCAGCGGAGTCGCCAAAAAGTGTGTTGACACAAAAACGTGTCCCCACACTTGTGTCAGTTCGATGATCCAAAAGTGTGCAGATACTTAGGGATAAGCCTAAGGGTAACATAACACCGACATCGCGTTCCGACTACCCTTAAACGTGGTAAGGGGGGTGGAGTCACCAGGTAATCAGACAACACAGAAATAATCCAATTAGCCAAAAGAAATATATTGAACAGAACAAATCAGCAAGCCAAGCAGAGCCTTACTGATCCGAAGTGTATAGTGTGAAGGGTATCGCCGAAGGGTACCTTCAGTGTCTAATGCTAGGGTTGTGAGCTCCAAACAGATCTTGACACGACAATCACCTCCAAACAACGGGATTCAGCGCGAAATCTCTGACACATTAAAATAACTCAGATGCAACTGCGCGGGCGTGACTTCGTCTAACGCGGGGTACGAGCGTGGCGAAGCCTGTCATGACGAAGCCTGTTGCGAAGTGTGTTGATGTGTGGGACTCGGTCAAACTGACAACAGCGTGATGGTCCGGCACGCGTAGTCGAAGTAGTATTCTCGTCGAGGGGTGTTCTGGCAACCTCCGAAACCAATCTCTTGGCTTCGGACACCTCTAGCAAAGTGGCTCCGAGCGTGAAAACCTGCAACAGAACAGATATCAAGTGCCAATTCGGCCTGGAGACCAAATTCTGCTAAGTGTTGCACTAAGGGCGAAGGTAGCAATCTGTTACGCAGATTAGCAGTTACTTCACAAGCGAAGTAACAAGGTAATAGCAATCTATTACATAGATTAACGTATACTTCAAGAGCAAAGTAACAAGGATTACCACTATTCCGAAGTGGCCATTGGAGGGCTTCGAGGCAAACCCATGAAGATTGCTGAAAAGTAAAGGTAAAAGTAAAGGTACGGTTCAAAGCTAGGGCTTTGTGTTGATTTGTGTTGGGGGGCTTAATGAACCAGCCTCAACCCTATATTTATAGGGGCTAGACTTCTAATCTCTAAGCCTAATCTAATAGGACTTGACCTAATCTCACGTAGGGATAAAACTTAGCAAGAATCGGACTCAACTCTATCTCTGATTTCCTGCCCGAAGTGGGCCTTCGGCCAGGCCTGCCAAAGCCTGCTCTTCGGGATGAAGCTTTAGCGAGGTGGGCCTCCAAGGGCCTTCGGGCCGAAGGGAGCAGGCTCTCTAGAAGCTTCCGAAGCCCACAGCTCGATGGGCCTTTGGCCCTGTAGGGCTTCAGCCCGGTCCAGGACATGTGTATTTTCGGCCCAAATTACGAAAATTGATATTTTGACAATCTTAACCATTAATGCCATTTTTTGCTATCAACAATATCACCGCCGAAACCAATCCTTTCTTCCACTCCAAACCTTCTCACCGCTTTGACATCAAATCTAGCGGCGGTTGGGAAAAATACATTGCAAATCATAACAAACAGTACTGGTCCTGTCGGTGTGTGGGAGCATGTTTCCAGTCCTCAACCTCTAGCTTTAGCGTTTTCTTTTCTATGGGTCCACCCTTGGGCCTACTTTCCACCTTCAATTCATGGCAGAACAACTAGCCGCCAACACTAAAATTCCTTTGGGTCGATATCTTCTATGTTCCCTCTACCACCTCATCCACTAGACCTCAGTCTGATTATCGGCCGGTGAGGCAATAGGCCATCTCGGCAGTCCTTGGTGGTACCTTCAACTTTGTCTTAACATATACATAGCCAAAATTTCTTTCGACCCGTCTTTTGATCTTATTCAATTCCCGTCCTACTATCATGAGTCTGCCCCACCGACCAATCGTCAGTGCTTATCCATGGGCGTGGCGGCCACCTGCCAAGCAGGGGAAAAATGTTTGCTGACCTCTTACCCCACTGGTTCAAGACATTTTACTGTGGTCTTACTCGTGATCACGTAATATGGTTTGCATACAGGTCCTTGGAGGACTATGAATATCCGCATCGGCTATCGTTGGCCAATGTATTCACCAATCTAGAGAGCATGGACATCTTCATTGCTTATATCGCTCCTTGCCTCCTTCTAGTCAACTCCATAGTTGGCCATGTGAGCAAGCCAACATATGAGTTCTACCATCCGATGGTCTCCGCTCGATAGTTTGGTTTTGGCCAGCTGTCAATTAGCCTCTTCTTCATCGGTCAGATCTAGGTCTGTGGTGAAATCAAAAGCTCCCTAGAATACAATAGGCTTCTTTCAATGGTCGATCAAATACCTCTAGGTGAGCCTGGATCCTAGAGAGCATATCGAGTGGCCTCAACTCTTTACAAGGGATGGTGGACCGAGATTATCCAGCATGCCTTCAACCGCCACTCCAAGCACTACTGCCTGTCACTGGACAACGCCTTCATGGATATTGATCCCGAGGTTTCTTTGATCTGTCTCCTCTCAACTTGTTTCACCGTTTCTCATCTTGTGATCAACTATGTACTTTGTAGGAGGACGACTTCGATGCGCCCTCAAGGAGCCAAAGTGGTCAGCTGATACTTTATGGACCATTATCAGTCACCACAAACTTGGGCACTGGGGCTCCGACACTGATGGATTGGATCAACAAGAAAAGGGTCAAGAACTCTGGGCACAAGCACAAGGCATCAGGTGTAGCTGAGCACCGGGTTACCAAAGTTCGGGTCAGCCATAGAACTCGGCCAGTTTCGAATTCACCACATTCGATAAACTCTCATCTTTTCGTTACAAACATTCTTTCATCCATTATGTCTTAGCATTTATACCTTTTTCCTTATAGTTGACACCGATCATCCCTCTGATGGTACAAACTCCCACTACTGATGTTCCTTTGTCAATTGTCGTAGTGTCATCTTCGACTCAGGTTCGTATTTCCCTCATCTTGCACATATTTTTCTGTCTTCTTGATACTTGACATCTTCCTATTATTTCACCCATCATCGTCTACTCCCCTATACGTCGCATCCCTCTTTGCAGCGTTCGATGCTAACATCGTAGTCAATGACCCTATTGACATTTAACCGGCTATAGGTGTTGGGGATGTTACCGTGGCATTGGTTGTCAAAGCCAATATATCGGAGGACATCACCACCGACTCGGGTGAATCGGCCACTGCTTCTGATATCATCATGTCATATGATACCACCGCCAGAGCTCCGTCTACCACCGTTGATGCCTCTCACCAGGTACCATCCTTCTTATTGGTTCTGGATCAACGTTATGCTACTGATATCAATCCTATTTGTAGTTTATTACTGGCCTTGTCATCGAAGTATCTCTTGCCTCTTCCCCTCGAGCTGACTTAGGTGAAAGGGACATCGCACCAATACCTCCCACTGATGTGATCAGCGATGAAACTAATGCTCCTATTGTTGTCGACGATGTGCCGCTTTCTGATCACACTAGGCTGCCTGACGTAAGTGTTCTTCGTATTTGAGATTTCACCATGATCAACTTTTATTTGTCTAACTCTTTCCTTCCTTTCCAGTCATTCGTTGAGAAGTTTCCCTTTGACATTAGTCAGTATCTCCAAGATGAGGAGGTCACTAATGCCCCTCATCCGACTGTGACTCAGCCATCTTTGGAAGTGAGAGAGACTTTAACGGGCCTTCTGCACCATCTCAGTGACCTAGTGGAGACCTTGGTCAACGACTCGGGTGCCATAAGGGCTCACTTCAATGTCGTACTAAATTTCCTCTACTTAGATCTCATTGATGTTCTGACATCGGTGGCGTATTTGGAGTACCACCAGCTGGCGATCCAAAGAGCTCAGTAGTGGATGGCCAATTGGGCGAGCCGTGCATTGTAGTTGGAGGCTGCTAAAGCGCATGATGATGTGATACTTGCCGAAGGCGCTGACCTGAATAATCTTTGTAATGAGTCATCAGATACAACACTAACTTTGGTGAGCTGAGGGCAGAGGAGGCCGATTTGGTTGCAACACTGTGTGATGTTCGGGCAGAGATAGCCCATGAAGAGAACATCCTGGGTACCCTCCCTGATCAGATCTAAGCCCAGGAACATTTTCTCACTGATGCTGCTCACTGCACGCATCATGTCACTTGACCATCAAGGTGGTCCCAAGATCAGACACCGAAGATCAGGCCATCATCTAGGGCATTGATGACATTCGGCAGCAAGCAATCGAGGCGATTAGCCATTATTTGTCTTGAAATGTTTATTTTGTACTAGTGGATGCCTTGTTGATCTTTGAAACTCTATTTCACTTGTAATACTAACTTTCTGCACTCCATTTATCCTGTGTCTTATATGCTTCATGTGTGTCTGAGGTTGATGTTTTACCATTGGCCATCTAAAGGCGATACCATTGGTATTGGCTATTTCTTTGCTTCCGTGTAGATCCTTAGGCATTTATCTACACACTCGAGAAATACTTCTTTAGATATTTTCCACTTAGTGCCTTCCTGAACACTTATCCATCTAAACTTTTGAGTAAATATGCATTATGAGGAACAACTCGATGTTGCCAAAAAGGTCCATCCCAATTAGGTGACCACATGCCAAACCGATTATCTTTAGATCTGATCGACATGATAAGTTTCCAAACAAGATATCCTTCTTCAAATGACTTGGGTACTACTTTCTTGTTATAATACCTAGACACCCTTTCTTTATTCTCTTCAATATTCTCAATGGCTCTCAATCGGTTCTGTGCTAAGTCAACTAGGCCATCTGTCATTAAATTGTAATAATCATCGGCTGTAAGCTGGTCCTCTAGTGCTATCCTTCTTGAGTCGATGTTATTTTCCTAAGGCCTACTTCATGGCCATAGACTAACTGATATGGTGGCACTTGTTTGGGCCCAAGACGCGCCATCTGATAAGCCCAAAGTTCTTCTGATAGGGACCAATGCCAACACTTCAGTTGTTCATTAATCTTTCTCTTTATCAACTTGATCAAACTCTTGTTGGATGCTTCAACTTGTCCATCGATGAATTTAAGAGCTTGATTCCCATACCAGTTGCAAATTTTTGGATCTCTTTGGATATGAAGATCGACCCTTTATCTATCGTGATGGTCTAAGGGATCCTGATCTGATATACCATATGCTCCTTGATGAACTCAATGTCATTGGCAGAAGTTACTTTTCTAAGTGGAATGACCTCTACCCATTTCGTGAAGTAGTCGGTGGCTGCCAATATAAACTTATGCCCTTTGCTTGATGCTGGGTAAATATAGCTAATCATATCAATGCCTCACCCTATGAAGGGCCAAGGCTGAATTATCAGTTTCATTACCGATGTTGGTACTCTCTAGATAGCTCCAAATTTTTGACAGTATTGGCACCCTTTGTAGTATTTTATGCAGTCTTCTATCATGGTCTGCCAAAAGTAGTCTGCTCTCCAAAGTAGCTACTTCATTTTCTAGGGCGACTGGTGCATCCCACATATGCCTTCGTGAACCTCACACATCAAAACTTTGGCTTCTTCGGTGTTTATGCACTTAAGAAGGACCTCATCCATCATCCGATAGTATATATCTTCAATGAGCAGCACATACTTTGTAGCCTGATATATGAACTTTCTTAGTGCTGACGTTGAAGGTTTTTTCAAATAAGTAATGATAGCATACCTCCAATCATCGGATTCTATTTCTGTGATCTCCACCTCGATCGACTTAGTCATTGTGTTGTATCCTGATGTTGTCTGGGCTAGATCGTTTGCCTCTACACTCTATTCCCTCATGATGTGTGTTAGTGTTGTGCTTCTGAATCTTGCCATCATCTCTTGGCACCAATCGTGATACTCTGTTAGCACGTCATCTTTGCACTCGTACTCACCTAATAGTTTTCTCATAACCAATAAGGAATCTCCCAATATTTCTACCATATCGGCACTGACTTCATCTAGCAGCTACAACCCTTTCAACACTGCTTCATATTCGGCTTGATTATTTGTGGAGAAAGGATTGATTGTGTATGTGAATTCAAATGATTCCCCCAAGGGGAAATTATTACCAATCCTATGTCACATCCATGCCGACACATCGATCCGTCCAAGAATAACACCCATGGTGCCTGCTCAACATAAGTCATTGTCTTGTCTCTATACTGCAATATGAAATTGGCTATTGCTTGTCCCTTTATTGCCTTTGTCGATTCATATCGAAGATCAAACTCAGTAAGGGCAAGTACCCATTTTCCAATATGCCCTTTTAAGACTAGGGTCGATAGCAAGTACTTGATGACATCGGCCTTGCATATGATGGCACACTCTACCGATAGCAAATAATGCCTCAACTTGGTGCATGAAAAATATAAACATAAACAGAGTTTCTCCATTGTGGGGTATCGGGTTTCAACATCTAATAGCCTCATGCTAAGGTAGAAGATTACCCTTTCATTTTTGTCGATCTCTTGCACTAAGACCGACCCGATGTTTTTGTCATCGGTCGATAGATATAATCTGAATGGAATTCCCTTTTGTGGTGGCATTAGAACGAGTGGTGAGCTTATCCTTGATCTCATCAAATGCAATATGTTGCTATTCTCCCCATATAAATTCCTAATGAGGTTTTAACTTCAACATTGGATTGAATGGCTATATTCTTCTTGATAGGTCAAATATGAATCTTCTTAGAAAATTTATCTTCCCGATTAGTGATTGCAACTTGGTCTTATCAGTAGGGGGATAAGTGTTATTAATTTCCTCAATGTTGTGTTTGCTTATCTCAATTCCTCTTTCATTCACGATAAATCCTAAAAACTTGTGTCGATACTGCAAAAGCGCACTTCTCCGGGTTCATCTTCAATCCATATTTCCTTGCCCTCTCTAGAACTCGACGTATACCGACCACATGGTCTTGAGCATTGCTTGACTTTACTATGATTTCATCTATATATATCTCCACTAATAGGCAAATCAGATAATGGAAGATGTAGTTCATGGCTCTTTGGTTTGTTGCTTCGACATTTTTTAGGCTGAAGGTCTTCACCACCCACTCTTAGAGCCCAATAGCACCTGGGCACTAGAAAGACCTCTTGTGGATGTCTTCATGAGCCATGAAAATATGATTGTACCCTACATTTCCATCCATGAAGTTGATAATATTATGACCCGATGTGTCTATTGACACGAAAACGCACCCATACACTAGCGTCAGTTCGACGATCCAAAAGCGCATATCTGTTTCAAGGATAAACCATAAAATGTCATGAGACACCGACGTTGCGTTCCGACGACCCTTAAACAGTGGTAAGGGAAAACGGAGTCGCTAGGCAATCAAACAAATATCTAGGAATAATGTTCAATTAGCCGAAGTGTTGAAATAGTAATTAAATCGGCCAAGCCGAATATGATTTCAATCTACAGCGAAGGGGGCGGTCGGACTGAAGGTGGTCCGGCGGTTAGACAGGCCAAAGTGGGCCGGTCGGACCGAGGTTACTGTGTCGGTCGAACCGATGACGCAAAGTGTGTCGTCGAAGGTGGCTTCGGTGATGTGTGCAAAGGGGGTCCAAGGATCCGAAGGGAGGCCTTCGGGCATCGGGCGGTCAGACCGGATGCGGAGTCCCAGTCAAACCGAGTACGCGTGAGGAGGCCTTCAGCGTGTGGGCTCCTGGTGCAAAGTAATTCTGTGCGGAGGGATCGGGTCGGACAGGCGAAGGTTTCCCGGTTGGACCGAGGGTGCCGACGATCGGATGACAGAGCGTGCCAGCATGGATCTGAATAACTCAGCATGGCACGGGCCGGTCAGTTCAGCGGTAAGTTGTCAGTCAGACCGACAGCCTCCGATCTGTTCTTCTGGACTCCAACAACATCGTAGATGAACACAAATTGCCCTCAAACTCCTTGGTGAATAATTTGAGGATGAAATGTCTGAAAAACACCAAAAAAACAAATACCAATTCGGCCTAGAGACCGAATTCTCAAGTGTGATCAAGAAAACCGATAAAAAATGGTAGAAATCCGTTACATGGATTAAATGGGAGATTCACCGAAGAATCAATAAGGGTTACCGTGATTACGACGTGGCGGACGGAGGGCTTACAACGCAAACCCACGAACATGGACGTTACTTGGCTAATCCTAGGGCAAGGAAAGTAGATTGAAATAAAAGTGTGATTCAAAACTATGGTTTTGAAGTATTGATCTATGCAGATGATACCCTTTGAATCAGCCTCACCCCTATATTTATAGGGGCTGGTCTCAAGTTTCCTGACACCTAATCTGAGTAGTATTCTCTAACACCTAATCTGAGTAGGATTCAGCAAAAAAGTGGTTAAGATTTAATTAGAGATCGAAACAGCCTGAAACCATCGCTATCTCTAGTTTTCAGACTTGGGCCGTTCTGATCAGACCCATTGGGATGGTCTTACTGGTCCTACATGGCCGGTTGGATAGGCCTACTATGGCCGGTTGGACCGGCTTGTGCCAGGAAAGGCATATTTTCGACCCAAATTACCAAAAAATTGATATTTTGACAATTTCGACCATTAATGCCATTTTTTGCTATCAACACATGCCCCCTGCCTTTTAGCAAACTTAGTGAGCCAAAAGCACAATGGGCTAAGGGCGATACAATCCATATCGTCCATATGATCTCTCAAGTGTTTTTGTCGAGTTCTTTAAAAGTACTCACTATTTATTTGCCTACCAAACCATCCATTTCATAACTCAAGACATCTGAATTTGATGAGGATGATTTGCATTAATTACTACTAATATCACTAGGGGACTTAAGCACCGAATTTTCTACCAACTCGGCCTTTAGTGCTTTTACTAGTTTTGCCCCCTAAGTCCCTTGTAGGGACGCATGCTTACTCAATGAGGCTAGAAGCTGGCTTATCAACCAACTCCAGTTTCCACACCCATCGTGTCTTTCCTAGGGCTTTAGACTCATCGAGCGGGTTATCCTCCAACTCCTCAGCCTTCCTCTCTTTGAGATAATTAGCATGAAGACTTTGTAAGCATCTCTTTTGAGACATAGTCATTTCGGGTGGTGCCCATGAAGGTTGTGGCTTAGTTCCGGGCATCACAAACTTACTCCCGGAATATTTAGCCGAAAGGTGAATGCCTAGATCGGCTTTGGCAATTCTATGCTTAGTAGGGGTGTTTCCCTTTCTTCTATCGGTCAGGACCGTCCTTGTTGGGCTAGTCTGACCGAATCATGTCAGCTGCCTGAGATGGGTCGGTCGGACCAGCCGTAGTAGGCCTGTCAAACTGGGGTGATGCCGGCGGTCAGTCCATTGCGGGCCGAACTCGCGCCTTTGTGGAAGGTTCGGCCTCCTTGGTGGTCGTGGCCGAGAGTGCGTTTCCTCGGCCCTCCTCTTATGCCTCTAGAGCAGCATCCCAAAAGTTATCTTCGGCTTCTTGTAGGACCTAGCCAAAGATGATGCAGTCGACATTCACTTTCCATACTCCTACTTCAGGATTCTTCGGTACGAGTGTGCGTGGGCGAGGCTTTCCAATGACGATCGCCTTCCCTTTGGATGACTCGGCCTGCTAGGGCCGAATCAACACCCTCTTCCCGTCGAGGTCAATGTTTTTCATGGGGAAGGGATCCTGGTCTAGCTTCATCTTAGGGCTAGAATCTATTTTCAATCGTCCTTCATCTATGGCCAATTGAACCTGCCGATGAAAAACATTGCAATCATTAGTAGAATGGGAAAGTGAATCATGCCACTTACAGTACGCACGTTTTTTAAGTCGTTGACGGTTGGAATGACATGGCCTTTAGGCAACCTGAGGAGCTTTCTATTGAATAGAAGGTCAAATATTTTATCACATTTGGTGACATCAAAAGAGTACTTAACTTCACTAGGTCGATTCTTAGTGGGAGATGGCCGTAGCTCGAAGCAAGTGACCATTTTGGACCCATTAGGCCAAGTCTATTCTGTCGTGTATACATCGGCCGAGTCATCCTCTTCTTCTGATGGATCCTCCTCGGAGTGTTCCATGATGTGTACCTTGGCCTTAGGCTCACTAAAGGTTTTGATAAATTTTTTTCTCTTGGTTCGGCCTTCCTAGTCTAGAGCTTGCTGCAAAACCTAACTAACCTCTAGGATGTTCCGGCCATCTAGTATTTCCTTAATTTTAGAGTGTAAACCGTTGAAGGCTAAGTCATCCAAATCCCTCTCGGAGATGTTCAAACTAAAACATCGGTTTCTAGTGTCTCAGAAGCACCTAATGTAATCGGAGACACTCTCACTAGCCTTTTGTCTAACCGATGTTAAGTGTGAAAGCCTAAGTTCAGTTTCCCTAGTATAAAAATAGTCGTGAAACTTCTGCTCTAGCTGGGCCCAAGTTTGCACGGAGTTCAGCGACAATTCCAAAAACCAAGTGAAAGTGGAGCCATAAAGCGACAAAGATAATAATCTAAGTTTAAGCGTGTCTGACCCACTTGCTTCGCCACACTGTGCAAGGAATTGACCTATATGCTCTAGGGTGGTCTTGCTACCTACACCGTCAAATTTGGTGAACTCGGGGATCCTAAAGCCACGAGGGTATGGGATAGCATCGAAGTGGTCCGCGTATAGTTTACGGTAAACTCTAGCCCGGTCCTGAGGTGCGTAACCTATTCATTCCCTAACAAGCGTGTGAATTCGCTCGTCAATATCATCTATGCATTCTTCCTGTGCGTGTCTCTCGTGTGGGGACGCGGCACATGGTGGAATGTTGGGTTGTCGGCCATGTGGCTCCTCCTCTCGTGCCGGCTCATGATAAATAGCATGTTCAAGTCTACGCGGGTGTGCGGGAGTAGGAGGCGTGGGCAACGTGGGAAAAAGTAGTGTAGGCATGGGCGAAGCCGGCGTGTAGTAGACAGGGGTGGTCTGACCAGCCATAGAGCTAGCTAGTATGACCATGGGCGTACTGGCCGGTCAGACCGGCCTAGTAGCCGATCTGACCGTAGGTGTATTGTCCGGTCGGACCGGCCTGGTACCCGTTCAGACCGACTATTGTTGGTAGTGGGGCTTGATACGTGTCGGTTTGACTGATCCAAGAGTCGGTCTGACCGAGAGCGGTATATGTGGTCTCGGTCCTAGAGGACAGAGATCTGATAGCTTTCCCGGTGCTCCCATCTATTCGGCTGTAAATGTGGTGCACAGGGGGAAAACTAGCAATTGGAGTGGGAGAAGCGACCTCAGAAAAGCCAAATCTATTAAACATTGCTTCCATCTTAGGCATCAACGATTCGCAAATGTGGTGCCAATGGCTTGATCTACTATGGCGGCTATCTCCTGCCTCATTTCTGAAGGGGGTAGAGATGGGGATGATGGTGTTGGTACCATGTTTTCAGAGAGGTCAGGAATGTCGATGTTGTGCTTGACGAAGCCCATGCGAGTTTTGGTGTAATGCCCAAGCATGAGTGCATGGAACTCCTTCGTCTTGGCCTCAATCTCAGCCTGATCCCCTTCGGGGATGTCTGCAAGTGTGAAACCAAGGGTGGTTTCGGTCTAGATGATGACTAATTGACAAGGATGAGCGGTTGAGCGATGGAGTGTTGGTTGAGTGCATTGAGGGGTTCGATGTAAAGTTGAGTGGTTGTCGAGGTTTCGGTGGTGCATCACGTTCTTGTTTTGGCTTGTCTTGGATGTGCAGGGTAGAGATGTTGACCGACTATCGATGGCGAGTGATCAAGGTTCAAGCGGGGAGCTCGATGCCGGATGATCATGGAGGTCGAGCAAAGTTGGAGAAGATTTCAAGAGTGCACAAAGAGACCGAGCAAAACATGGACGGACGGATGGAAGCGACGGCGTTACGAACGGGTCTGCGAGAGGGAGGCCAGGACAAGCATTCAGGCGGCTCGAGGGGATCGAGAGCGGAAGTGGCTTGATGGCGCTCGGAGTCGCAAAGTAGTGTCGCGAGTTGAAGGGTTGAGAGGCTTTGTCGATTTTTGCGGAAAACCGTCACAAATCTATTTTTGTTGATTTCTATAGTTTGGAGTTCTTTTTGCTTTGAGTCAATGTGTAATAAAAAGTTGAGAGTCTAGAGTAATTGTATTTCTTTGTGTATTTTTCAGAATTTCCTAAATCTGAAAATATATTACAAGGAATAGGACTTTTGTGTAGTTTTTAATTCTAGAGGGTTCTTTTTAGAAAATACCCCCCATGGTTGGCCTATAAATAGGGGACCATATCCATGGGAAGGTGGGGGATTTTTGGTTGTTCTTTTTTCTGAACCAAATATCAATTTCATACAATTTTTGCTTCAATCCAGCAATATTGTTCCTGGTCTGTTCTGGGCGCAGGTCAGATTTGTGGCTGAATTCGTTTTTGTGAGTCATTTTCTGGTGAATTTTGTGCAGAACTTGATATTAATGTTTATACAACTTTTGTTGAGGATGATTTGAATGTTCATTTTCGAAAGTTGCAACTGGTTTCTATGATTCTTTTCCTTATGTTTTTGCTGATCAAACAAGGCATCACAATTCTCGAATTTAACTCTCGCTGAAATGGTTATGTTTGTGTAGCCCACTACATGTTTGATGAATTGTTGCTTCAACTTTTCATCAGCATCTTGGCTGATTCTTGGATTGTTTCTTGAGTAATATCATGGTTGAAGAGATTCAAAGGTATTCCATAACCCTTTTGCAGAAATTGAGAATTAATCCTTTCTACCATTTCTCTATTGTTCCTGGAGAGAGTTCTATACCAGGTTAGTTTTCTTGTGTGATCACTTTTGAATACGATTTTGAGCAGTTTTTGTGCTCATTTTGGATCCGAGTTCTTCATAGCTTTTGATGTTCAAGTTTCCAGGGTTCCATTTTTGAAGTTCTCAAAAGTTTTTGAGCACTGCTGCATGTATTTTTCTGCCCAACAATGTACCTAAATGATTATGAACATGTAATTTCTGTTGAGTACGGTGTTCTGTTTTCAGTGTGGATTCAATCTGTGAGGAAATGTTTGATCTGTTTTGGTACTGTTTTTGGACCTAAGTTCTACATTACTTTTGTTGTCCAAGTTTCAAGGATTTCATATATGAAAATTACAAAAGCTTTTGACCACAGCGGTATATAGTTTTTGCTCTCTTTTTGGGGCTGTGGACATTTTGGCAGAAAGTTCAGACTGAGATCTTTATCTCTTTCCTTCGGTATTTCTCTCGGAATTTGTTTCTGCCGAGGAGCTTTTATGCTGGAGCTTTCAGTTCTGAATTAATTCATCTAGAGAAAGCATCACAGCCAAAGCCACCGGAGTACAAATATGTCCTTGTTCATCATCTAGCACTTTTGCTTTAATTATTTTCTTGTTTTGAGTTACTGGTAGCTTTTAATCCATAAGTTCCTTGTTCATCTATGTTTTGTATTGGCGGCTGTCCTATTCATCGCATGCATAGAATGGAGAGCGGCCTTGCAGGATGATGGACAACTTCTAGAGCCATTGCCAGGACTCAGGTTCTTGTCGTTTTTTAGTAGTCTCCTATTCGGTTTTCTCTTCACCTTCTATGTTTGCTTCAGTTCAATCGTGGTTCTTCCTCCCTACTGTTCATCACCAGAAGTGTGTGATTTCAACTAAAATTCCTTAGGAATCTTCTGATTTGCTGATAAGTGTTTTTGAGCTATCTCTGAGTTTCAGTCATCGATATTCCTCTGTTATTCATTCAGTCATCGATCTACACATTGTAGTTTGACATATTAATTGTCGACAAAGGGAGTCGACACTCCAAACTTTGAACAAGACTGAAATTTAAATTTGAAATGAGTGTGTTGTTGTGTTTCATTTTGTTTTTGTTTAGATCTGAATTTGATTTTTTAGAGGTGCATTGGGTGATCTGAACAGGCCATCTCATTCGCAAGAATTTGTTGAGGCGCCTATTCACCCCCCTCTAGTCGTCATTCCGATCCGACAGCAAGGGTGGGGAGGATGATGTTGCGGTCATCGATCTCCACGCTCATGCCCCCCTGGTCCATCGGCGATAGGGGTACTGTTGTCGTAGTCATAGTAGTCGTGGTCGATGTTCCTACAGCCGATGTTGATGTGCCCATCATGTTGTTTTCATCCTCAGCGGAGTCGCCAAAAAGTGTGTCGACACGAAAACACACCCACACACTGGCGTCAGTTTGACGATCCAAAAGTGCACATTCGTTTCAAGGATAAACCCTAAAATGTCAGGAGACGCCGACGTCGCGTTCCGACGACCCTTAAACTATGGTAAGAGAAAACGGAGTCACCAAGCAATCAAACAAATATCTAGTAATAATGTTCAATTAGCCGAAGTGTTGAGATAGTAATTAAATCGGCCAAGCCAAAGCTGATTTAAATCTATGGTGAAGGGGGTGGTCGGACCGAAGGTGGTTCGGCGGTCAAACCGGCCAAAGCGGACCGGTCGGATCGAGGTTACAGTGTCAGTTGGAACGAGGTTACAACGTCGGTTGGACCGATGACGTGAAGTGTGCCGCCAAAGGTGGCTTCGGCGATGTGTGCGAAGGGAGTCCGAGGATCCGAAGGGAGGCCTTCGAGCATCGGGCGGTCAGACCGGGGGCGGAGTCCCAGTCAGATCGAGTACGTGCGAGGAGGCCTTCGGTGTGTGGGCTCTAGGTGTGAAGTAATCCGGTGCGGAGGGGTCCGGTCAGACCGGAGAAGATTTCTCGGTTGAACCGGGGGGATGTCGGCGATCGGATGACGGAGTGTGCCATCACAGGATATGACGAACCCAGCACGACACTGGCCTGTTAGAACAAAAGCCTCTGATCTATTCTTCCGGGATCCAGCAACGTCATAGATGAACAGGAATTGCCCTCAAACTCTTTGGTGAATAATTTGAGGATGAAATCTCTGCAAAACACCAAAAAAATACCAATTCGACCTAGAGACCGAATTCTCAAGTGTGATCAAGAAAACCGATAAAAATGATGGAAATATGTTACGTGGCGAATCAACAAGGGTTACCATGATTACGACATGGCAGACAAAGGGCTTACAGCGCAAACCCATGAAGATGGACGTTACTTGTCTAATTCTAGGGCAAGGAAAGTAGATTGAAATAAAAGTGTGATTCAAAACTAGGGTTTTGAAGTATTGATCTATGGAGATGATACCCTTTGAATCGGCCTCACCCCTATATTTATAGGGGATTGTCTCAAGTTTCCTGACAACTAATTTGAGTAGGATTCGCTGACACCTAATCTGAGTAGGATTCGGCCAAAAAGTGGTTAAGATTTAATTAGAGATCAAAACAGCCCAAAACAACCTCTATCTCTAGTTTTTAGAATTGGGCTGGTCTGACCGGACCCATTGGGCCGGTCTGAACGGGCCTACATGGCCAATTGGAAAGGCCTACTATGGTCGGTTGGATCGGCCTGTGCTAGGAAAGGCGTATTTTCGGCCCAAATTACCAAAAAATGATATTTTGACAATTTCGAACATTAATGCCATTTTTTGTTATCAACAGCGTCATCTACTGATAGGTCCACAATTGGTATCGGGTACTCATCTTTAGGGGTCACTTTTTTTAGATCTCTGAAGTTGACACATATCCTAGGCTTCCCATTCTTCTTCCATACGGTACGATATTCGATACCCACTCTACATATTTGTGTGGCCTTATGAACCCTACATCATATAATCTAGTTACCTCGACTTGGATGTCTTGATATATTTCTTCCTTGAATTGATGAGGTGGCTGCTTGAAGGGCCGATATCCCTATTTTATCGGGAGCCGATGTTCTATGATCGACTGGTTCAAATAGATCATCTCATGATATTCCGATGCAACTGCAATCTCGATATTCTCATAATAATGCAATTAATTCATTCTTTATTTCATCAAGAAGTTGAGCACTTACAAAGGTTGGTCTCGGTCGATCGCTAGGTCCGATGTCTACATCCTATAGCTCATCAATTGTGGTGAAGCCTTGATCGAGTTTGCCTTCTATCTCGTCGATGGTGCCTTTAAAGTGTAAGTCTGGGTTGACTCCATTGCTTGAAACCCCAAAAAAATCACCGTCCCATGCTTTGCCAGCTGATATACAATCAACTCCTTCCATTTCACACACTGACAAATCAGCTATTGCTACATTGATCGATTTGTCGGTGGGGATAATCTCCACCTAATCGCCGACCCATTGCACGAGGCTCTGATGAATTCTAGATGGCACACAACAATTGACAAGGATCCAATCACACCCTAGCAGCAAGCTATAAGAGCCTTTACCTTCGATGACGAAAAACATGCTCGACATTGTTTTGCTATTGATTGTTAGTTCTACGTTTAGTGCCCCCATTGTTTTTGATGAATCCGCTTGTTGTTTCATTTGAACTATGTTTTATTCAGGTGATATTGCAACATGTCTGAAAAGAGTTGATGATCATGAAGCAAACGGTCCACATTTGACATAGTTGAGGATCCTTATTGTGTAGCAACTAATGTTTCAAATCCATATAACACTTTACACAGAGAACAATTCAGAGTAGAGTGAAAACTGGTATTGTTCCAGAATTGAGCTAATGCCAGCCACTTCATCTATTCCCGTGGAGAAACTGATGTTGTGCATCTCAAATACATCTCTAGCCACTGATTCGCACATTTAGTCCCTCCATCTATTTGAGGGTGATAAGCAGAAGATAAATTCAGTGGATCCTAAAGTTTCTCAAACATACACTACCAGAAATGATTGGTAAACACTTCATCACGATTGGATACAATAGATTTGGGTCATCTATACAGTGAAACAATGCGATCCAACAACAATTTAGCTACGTGAAATGGATGTTTCAGTGGTAAAAATTGAGAAAACTTGGAATACCGATCAACCCGTTGATAGCAGAAAATGGCATTAATGGTCAAAATTTTCAAAATGTCAAAATTGGTACTTTTGGCTGAAAATATGCAATTTCCTAGCACAGGCCGTTCGTGACCGATATTTTCACTTCAGTCTGACTGAACTAGGCCTAGTTAAACCGGCAATGTAGCTCTAGTCAGACTGGCCCAGTCCGAGTCTGAACCAATTTAATTGGTTTTGGGTTGTTTTGATCTCTAATTAAATCCTAATGATTTGGAAGCGTACTTTAATCAATTTAGAGTTGATTTAAAGTCCAAGAACGTTAAGACCACCCCTATATATATAGGGGCAAGGCCGATTCAAAGGGACTCTCTCCAACCCTAATAGATCCAATCTACTATTCCATTGAATCGTTCTTTTTTACTCTTACTTGCCCTAGGATTAGACAATAACGTCCATCTTTGTGGGTTTGTACAGTAAAAATTCCGTCCATCGCATCGTAATCACGGTAATCCTTGTCAATTCGCTTGTAAATCATCTGTTTAATCCTCATAATAGATTTCTATTGTTTTTATCAGGTAATTCGGTCTCTAGGCCGAATTTCTTCTAATTTCTTGGTTTTTTGCAGAGTTTTCATCTTCATCTTCATCTTCTTTTCCAAGAACCCCTGCAACAAGCCGTCAAAAGCAAGGTGATCGCTGGAGGCCTAGGTAATTGGATCCCTGCCTATCGATCTGACGGCCTGTGTCGCCACATCATCTGGTGTGTCAGTGACTTCCAGTAGAACCCCAAATCACCTCGGTTCAACCAGCGGCACCACGTCAGTCTGACCGCACCATGCTACGATGCATCGGTCCAACTGACGCCACATGATCGGTTTGACCGATAGTGCGCAGCAGTCCAGCCGAAGGCCCCCTTTGCTTCGCACGCCAAAGGCCTATCCGGTAGCCTTCGCACTATCGAAGCCTACCTTCGTACCACCGAAGCCCCTCCGTACCACCAAAGGCTTCAGCTACCCCTTCAAATCACCGGTATGACCGGTGGACTGTTGTTGGTCTGATCCAGCCTGCCTTGGTTGGTCTGACCGCTAGATCTACAACGGTCTAACCGGCCCTGACTTGGCTGGTTTGATCATTTATTCCACACTTCGGTTAGTTGAACCGTTTTCTCGTGATTCGGTTTGATTTCCTGGCGACACCATTTACATCTGTTGTCATGGTCAAGGGTCGTCAGAACGTGGTGTTAGCGTCTCATGACGTTTAGCGGGCCACCCATTGGCGTCTACACGTTTTTGGATTGCCGAACTAATGTCAGTGTCTGTTGATGCTTTATCAACAGATTTTAGCATCAACACACTTTTTGGCGATTCCACTAGGGACATACACGCCAAGCACAACTACACCGATGATGGGTACGACTACGTCAATGATACCCTCTACATCGGCGAACATGGTGGGGAGCGCGGAGATCAACGACGATAATGCCATCCTCCCCACCATCGATGACTTCTCTGAGGAGGATAGGGGTGAGATCGAGGCCACGACGAAGGAGTTGCATGCCCTCATGCTTGGATGCTACATGAAGACTCACGCGGGTTTCGTCAAGTGTACCCCCGATCTCCTTAGCATCTCCATGGATAAGGTAACACCACCATCAAGTGGTATCAGATTTCAGGTTGCTCGATGAGATCATACAATTTTAATAGATTAGATTGTATCTATTCTTCATACTTATAGTCCACAAAAAGCACAAAAAAGGCAAAATTTGTTTTAGGTTTTTTCCCTGTCCCATAACCAATCTGGGCCTTCTACAATTCTCTTTTCAGTGCATTGCTTTGTTGAGTTTACTTTTGCACCATGGTGTCATGTTACTGGTCTTAGTGTTTAGTTTGTTTAGAGTTTCGAGTTCTTATCATTTTTTTACCATCGACTTTTGCTCTATTTATCAAGTGTTTAGGGCCTTTTATCCCTTAATTTTCGAGTATAAATCAAATTAGAGTCAGATTTGTTATTGGAATTCGAGTAGGATTCGGCCATGTTATGTAGGCATTGATAAAACTATTATATCTTGCCCATGCTAACTCGGCTTGGACAGTTTTGATACTTTTTGGAAAGCTTACAACCAGATCTATAATTGTCCTTTTAGAGTCAACTTTAGATTCAGTCATTTACATTATGTGTTAGATCGTACAATTCTAGAGTCCAGAACATGCTATAATTGTCATTTGGTGTTTAAAAAAAAGAAAAAAGGAGAAAAATGAACATAAAGGTGCAAAAGACACATCAAAAAAAGAGAGAAAAATGTGAAAAAAGAAAACTTGTGAGAAAAGAGGAGGAAAAATAGTTCTATCTTTGTCGGTTTGGTGGTATCGTTTGTGTCTAGGCTCGCGTCTCTAGTACATTCTAGCATAGGACCAGCACAAGTACCATCATTGAGAGTTTATTCAACATTGCATCACTGTTCTAATTATTGCTAATCCTTGCTACCATATTTTAAGCCTCCTATAGCTCCACATATTTCTAAACCATGTTGGTTGACGTTCTCAAGCAACGCTTTGTCAACTCCTTAGAGTGACTGATTCTTGCTGCT
Source organism: Zizania palustris (assembly GCA_019279435.1). NCBI lineage: Eukaryota > Viridiplantae > Streptophyta > Magnoliopsida > Poales > Poaceae > Zizania > Zizania palustris. Next base: position 62,655,159 of record JAAALK010000284.1, on the reverse strand, counting down.
GTTGTTCACCCCCTCCAGTTTGGTAAGAACTTGTAAGAGCTTAGATTGTGATTGATAGATTACGTGATATCACTCCACCTTCTGTTAGTTTGTAGGTCATATATATCTGTGTTTTTTTAGTACTAATCATGGCAGGACTAGTGAAGCCTCCAGATTCCGGTGATCCAGAACTGATGACAAATATGGAGCTGCATGACCGTTCGACCAAGCTAGTGGTGGAACATGTGCAGGACATTGACACAAGATTTATGAAAACAATGGAAAGGAATGATGGCCTGAAGACAACATTCCATGCCATGTTGGACACTAAATTCAAGGAGGTACTCAATCGACTACCACCTCCTTCAGTCTTCGGAGGCCATGGACATGCCCATCATCTTCCTGTCCAACACGGGCAGCACTCTACTACTACTCATACGGCGACTTCTAATTACCACGATGATTATGTGAGAGATGATGAGTATGCGGATGAGAATGAGGAGGATGATGAGGTTCATCAACAACCTTTAGGTTATCCACGTTCCCTCATTTGCAATGCGTGACAACCACTACAACAATCGGTACGTGATGATGATCATGTAGTTAAGTTTAAAATAAATATTCCACCATTTGATGGGTGATATAATCTTGATGCTTATATAAAATGGGAGTTAGAAGTACAAAAATGTTTTACATGTTTAAATTATTCCAAAGATAGGCGTGTTAGTGCTGCCATGTCATACTCATATCACGTTTCATGTAATTGACAAATATAATGATAAAAGAGTATACTTTGTGCATAGAGTTTACATATGTTCAGATTTGAAACTGCATGCAATGCTTGAAAACAATAATCTCGAGCAAGGTGTTTTAACTAATCCTATTATCTCGAGACTTTTTTGGTTTGATTTAAATACACAGGTTTGTTTTCAAGAAGGAGAGTGTGCCAAGATGTTCAACAACACCACAATTTCATCTCCTTTTATCAAGAGTGGTTCTTCACCGACACTTGAGAAACCAAATGCTACGGTGAGTTTTCTCCTCCTACTCTCAATGTAACAAAAGAACAAATGATATTTCACAATGGTATCTGTTTTTCTAGAAGCTATGATGAATGTGGATACAAGAACAAACCGAGGACGGTTCGCAGCCATGAAGGAGAGAATGATGAGGACATCACCATCTGGGATACGATCATGACTATGATCAAACAAACTAAGGTGCATGCTTTCTACGTTACGATTATTTATTATATATTTGAACCATGGATGTTACGCCATGAGATGCATTTTTTTATTTCAGAAAGATTTACATGGATCAAAAAAAGAGATGCATGCATATTGAACTCCTGCATTATCATGGAAGTTGATTGGGGACCAATAGATTGGATAGTCGGACTACTGATTGGGATAGCGTCTAGGATGACTTCAATTCAAGAAGGGGAGGATGATGTGGACATGCCTACTACAGATTCTAATTGTTGGACCGGAAACGGCGACCAGAGGGGGGTGAATGGGAGCTTTTAAAATTTCGGGCTAAAAACTAGCCTTCGGTTTTAGTTCTGTCTTCTGCGGAATAGGCTTCGAACACTACCTTCGAAGGTCTGGTTCGGAGGTGCTTTGACAACTCCGAACACAGGCTTCGCAGGACCAAAAGTTCGAAGCCAAGAAGACTTCGCTCCACTTACAACCCTCGAAAATCTACTCTGCTAAGTCAGTGCAGGCTCCGCACACAGGGTGCTTCGAGCAGGCTTCGCACTTCACCCTTCGCAAGAGTGGACACTCCACTGAGGACTTCGACCAAGTACTTGGCAGCAGCAACTGGTGCTGGGCTTCGTACACGAAGGTCTAAACGCACACTGACAGACTTCGCTAGAGTCACAGACACGATAAAAGCACGGGCTACGAACAGGGCTTCGCTAGTAAGTAGTGAGGTCTTGCCTCCTGTTACACAGAGCGAACGCGCACTGTAAAACACACTTCGCACAAAACACCCTTCGCCTAGATAGGCTTCGGTGCACTACAACTAGCGAGGTATGTAAAACGAGCTCAAGCGAAAAGCACACAGAAGCAGGGCTTCGCCACTTGAACAAGGAACACAATAAAATTGAACTCTGGATGAATACAACAAAGTGTGGGCTGGTACAGGAGCTCAACAGTAAATGCTCAAAGTGTTAAATGTTACCTACCGAGCCCCCATATTTATAGCCCACTGTTCACCCAAGTGAATTGACTACTTTACCCCTAGGGTTTACACCAATTTTGTCTCTACAGAACAGAGGGGTACAAAAGGTAGTCTACTTTACTCTGGAGGCTTCTCTGTCAGCTTTGCAGAGGGGACAGCGTCAGCTTTTTGCAGAGCAGACAGTGTCAGCCTTTGCAGTCTTTGACCTTCCTGAAGCCCCCCTTCGCACGTGAGGGGTGCGGTAGCTTCGGTGAGAAGCCTTGAGCCTGACGGCCTTCGCTTCACCGAAGTCAGCCTCCGATACAGTGACGGTTTTGAGCCGAAGCCGTCAAAGCCCTTGGGCCTCCGCACCACCACCTCCGGAGTGGACCACCACGGCTTCGCAGCTACTCCCAGCTCGAACTCCGTCAGTCCGTGTACCGAAGCCATGCATGGCCGAAGTACCACAAGTCATCCTCACTCCGAAGTACCACCTCCGGAGTACCACCCTTCGAAGTCCCTCCTTCGTCCAAGGCCTCCGCACGAAGCATTCCATGAGCACTTTGTCGCTAGTGTCTCTCCCCGAGCACACTCCTCGACGAGCCTCACCCGGACCATGCCTTCGACGCGCCTCGACTTCTGAGACCTTCGTCGGGTACCTTCGAATGTCTCCCTCCGGAGCACACTTCGAACTCCTTGCCTCCGCAGAGGACTTGATCCACCAAACTCCGAGGTCACTCCATCCGGAGTACCTTCGAAGTGCCTCACCTCCAAGGACTTTGTCTAGGAGCACCTTCAGCCAGAGCCACGCTCCGCACTCTCTGCCTTCACCTGGCGCACCTCGACCCGAGGACCGACCCAGACCCCTTCGCAGCCACCGTGACGGAGCTCCCCGCTCCCCTGGCATCAAGCCTCCCGCTTGACCCAGGTTCACCTGCTACGAACCTGTCCGTCAGCCTCCGAAGTCCCTGCACACCATAGACAAACAGACAAGTGTTTCCAGTACTCCGGAGACCTCTCCGGGTTAGCAACCTTTGGCACACCCTCCGGTGTACCGCCCAAAGTACCTAAGCCTTCGGTACAAACCCAGTCATAGTGTACTGTCGGACCCCTCCGACACGCACACTCCGCTGCAACAGCTGCAGCAACCAAAGTCCACCGAACCCTTCAGTGAGACCACCTCCGAACCCCCTTCGGAGGTACCCTCCTCCGAACACCTTCGGAGGTCCAACCTCCGAACCCCTTCGGAGGTACCCCTTCGAACCAGAGGGTAAAAGTCTGTCAATCACTCATCACAAACACTAAAACCAACCCTTGGTTTCTCAATCTCCCCCTTGATGAGTGCATTGACAATCAAATTCAAGTTCAAGAAAATTTGAAAAATTTCAGCACACAAGTGACCATAAAAACTCAGAAACGAGCCAAATCATGTCACTTGACAAAAGAATTTTCTTCCCCCTTTTTCAAAAGAGTAAAAGCCCCTTCGGCAAATCTCCCCTTTCTCAAGATAAAAACCCCCCCTGAGTAATTTAATTGTACCCCCTTGCAATAGAGAACTCAAAAATCTCTCCCCCTTTGGCAATGCAAGCATCAAGGAGCATATAAAAGATGCATTGTTTGGAAATGAGCAGAATTGCAAAGACATATAAAGCAAAAATATGCCAGTACTTAATACCAAATATCATGTGCTCAGCTCAATTTAACATTCTCTAAAAGCATGATGACAGCATGTGATTTTGTCATTTTGAAATAAAAACATCACCACTTAGTCAAGGAAACTAGACCAGTAAAAGCAAGGACTGCGCAAAGCTAGTCAATTTCTACTCCAGACAGACAAGTCCAGTTCAAATGGAGCAATGAAAGCAAACTTGATGATCAAAGAATTTTGTTGTTCTTTTCTGAATGCCAGGGGTTATTTGTTTGTCCACCTTATACTTTCCAATCAGGCCAAGCCTAGGCATGAAAACCATAAGAAGCTTAAGGCAATGATTTTGGCATACACTACACTATTCCAGTTCAGACCAATGTGCAATGGAAAGCAGTCTAGAATAGAGTAGTGCGACAAACAAACCCACCTAGATCTTTTACTTTGAAACATGCAAATCATGGATTTTTGGAAATTTGTTTAAGTGAACAAATTGTTTAGCACTTTATGAATATCCATGAAAAGATAGAACAAGTCTGTCAAGTTGCAATTTTTAGCATCCAAAGAAAAGTGTCTTGCTATCAAGCAGATAAAAGATAGCTAAAGCAGTTCTGCCTAAACATGCTAGATTCAAGACTAAGCAGTGAGCATGATTTGACTTTGGAAAGAAAACATCATGCACATTAATGTTTCAGATGAATTAAAAAGAGCTGAGCTGTCATGATTTCATGAATTATAATCAGGCATATAAGTGCAAAAGATGTAAATGCAATTTCAACACACAATTAGCAAATGCACATCCATCTAAAACTGCTCCCCCTCACAAAATGCCGTAAGGGTGACAAATACCAAGTTCCCCACGCAAGTAAGCAAATCGAGAAGCATCGAGGGGTTTTGTGAAAATATCGGCTAACTGGTGTTGGGTATCAATTTATTGAAGTTCAATATCACCCTTCTCATTGTGATCTCTGAGAAAATGATACCGCACATCAATGTGTTTGGTTCTAGAGTGCTGAACCGGGTTGTTTGCAATACAAATAGCACTAGTGTTATCACAGAAAAGTGGAACACTCTTATAATCTAACCCGAAATCCCGCAAAGTGGAAGTCATCCACAAAATCTGAGAGCAACAGCTAGCTGCGGCAACATATTCGGCCTCAGCCGTCGATTGTGCAACACTAGAATATTTACGGGAAGACCAGCAAACCAGAGACGTACCCAGAAAATGACAAGTACCAGAGGTACTCTTCCTATCAATCCTACACCCAGCAAAATCCGCATCGGAATAACCTCGAAGACATAAAGATGAAGATGCTGAATACCATATGCCAAATTCAAGGGTATGTTTGAGATACCTTAGGATGCGCTTGACCGCTTGGCGGTGCGAAGCTCGTGGTGAAGCCTGAAAACGAGCGCACAGACACACAGCGAAGTGTATATCCGGCCTCGTAGCAGTCAAGTAGAGGAGGGAGCCGATCATGCTTCGGAACTCCTTCTGATCTACGGCTTCTCCATCTTCGTCAGGATCCAATGCTACAGATGTAGCCATTGGAGTGGCGAGGGGCTTCGCATCGGACATGTCAAACTTCTTGAGCAGGTCTTGGTGTACTTCATCTGGTGGATGAAAGTACCTTGTTTGCTTTGCTTGATTTGCAAACCAAGGAAAAAGGTGAGTTCACCCATCATGGACATTTCAAACTCCCTGCTCATGGTATCTGCAAACTCGGCAACCAAAGCATGAGAAGAGCCACCAAAGATGATATCATCCACATAAATCTGAACCAGGAGGAAATCTTTGCCATGCTTGAGAGTAAACAGTGTTTTATCAACAGAGCCCATCAAATACCCCCGCTCAAGTAGAAAAGACTTAAGTCTGTCATACCATGCCCGAGGGGCCTGCTTGAGTCCATAAAGAGCCTTATGAAGTTTAAGGACTTTATGTGGGTACTTGGGGTTTTCAAAACCAGGGGGTTGTTTTACGTAAACATCTTCACCTATGAAGCCATTAAGAAAAGCACTTTTGACATCCATTTGATAGAGTTTGAATCCCCGAGATGTCGCAACGGCAAGCAAAATCCTAATGGCCTCAAGGCGAGCAACAGGTGCAAAAGTTTCAGTAAAATCAATCCCTTCTAGTTGAGAAAAACCCTGAGCTACTAGTCTAGCCTTGTTTCTAACTATAGTCCCATCCTCCCCTTGTTTATTTTTGAAAATCCATTTTGTTCCAATGAAATGAACATTTGGTGGAGGATCAACTAATGACCAGACTTGGTTTCTCTCAAAATTTTCAAGTTTCTCATGCATGGCATTGATCCAACTAGAATCAGAGAGTGCATGACTAACATCTAAGGGCTCGAAAGAAGCAACAAAAGCAGAATTAGTGAAATGAGCATGTGAACGAGTTACCCTTTGATTAAGCTCACCAATGATCTGCTCGGGAGGATGCATCCTTTGAACATGGTGTGGAGCCTCGCGGCGGGATGCAGTCTCCCCCTCAACTTGTGCGTTGGAGTGGTCCAAGATGACCGATGTCGAGGTAGTTGCTTCGGGACCTCGTGCCGAAGTAGTTGAAGCGGGGTCAGCTTCGGGGGTTGATGTCGAGGGTAGTAGGGGTTCATCCTCGAATTCTCCGGGATCTTCATCTTCGAAGATGGTCTGTTCCATGTCGTGTTCATTTGCCTGTTCAAATGCAGAACTAACAGAGGGGATTGATTCATCAAAAGTCACATCACATGACTCGATAACAGTGTTAGTTTCCAAATTATAAACACGATAAGAATGACCATGTGTAGTGTAACCCAAAAAGATCCCGTCAGAAGAACGCGACTCAAATTTATCCAAATTACCACGTTTTAGGATAAAGCAACGACAGCCGAAAACTCGAAGATGAGTAACCTTGGGCTGTCTCCCAAAACGTAGTTCATAAGATGTCAAGTTTAAAATTGAGCGCAAGAAAATTCGGTTTGAGATGTAACATGCAGTGTTCATGGCCTCAGCCCAGAATTTTCTAGGAGTTCTATGCTCATCAAGCATCGTCCTAGCCATCTCAACCAAAGTGCGGTTCTTCCTCTCAACGACACCATTTTGTTGAGGAACCCGCGGAGCAGAGAATTGATGTTCTATGCCATGCTCCAAGCAAAAGTCAACAAAGAGACTATTTTTGAACTCGGTGCCATTATCACTCCGAATGAATTTCAATGCACCTGGGAGTTCAGTGAAGAGTCTCAAAACCAAGCTCCGAAAGTGTGAAAACACTTCATCCTTGCTGGCAAGAAAGAAGACCCAAGAGTAGCGAGAGAAATCGTCGACAATCACTAAAACATACCACTTGCCGCCTAAAGAACTAACCCGAGACGGACCGACGGTGTCCATGTGGAGAAGTTCTCCGGGTTGTTCAGTCATCACTGTGGTGACTGGCGAATGTGAAGCGGCGATCATTTTACCATGTCGACAAGGAGCGCAAACTTAATTCTTCTCAAACTTGAGCTTGGGCAATCCTCGGATCAGGCCTAGGGCGCTCAGACGAGCGAGCAACTCAAAGCTCATATGCCCTAGTCTCCTATGCCACTTCCAAAGCTCAGAAGTAGAATGTGCAACAAGACAATGAGAAGAACTAGATGACTCTGAAAAATCAGCTCCAAAAACTCTCCCAACTCTGAAGATCTTACATACCACAACGCCATCAGAATTGAGCACTTGCGAAGTATCGCGATGGAATCGCACTTCGAAGCCCTCATCAAGCAACTGAGATACAGACAGCAAATTGTATCCCAGGTTTTCAACCAAAGCAACATCTTTGAGAGTGAAATTCGAGTTAATTCTTACCACACCTTTACCTTTCACTCTACTCCTTCGATTATTTCCGAAGGTGATATGTTCCCTTTGCTTGGTTGTGGTGAGGCTGGAGAACCATGCTGCATCTCCGGTCATGTGGCGCGAACAACCGGAGTCCATGATCCACGTGCCCTCCAAGCCTCGGTCTGTCGCCTACACATGATAAGAATATCTCGATCGCTCAGTGCTGGGGTGAGTGAAAAAATGACGAGGCATCCAGCACTGAGTGACACGAGTAGTAGGCACAGTAAAAATAGACGGTCTACGCACATGATAATCAGAATGATGCAAAGTGCGAGGTCTACCTGCATGCTGCGATCGAACAACATGTCGAGGTCTCCTACTCTGACGAGGTACAAAGCTACTCTCCCAGGGTCTACCACCATATGGAACATGGTGAACACCTCGAGGAGCAAAACCTCTCCGAGAAGCACGTGGAGCCTCAAAAGCAGGACGATAGCAAAACTCAGACTCATGCATACCTAAAGATGGGTAATGCATGTCCCAGTAACTCATCGCCTGAGCGCGTCGCTCATCCTTGATGCGACGAAAACAGAACCCAACCAAATGACCCGCCCGCTGACAGTAGGAACAATGAAAAATTCTCCTATGGGCACTCTCATGGGTCAGAGGAGCAACTCTCACAGGCTCCTTGGGTTTCTTCTGAGTGGTTTTCTTGGGAGGATTTTTCTTGGCAGGAGGTGTGGTTTTCTTTGGTGGTTGGGTAGGCTTCTTAGTTGATGGAGTGTCTAACAGAGCATCTCTCTTTCTCTAAGGTAGTGAGAGAGGTAAAAACTAGTTTTGGTCTTACTGTCTGAAGGAATCCTCTCAAAACCCAAACCTAGAGCTGCCCCTGCTCTGTCAGCACACAACTTGGTCTTAGCCAAGAGCAAATCCATCCTACCCTTTCCCTCAGTGCATTTGTTAACCACAGAAAGAAGGTATTCATTTTCAGTCATGAGGTTCTCAGCTCGCTCTCTAACAGTGCCTAGCTGGTCCTTAAGGGTAATGCATGTGTCACAAACAGGCTGCACATCCTTAGAACTACCGGCCCTCTCCAATCTAGCCTCTAAATCATGAACATGTTTATCACGTAAATTAATGCTTTCGCGCAATAAGGAACAGTTCATGCATTCAATATTATCATGAGATCTAGAATCCACCACCAAAAGCTGCTTCTGTGCAGTCTCAAGCTCAGAAAGAGTTTGAGCATGTACAGAACGCAACTGAGAAAGCTCACCCATGACTACAGTACAAGATTCACATTCAGCATCATTAACTTTAGACTTAAGCATGGCATATTCAGTAGAAACAGATTCTAGCCTAAGTCTAAGGTCTTTTCTTTCTCTAGCGGCTTGCACAAGTAATCTATCCTGACCGAGAACTACTTCATTCAGCTCATCAAGTTTAATTAATAGCTGGTCAGATGATAGAGGTACCTCAGATGAGTCAAGCTCATCGCCGCTGTGATCGCTGTCGGCCATGAAGCAAAGGCCGGTGAAATCTCGTCCCTTCTTGTCCTTCTTGTCCTCCTTCCTTGGGGACTCCTCCTCAGAGCTCGACTCCTCAGTTGAGGAAGTGTCGATGTCGCTGAGAGCAGCAACAAATGCTCTGGAAGCGGCTTTGGCTACTCTCTTAGCCACCTTGTCGCGCTTGCCCTTCACAAAGGGTTTCCTCTCCTTCTTGTGGTATTTGGGGCGCTCATTCTCATCTCTCTTTTGAGCTTAGGGCAATTTGCCTTGATATGAGAAGTGTCGCCACATTCAAAGCAACCACTAAAACCACTTTTCCTCTGATCCCGTCTCTCATGATGAAAACGGGTGAACCTCCTGGCAATGAGAGCAAGCTCATCATCATCCAGAGTGTCCACCTGCTCCTTTGTGACGGAGACCAGGGAGGACAAAGCAAAACCATCTGCAAGCACACAAGTGCCAGATGTGCTTGGTTCTGCAGTGGTGCCACGGCTAGTGCTAGAAACCAATGCCAATGGCTGTGGCAAAGAGCTTCTGTGCACAGCAAGAGATGCCTTGGCAATCTCTGTGGACTTCAGCTTGCTAAAGAGCTCATCACAGGTCAATGTGTCATAACCTGTGGACTCTTCAATGCTGGATATCTTTACTTCCCATATGCTACGGTCAAGAGCATAGAGAAGCTTGATAGCCATATCGTGATCATTGTAAGCAAGCGTCCCGTTGGATCGCAAGTTACTCACTATCGCATCAAAGCGAGAAAACATGGCATCTATAGATTCACCAGGTGCCTACACAAACAACTGATACTGTTGATTGTATGTGCTTTGGCGCCTGGCCTTAATCTGTGTAGAGCCCTCATGAAAAATAGTGAGAGTTGTCCAAATCTCCCTAGCAGTCCTAAGGTGCTGCACCCTATCAAACTCACTCCGGCTCAAACCAATGAACAGTATATTCCTAGCCTTGGAGTTGGCATTATACTGATCTTTTTCTGTTTGAGTGGTGCGAGTATCAGGGATGGAGTATTGTGAGTCCACAATCTCCCAAATTGCATTTCCTTGGCTTAGCAAGTAAGCCTCCATGCGCACCTTCCAGTATGCAAAGTCCGTCCCATCGAACAGAGGAATTTTACTGCCTCTATCCATGTCGCCAACAGATCACAAAACCGGTTAAGGTCAACTGGTGATCTTAACCTGCTCTGATACCAATTGTTGGACCGGAAACGGCGACCAGAGGGGGGGTGAATGGGAGCTTTTAAAATTTCTGGCTAAAAACTAGCCTTCGGTTTTAGTTCTGTCTTCTGCGGAACAGGCTTCGAACACTACCTTCGAAGGTCTGGTTCGGAGGTGCTTTGACAACTCCGAACACAGGCTTCGCAGGACCAAAAGTTCGAAGCCAAGAAGACTTTGCTCCACTTACAACCCTCGAAAATCTACTCTGCTAAGTCAGTGCAGGCTCCGCACACAGGGTGCTTCGAGCAGGCTTCGCACTTCACCCTTCGCAAGAGTGGACACTCCACTGAGGACTTCGACCAAGTACTTGGCAGCAGCAACTGGTGCTGGGCTTCGTACACGAAGGTCTAAACGCACACTGACAGACTTCGCTAGAGTCACAGACACGATAAAAGCACGGGCTACGAATAGGTCTTCGCTAGTAAGTAGTGAGGTCTTGCCTCCTGTTACACAGAGCGAATGCGCACTGTAAAACACACTTCGCACAAAACACCCTTCGCCTAGACAAGCTTCGGTGCACTACAACTAGCGAGGTATGTAAAACGAGCTCAAGCGAAAAGCACACAGAAGCAGGGCTTCGCCACTTGAACAAGGAACACAATAAAATTGAACTCTGGATGAATACAACGAAGTGTGGGCTGGTACAGGAGCTCAACAGTAAATGCTCAAAGTGTTAAATGTTACCTACCGAGCCCCCATATTTATAGCCCACCGTTCACCCAAGTGAATTGACTACTTTACCCCTAGGGTTTACACCAATTTTGTCTCTACAGAACAGAGGGGTACAAAAGGTAGTCTACTTTACTCTGGAGGCTTCTCTGTCAGCTTTGCAGAGGGGACAGCGTCAGCTTTTTGCAGAGCAGACAGTGTCAGCCTTTGCAGTCTTTGACCTTCCTGAAGCCCCCCTTCGCACGCGAGGGGTGCGGTAGCTTCGGTGAGAAGCCTTGAGCCTGACGGCCTTCGCTTCACCGAAGTCAGCCTCCGATACAGTGACGGTTTTGAGCCGAAGCCGTCAAAGCCCTTGGGCCTCCGCACCACCACCTCCGGAGTGGACCACCATGGCTTCGCAGCTACTCCCAGCTCGAACTCCGTCAGTTCGTGTACCGAAGCCATGCATGGCCGAAGTACCACAAGTCATCCTCACTCCGAAGTCCCACCTCCGGAGTACCACCCTTCGAAGTCCCTCCTTCGTCCAAGGCCTCCGCACGAAGCATTCCATGAGCACTTTGTTCGCAGTGTCTCTCCCCGAGCACACTCCTCGACGAGCCTCACCCGGACCATGCCTTCGACGCGCCTCGACTTCTGAGACCTTCGTCGGGTACCTTCGAATGTCTCCCTCCGGAGCACACTTCGAACTCCTTGCCTCCGTAGAGGACTTGATCCACCTAAACTCTGAGGTCACTCCATCCTGGAGTACCTTCGAAGTGCCTCACCTCCGAGGACTTTGTCTCGGAGTCACCTTCACCCGGAGCCACGCTCCGCACTCTACTGCCTTCACTTGGCGCACCTCGACCCGAGGACCGACCCAGACCCCTTCGCAGCCACCGTGACGGAGCTCCCTGCTCCCCTAGGCATCAAGCCTCCCGCTTGACCCAGGTTCACCTGCTACGAACTTGTCCGTCACCTCCGAAGTCCCTGCGCACCATAGACAAACAGACAAGTGTATCCAGTACTCCGGAGACCTCTCCGGGTTAGCAACCTTCGGCACACCCTCCGGTGTACCGCCCAAAGTACCTAAGCCTTCGGTACAAGCCCAGTCATAGTGTACTGTCGGACCCCTCCGACACGCACACTCCGCTGCAACAGTTGCAGCAACCAAAGTCCACCGAACCCTTCAGTGAGACCACCTCCGAACCCCCTTCGGAGGTACCCTCCTCCGAACACCTTCGGAGGTCCAACCTCCGAACCCCTTCGGAGGTACCCCTTCGAACCAGAGGGTAAAAGCCTGTCAATCACTCATCACAAACACCGAAACCAACCCTTGGTTTCTCACTAATCCTTAATTTTGTCCACATAATTATATGGTGTTGCGTCACTTTAAGTTGATCCAAGCCCATGTAATTCTCGTCCAAATAAATAACCATATATTTATTAGAGTCCTTAGTTATGGGGGAAACCTAATTAGAGATAAATTCATCCAAAATTCTATAAGAGATTTATTAGAGTCCTTATTCAAGGGGAAAACCTAATTTAGAGTCCTTAGAGTACAATTCGGCCACCCCTTTAAGCTGGCTGAATTACATCTCTTTTCCACTTATATAAACCCCTCTAGGTGTCAATGGAACTTGGATTTTGTTTAGTTTAAGATTTAGTTGTTTTTGCTATTAAGGATGAGAACTCAAATTCTGGATCCATCAATTGTATCCTCATCTCCGATCCTCTCACTCTTCCTGCCATCTCCATGGTTGATCTTGCTCCAATGCTTGTCCTCCTCATCCATACTAGGTCCCTCATTCCTAAATAGAACAAACACATCTGATTTAGGCAGCATCATATTCTCATGTATATTAGGAAGAGTTCCTATGAACAAAAGTACCTGATACTTTATTTGTCGTTCACGAGATCGTGTGATAGGTCCATGTTATTGTGTGATTGTATCTGTATTAGGGATGTTCTCATCATCCTCCCCTTCTTGAATTGAAGTCATCCTTGATGCTATCTCATCATCTGAGGAGCCATGCTGAATAGCGTGGGCCTCATGGCTCTAGAAGTGATGAGTCATTGTCAACGATAGTCATCAAGGACTGAAGAAGAGAAGAGATCTGCTGTTCATGGGCCGCGTGTGACTCAGGTACACGGGCAGCGAGCGACTGTCGGGCAGAGGAGGCTGCGAAGTCGGGCTGGCCCAATCCGGGTGCATGGGCCAGAAGCAGTAGAAGACCCACTGGGCTGTTGACCAGGACTGACTCAGGTACACGGGCGGTGAGCGATTGCCGGGCTGAGAGAGCTGCGGAGTCGGGCCGGCCCAATCCGGGTACCTGGTGCAAAGCTGGTGGAGGCTTTGTCAGTTTCGGCGTAAAACTGACAACCGTTGATTCTGTATCCGACTGTCCAGAAGAGTAGCTTCAGGATATGTCATCTGTTACTTTAGGCCCACAGTCAGTCAGTTGTGTCTGTAAAAATACCTAAGGGCAGTAGAGTCTTTTCCTGTATTTTCGAGTCTGTAAAACCCTAAGGGGCTGGTAGAATATTCCTAGTGTTGGGCTGCCTATAAATAGGACCCCAACCCCTAGGGTTTGGACTACCCCTTTGTGCTGAAATCAAATCCTCTCTATTGGGTCATTTTGTCTCTTTCTCTCTCCTGTGTGCGCCGCCAGGCAGTGGTTCATCCCTTTTTGCCTTGCATTTATTTTGGCTCCTGTGAGATTGATTTCTTTGTTGGTTGCTGCGGTGAGTGCATTGATTCCTCTGCTACAAGAAGCTTCGGTTCGTTGTGCTGGTTGATTTTACTCCTAAGGTTGTGTCTCTGTTGTGTGTGTTCTTCGTGAGAAGTAGTACTAGTTCTTGCTGTTGCAAGTAGTACTGCTACTGTAGCTACAGTCTTTGCTGCCAGCCTTTTTACTTTCTACCGCACAGCTTTTTGATCGAAGCTGACAGGCTCTGTCACCTTTTTGGCTGTGTTTCGAGCGAAGCTACTCTCTGTTCGAAGCCCTTCAGTTTCGCGAGGCAGGCTTCGATCTATCTCCTTCGAAGGCTTCGTTCGATCTTCGAACTTTGTTTTGTGTTCTGTGTTGCTAAGCTTCGAAGCATTTTTCTGATTGACAGCATTACTTACTTCGAACAATAGTGCGAAGGGACTTCGGCCCTATCTGTTCGAAGTCCTTACTTCGACAAGTTTCGAAGTTAGGTTCGAAGCCTGTAGCTCCGCTAGGCCTCGCACTGACTTCTGTGTAGCGTGTCACCCTTCGCCTCTCTTTTCGGAGCTTGCTTTTTTCGAAGGTAGAGCATTGGCTTCGGACTTGGTTCTCTGTCGCGTGACAGGCTTCGCTTCTTTGTGCGAAGGTTGTCCGTTGTGTGTTGTGTTCGAAGCTTTTGATTCGGAAGTTGTGTTCGAAGTTTGTCTTCGAAGTGCACTTCGAAGCAGGCTCTGTCTCTGTCACTTTGCTCCGAAGCTCTTGGTTCGAAGCTGTGTTCGAAGCCTTGTCTTCGAAGTACATACTTCGAACCAGGCTCCGACTTTGTGTTACTTCGCTCCGAAGTACACTTCGCATCTTACCACTTCGAACTAGGCTAGACCGTGACACCTTCGGCACCTTCGGACAGACTCCGTCACCAACCTCCGAAGCATACCTCGACGTGCGAAGGGGGCTTCGCCAAGTCCCGAACAGGAGACAACTTGGACAGTAACTTCTCTTTTCACCTTATACATACTTAGATCATTTCATTGAGAAGTATAGGCCTGTTACAACTTGTTTATCTGCCTAGTTGCACCACTTTAGTTTTACTCTGTATATCTTCAGTTGCTTCTAGGTTAGAAACCTTTAGACTTAGGCCTACTGTCTACTTTCTGCTGCATAGTATTTTTGAGGTGCGTTGGGTATTGGGAACAGGCCATAGATTCGAAAGAATTTTTAAGGCGCCCATTCACCCCCCCCCCCCTCTGGTCGCTACTTTCGGTCCTACATCATCTTCTCCCAAATACGTCTTCAAATATGCAATGCTAAATGTGGGACTTACTGTACCAAACTTTGTGGGAATCTCAAGTTTATATGCATTATCATTTATCCTCTCTAAAAATTTGAAAGGACCAGCAGTACATGGCATTAACTTAGGACTTATGCAAATAAGGAAAATGATCTTTGCGCAAATGTAACCAAACAAGTTCACCAACAGTCAAACACAATATGCTTTCTTCCCTTCTCCCCGACAATTTTATATTTATCATTCATGTGTTCTATGTTTCCTTTAGTAATCTTATGCAACTTGAGAATCAATTTTGCACGTTGTGTAGCATCAAAATTATGTTGTATCGAAGAAGGAAGAGGCAACAAATCAATAGATGCATGAGGAACAAAACCATACACAACCTTAAAAGGACACAACTTAGTGGTAGAATGTAGCGAATATTTATAAGAAAATTCTATGAGGTAAGAAATCTTCCCACATTTTTAAGTTCTTATTTAAAATAGTCCTTAACATAGTAGATAATGTTCTATTAACTACTTCTATTTGTCCATCTATTTGGGGATGACATGTAGTACTAAACAGCAACTTAGTCCCCAACTTAGCCCATAAACAACTCCAAAAATGGCTAAGAAAACACGAGGGTCTTAATCCATGCTTGAAATCGAGAACAAGCAACAACTAAAAGTGCAATCAAGATATTGCGAATTTAGAGGGAAGTTTTGATAGATGGGATTCTGAAAGTGCGTAGTACAGGAGGTCTAGACGACACTCGTGTCTATGGCAAAGATAGCAAAAACATCTAAATTTTAAACTAAACAAAATCCAAGTTCCATTGACACCTAGGGGGAGTTTATATAAGGGGAAAAGAGATGTAATTCAGCCAGCCTAAAGGGGTGGCCAAATTGTACTCTAGTTTGACTCTAAATTGGGTTTTCCCCTTGAAAGGACTCTAACAAATCTCTAACAGAATTTTGGACGAATTTATCTCTTAGAACTCTAATAAAAATCTAGTTATTTATTTGGACGAAAATTACATGGGCCTGGCCCAACTTAAAGTGATGCAGCACCATATAATTATGTGGACAAAATTAAGGATGAGAACTCAAATTATGGATCCATCAATTGTATCTTCATCTCCGATCCTCTCATGCTTGTTTCCATCTCCATGGTTGATCTTGCTCCAATGCGTGTCCTCCTCGTCCATGCTAGGTCCCTCGTAACTGATACTTTATTTTTCGAGATCGTGTGATAGGTCCTTGTAATTGTGTGATTATATGTGTATTAGGGATGTCCTCATCATCCTCCGCTTCTTGAATTGAAGTCGTACTCGACGCTATCTCATCATCTTCTCCCAAATACAGCTTCAAATATGTAATGTTAAATGTGAAACTTACCGTACCAAACTCTATAGGAAGCTCAAGTTTTTATGCGTTATCATTTATCCTCTCTAAAACTTTGAAAGAACCGGCAGCATGTGGCATTAACTTGGACTTATGCAAATCAAGAAAACTGATCTTTGTGCAAATGCAACCAAACAAGTTCACCAACATCAAACACAATATGCTTTCTTCCTTTATCCCCAGCAATTTTATATTTGTCATTCATGCATGCTATGTTTTATTAAGTAATCTTATGCAACTTGAGAATCAATTTCGCACATTGTGTAGCATCAAAATTATATTGTATCGAAGAATGAAGAGGCAACAAATCAATAGGTGCACGAGGAACAAAACCATACACAACCTCAAAAGGACACAACTTAGTGGTAGAATGTAGTGAACGATTATAAGCAAATTCTATATGAGGTATGCAATCTTCCCACATTTTTAAGTTCTTCATTAAAATTGCTCTTAACATTGTAGACAATGTTCTATTGACTACTTCCATTTGTCCATCAGTTTGGGGATGACATGTAGTACTAAACAGCAACTTAGTCCCCAACTTAGCCAACATCTCCAAAAATGGCTAAGAAATTTAGTGTCATAATCTGAAACAATAGTATTTGGCACACCATGCAAATGAACAATTTCACGGAAGAACAAATCAACAATATGCACAACATCATCACTCTTGTGACAAGGAATAAAATGTGCCATTTTTGAAAACCTATCCACAACAAAAAATATTATCCTTTCCCTTTCATGTTCTAGCAAATCCCAAAATAAAGTCCATATATATATCCTCCCAAGGAATAGTAGGAATAGAAAGAGGCATGTATAAACCATGTTGATTAAGGCATGACTTAGCTTTTTGGCATTTAGTGCAGTGAACCACGAATCTTTGAACATCTCGACGCATCCGCAAGATTGGTAACCTCTATGAGATTGTCCTAGTGATTGCATTAGCGCAACGTATGTTGCCCGTTGTAGTCGAATCGTTAAGTTTGACCTCCATCAAATCGACTTATCTCATCTCATCGAAAGATCGGACAGCCTTTGCACCTATCAACTGGTAATGCTGGTTACAATCAAATTTTTTTGGCCAAAGAGGATGTTTACAAAATGGCCTTTAGATGTCCTGATTTTGTCGGCTTGTTTGAGTGGGTTGTGATGACTTTTGGTTTAAACAATGCTGGCGCTACATATCAACGTGTTATGAACTTGATCATTCATGACTTGCTAAGAGTTATGCTAGAGGTCTATACATATGATGTTGTAGTCAAATTGGATGCTATGGGTAACCATTTAGCCGATTTGAGAGTTGTTTTTGAAAGGATGTGTTAGTATGGCTTGAAAATGAACCCACTGAAGTGTGCTTTTGGCGTGTCAGCGAAAAAGTTCTTAGGATTTATGATTCATGAGAGAGGTATTGAGATTTATCATAAGATACTTGAGAAGATTAGTAACTTTGAAGTGCCAACATGTAAGAGATAAGTGCAAAGGTTGCTAGGCAAAGTAAACTATTTGTGTTGCTTTATATCTAACTTGCTTGGTAAGATTGATGCTTTTGTCCCTATACTTCGGTTAAAGAATGAAGTCGAATTCACTTGGGGGACAAGTCAGCAACGTGCCTTTGATCGAATCAAAGAGTGCTTGTCATCAACACCTATAGTAAGAGCACCAAAGGTCGGTATTCCGTTTCGGCTATATGTTGCTGCAGAAGATAGCGGGATAGGAGTTGGGTTGACTCAAGAGGTGGAGGGAAAGGAGAACATCATCACGTGCTGAGATGAGGTACATGTTTTTGGAGCGTTTATGTTTATCACTTTATTATGTATGTACCAAACTTCGCCACTATGTTCTATCTAGCACATGTATTGTTACTTGTCAAACCGATGTTATAAAGTACATGTTGCAAAAGCCGATTCTAAGTGGGAGAATCGGAAAGTGGGCTTAAGCTTTAATTGAGTATGACATGTCTTATGAACCTTTAAAAGCTATGAAAGGCCAGGTTGTCGCAAACTTTATAGTTGATCACCATGTAGATGTAAATTGGAGTAGTGACACTATTCTGATTGAAGTAGTACCATGGAAACTTTATTTTGATGGTTCGGCTTGCAAAAATGGCCAAGGTGTTTGAGTGGTATTCATATCGCCTAGTGGTATGAGTTTTGAGACCTTGGCCCGTTTAGAATTTGCTTGTACTAATAATCAAGTTGAATATGAAGCTCTATTGCTAGGACTTGAACTTTTAGATTCCATGAGTGTTAAACATGTTCATGCATATGGTGATTCTCTATTAGTTTTTCAACAAATAGCTAGAAATGCTCAATGCTTTAATGGTTTGTTAAATAGCTATTTGGACAAATGTCTAGACATAATTGGTCCTTTTGATAACTTTGAAATCTCCCATGTGTCTAGAGAAGCCAAATCAGTAAAAATGATTTGGCTCAGCAAACATCTGGTTATCAAGTCAAAAGAGGTAAATTTTTCGCATAAGAAAAACCAATGCTTGAAAAAACTGTCACCCGAGTCAGAAAGCTTTGGTCTGACTGGCCCTATCAGGCCGGTCCGACTGCAGGTATCTGGTCGGTCTAACTAGCCATGCCAGGTCAGTCTGACTACCCTATGACAGCCATCCAGCAATGGTCGGTCTGACAGTCCAATCATTGCTGGTCTAACCGCCCTATGTCAGGAAGGTTCGAGGCAAGGGGGGCAAGTTGAAATTTTTGATTTGGACGCCAATTCAAGTGAGGATTTGGAAAATACTTCTAAGAGTCATGTGGATGATTGGAAAACTCCAATTGTTCGATATTTGAGAGATCCTAGCAAATAGGTCAATCGGAAAGTTATAGGCGGCAAACGTTTAAATTTGTGTTACTTGATGATGAGTTGTATCGCCGAACAATTGATGGAGTACTTTTGAAAAGTTTGAATGACGATCAATCTAAACTTTCTATGGGTGAAGTCCATGAAGTACTTTGTGGTACTCATCAGTCGGCCCAGAAAATGAATTGGATGCTCAAAATAGCGGTTTTTTATTGGTCGACTATGACTGGGGATTGTTTTAGGTATTATAGGGGATGTGAGGCATGTCAAAGGTCTGGTAATATTCAGCTTGCTCCTGCGTATTTGCTTAATCCTATTATGAAACCATGGTCATTCTAAGGATGGGGCTTGGACTTCATTGGTCAAATTCATCCTTCCTCTTCAAAAGGGCATCGATTCATGTTGATGGCTACAAATTACTTCACCAAGTGGACCGAGGTCATGCCTCTCAAGAGTATGACACATAATGAAGTAATTGATTTCATCTTGAAGCACATTATACATAGATTCAGTATTCCCGAAACACTTACTATAGATCAGGGTGCTTCATTTGTCTACAAAGAAGTGCATGATTTTGACAAATCTTATGGTATAAAGTTGATAAACTTTTTGCCATACTATGCTCAGGCCAATGGTCAGGTCGAGTCTAGTAATAAGATTGTGATTAAGCTTATTAAGAAAAAGATTGAAGAGTTTCCTGGAAGGTGCATCAAGTTCTTTCTAAGCCATTGTGGGCATGCAGAATAGCAAAGCACGGTGCTACCAAGGTAATTCCATATGAGATCCTTTTGAAGGATAATGTGGAGGAAGTGCCCGATAAGAGATTAAGGGCTCTAAAGGCTATAGAAAGAGATAAGAGAAGAGTGGCTAGTGCTTATAACAAAAAAGTGTAAGCAAAATCGTTTTAGGTTGGCGACTTAGTTTGAAAGACGATTTTGTCTTTAGGCACTAAAAGCCCAAAGTTTGGTAAATGGTCGCCTAGTTGGGAAGGTCCTTTTAAAGTTGTTGAAATTTCTCCAGGTAATGCATATCTGTTAGAGTCTTTGCAAGGAGAGCGATTTTGTAGAGATCTAAATGGTAGGTATTTGAAAAAGTACTTCCCAAGTGTATGTCAGGATGCTTGAGGTGTCGTAAGGCCGATGTTGTAGCAATTGTGTTAGCTACAACACAGGTTTTGTATATGTGTCTATGGTGTGTAAAATGAACCTCGAAGGGTTCTCTCAGAGGGAGAAAGGATTTATACTGGTTCGGACCTCCCTTAAGGGATAATAGCCCTACGTCCAGTTTGTGGTGGATTTGGCATGGTATGCCTCGGTGTGGTGTAGTGAACTCCAAGGTTTCATGGCCCTGGAGATGCTATCTTGTTACAAGGGCTTGGCCCTGCTTTTATAGGCACGCGGGCCAAAGGAAAAGACCAAAATGCCCTCTATAAGTCCTAGGCTCATAGGGGCAAAAAGTGGAAAAGGATCTAGCTACTGTACAAAAGTGCTTTACAGCTTTACAGACGTGTCAGATAAACGTCACTTCTTGACCAGCTAAACGACGTACTAGGGGCAGAGGGGCCCCTGGTATGACTTCTACACTGTAGCATGGTGCAGATACTTTCTAGGTTCGGAGTAGGGGCCGAAGCTATTCAGGCGGAGACTGCAAGGGAGGCTTCGAAGTATACTCCGAAGTGGGCTTCGAAATATACTTCGAACTAGGCTCCGAACTGGGCTCCGAACTGGGTTCTCGGAGACTTAGCTTTGAATTGCTAGAAAGGGCCCGGAGACTGGCTCTGAGGGGCTCCGAAGGGAGCTCAAAGGTTAACTCCGAACAGGGTTCGAGGGTTAACTCCGAACAGAACTCAAAGGCTAACTCCGAACAAGGCCCGGAGGCTAACTTCAAAGTTTGCCTGAGACTTGGCTTCTGGCAAACCTTAAGGGATCTTCAGGGCTTCGCTCCGTAGGGCTCCGGAGTGGTCCGGAGGCTTCGCTCAAGAGGGCTTCGAAGTGAACCTTGGGACTTGGAAATAGCTTCTTTAGAAAGGAATAGGCTTCGACGGTGTTGGGCTTCGGGACGTCATTTGGCCCCTGTTCAAGGGAAACTTATTCCCCCAACAGTAGCCCCTCGCTTGCAGGCCTTCGGGACGAAGGGGTGCGTCCGCCCTTGGGACAAATGACAGAAAATTACAACTTCAGGGAAAATAGGCCTTCGGAGCTTGGACCGAAGGCAGCTTCTAAAAGCGCAGGTAATAATTGCCTGCGTCCGCTGTCAGAATGACCTCGGGGGGATCAACCGACCCCGCAATGGCTATAAAATGGACCGTTACAGTGCGCCGGGATGCTTCGCCTTCGCTGGAGGCCCACCTGTCAGTGGCTTCGGCCCATGAACCGTCGGGATTTTTACCACCTATAAATAGGGGTTTACCGCACACGGCTTCGGCATACTTCTCATTTGCTTTCTTCTCAGTGCCTTGCATCCTTCGCTCTCTTCTCCTCCTTAGCTTCGCGCAAAGCACCTTTCGCAAGCTTTAGAGCCCTTCGCATGTTTTAGCATACTTCGCTCTGAAGCTCCACAGAAATGCCGAAGAAGGCTGCTTCGAGGGTTTTGGCCTTGGGCTCGAGCTCGAGCTCCGCCCAAGCACAGGTAGGGGCAGCTGCGGCAGCGAAGCCTGCACCGAGGCGGTTGGGACCGAAGGATCTTTGGTCGCCATCCGACAAGTTCGAGCAGACACTAGAGATGAGGGCTTCGATCTCCACAGAGGAGTCCATCCAGAGGGCTTGCGAGGGGAAGATTGCTTTGAAGATTCAACTTAGAGTGCTAGAGAAGTCGGAGGCTATACCGAGGCCTCGCGCTGACGAAGTGGTGCTGTTCGAAGCCTTCTTCGAAGACGGCCTCGGAGTGCTGGCGGTGGGGATGTTGAGCGAAGTCCTGAAGGCTTACAACCTCGAGCTTCCTCAACTTTCGCCCAACGCTGTGGCGAGACTTGCTGTTTTTGAATGGGCCATGAGGGCCGAAGGTTGCGAGGGCCGCGTAGACGTCTTCGTTGCCCTCCACGACGCCAACTGCCAACCGAAGCCGAGGGAGGGTGCAGACCGCATCAAGAGGGCTTTGGCCTTCAGAAGCGCCAACTTACAGCTTCGGAAGGAGTACCAAGATGCCTTCCCGACGAGGGCCGCTAACAACAAATGGTACTCTAAGTGGGATCGAGAGTGGTTCTACGCCTCCGTCAGCTCGAACTCTCCCCTCCGGAGTACCAATGCCCTTATCTCTTATCGGCGCGAAGGCGTGGTGAAGACCAACTCCGACACCCTTCGCTCGAGGATCTCGCTCCTTCGGAGGGTGGCTGCGAAGATGAGCATGAGGGACCTCGCGGAGGAGTTCATCACCCTCCGGCTCAGCCCCCTTGCGCGCTCTTGGCCGGAGGGGCTCTTCCAACCTTCGGGCCGAGGGGGCCTAAACGAAGTGGCATTTGAATGCCTTGGTAAGACTTCGAAGATTTTCCACTATCATACTTCACCAAAAACTTTATTCTGACTTGGATCTTTATGAAGCCACTCTTGAAGTGAGGACTCCGGAGGAGGCCATCGCGGCGGCGGAGCGTGTTGTCAGGGCCCCAACACCTGAGGAGCAAGCCCAACGGCTTGCTTTGGTGGGGACTTGGGAGCATTGGAACAGGGTGTGGACCCTGCTTGGCTTTGAGGAGGTCCAGGCTCTACCAGACTTCTCCCACCTCGTAGCTTCGACAACCGTCTCCAAGAGGAAAAGGGGGGATGATGATGAGCCCGAAACTTCGAAGGCTCGGCCGGAGGTCCCCGTGACCGAAGCCTCTACCCTGGAGGAGGCAACGGCCGCGGACCCTCAAACGGAGGTGGAGCCAGCAAGTGCTCTAGCAACGGCTACCAAGGTAGTAGTGAAGACCTCGACGGTGACGGCTTCGGGCGCGGAAATCTCCGACGAAGGTAAACACTTCAAACATACTTCTCTTTATATGTGGATTTTGACTTGAACTTTTTTGCAGAAGATGATGCCGGTGTGAGGCCCACTGCGCCGAAGCCAGCGGAGGCCTCCGGCAGCAGCAGCAGCTCGGAGTCCAACAGCTCCTCGTCTGAAGAAGATGGAGGCAGTGGCTGCGACGAAGGGGACCCTCGAAGCGACGAGGAAGTCAAGGTAGTGGATCGAAGCCTAGCTCTGCCGAAGCCTGTGCAGGCGGTTGCGGCGGAGGAAATTGTCCGGCCTTTGCTGCCGAAGGGGGTTGTGATGGAGACAGGCCATCCAAGCCTTCCGGGAGGGCTTCGCAGCTGCGGAGGCAGGAGGCTTGGTGGCTCAACTCAGCCACTCGAACCCCATTGACCTCTTCATCAATGCAAACAAAGCCCTCATCTAGGTGAGCGAAGTCCTACGCAGCCTTCGAGTTATACTTTGGTCTTTGATCAACACTTATGATTTTATTGAATTCTTTCAAGCCTTCGCACTGAACACAACAGCCTCAACTTCTGCGGATAGGCAGATGACGTGCTTGGCGGAGAAGAAAGAGGCCCTCGATGCGAAGTCTCGGTGGAAGCCGAGAAGCGAAGGCGGGCTGAAGCTTCAGCCAAGGTGGTGAGGGCCGAGGCCGACAAGGCTAGGGAAGCCTTGGCCTCGGAGACTGACAGGCTCCGAGCAGAGCTTTAAGCTGTGAAGGACGTCGAAGCCCAGCTGGTGAGGGAGAACTCCGAGCTTCGCCAAAGAGCTCACTGCCTTGAAAACTTTGTCGTTGGCAACATCGACGAAGCTACTCTGAGCCTGATCAAGGTCCTAGAACAAATAGGGACCGAGTGTTAGGCTCCAGACTTCGGCAGCCAGGACCCAATTGGGGACCGCGTCGCATTCTTGAAGGTAGCAGCTGCGACGGCGGAGCAATCCTTGAAAGGCTTCGCCTTGATAGCCGACCGAGTGGCGGGTCAAGGGGTGTTGCAGAATGCTTCACGACGCGGGGTGCAACCACCTCGAAGCAGCAACCTCGGTGACCCCTGTGGCCTTCAGAGGTCAACACTTGGTGACGCCTCCGGTCGGTGTCCATGGAGCCTGGAGGCAACTTCAGGAGCCTTGGAAGGCCCAAGGCTGTGAGGCAGTCCTTGAACTTCAGAAGGCCATTCACCTTCGCCGAGCTAGGGCGCATGCCTCGCCATCTCAGCCTTCGACGTCAGCACCTCCGCCTCCGAAGGTGTAGATCTCCTTAGGATCCTTGTAATTCTTAGCTGTAGGCTTGTAAAAACTTATCAGTTTATTAATATAAATGCGGGGGTGCTTTATACCTGCCTAGGCTCAGTCTCCGAATGTTGACTTCGAATTACTTGAGGATTCTGAAGAACTTCGCCAATTGTGGGCGGTCCTCAAGGTAGCTAGGTCCGAAGGCCCCTCTCGGTTTAAACTTCCGAGGGGGGCCTAACGGCGAAGCCATCCCCGAAGTAGTCCAGGATCTACTGGCTATCGTGAAGACGGAGTCCCTTTGGAGTTCTTCATCCTTGCCAGACTTAAGTTGCTTCACGGTAAACTCACGTAGCGAGGGGGTACAGCCTTCGCGAACGATCTTGGCAGGCGATGAAGCCTTAGACTTCTCTGCCTTCGACACGGCACCACCTGCCTCGCAGACTTGGAGCGACCTGCAAAGTGGAAGACGAGGTCTGCGGGCTTCAGGGCTTGGACGAACCAGACGTGGGAGAGCAGGCTCCGACGAGGCTTCATCCAGTCGAGGGGGCCCTGGCCGAAAGAAAGGCAAGTGAGGGTTGGGGCCTCGAACTCGCTTTTTCTTAGACTTAGATATAGACTACTCATAATTTTGTTTTCGAAGTATATTTGTAACATACTTCTCAATTATCATTCAATGAATGAGATTTGTTGTATTTGCATACTTCGTCTGCATGCTTCGCATAGTTTGATGACTTCGAACGTTTTAGCTTGTCACGCTCGTACTGCGCATTACATTCGCACACTTCGCATACATACTTCCCCCCTTGCTCGTGGAAGCTAGGGGCTTAGTCGTTGCTTGTGCGGGCAATAAAAATGCGAAGGGGTGTGCCTTTTTGATGGCTTCGGATGCTTATAACACATCGAGCGAAGGCCTCTTTTGGGCTTCGAACGCGTTAATTTGGAGCGAAGCAAGGCTTCGGCGTAGCCAAATTAAGCGAAGCATGCTTCGGCATGCTTGGATTTGGATGTTGTGCGTGAGCGAAGCTCCGAAACGCACTTAGATTTTAATCGAAGTATGACTTCGAGATGTTTAAATTTTTAGATTTAGATCACGTCACACGAAGCGAGGCCTCAGTGCGTGTTCGGATAGCGAAGCAAGGCTTCTTGAGCTTGATCCTCTAGTGAAAAGGATATTTGGTGTGGATTCACCGAACCTGTGATTGAGGAGCCATGCTGAATAGCGTGGGCCTCATGGCTCCAGAAGTGATGAGTCATTGTCAACGATAGTCAAAGAGGACAGGAAAATAATAGATCTGATGTTTCATGGGCCACGTGTGACTCAGGTACACGGGCAGCGAGCGACTGTCGGGCAGAGGAGGCTGCGAAGTCGGGCTGGCCCAATCCGGGTGCATGGGCCAGAAGCAGTAGAAGACCCACTGGGCTGTTTGACCAGGGTTGACTCAGGTACACGGGCGGTGAGTGATTGCCAGGCTGAGAGAGCTGCGGAATCGGGCCGGCCCAATGCGGGTACCTGGTGCAAAGTCGGTGGAGGCTTTGTCAGTTTCGGCGCAAAACTGACAACCATTGATCTTGTATCCGACTGTCCAGAAGAGAATCCGTAGTCGCTACGAAAGCTTAGCTTCTGGATAAGTCATCTGTAACTCTAGGCCCACAATCAGTCAGTCGTGTCTGTAAAAATACCTAAGGGCAGTAGAGTCTTTTCCTTTATTCTTGCGTCTGTAAAAACCCTAAGGGGCTGGTAGAATATTCCTAGTGTTGGGCAGCCTATAAATAGGGCCCCAATCCCTAGGGTTTGGACTACCCCTTCCAGAATTCACTTTTTAATCTATTGGGTCATTTTGTCTCCTGTGCACTCTCTCTCTCTTATTCCTGTTTCTGTGCACCGCCAGAGGCTTGTTCTTCTGCTTGCATTCATTTTGTTCTTCATTAATGCAGTAAGATTTTGTTCCCTGTTGAGTGCGAGGCGTGCGTTTGGTTATTGTGAATCTGAATCGCTGTGTACCGTGTGCATTTTTGTTCACTATTTGTTTCTGTTGCTTGTGTTCTTCACGCAAGTAGTACTAGTTCTTGCTATTGCAAGTAGTACTACTACACTGTAGCAACAGTACTCTAGTGCCAGCTTTTTCCTTTTACTGCGTAGCTTTTTGATCGAGTTGGCAGGGCCAAAGTCCCTTTTCTTGTGTGAAGTCCAACTCTGTGAAGCAGACTTCGAATCTGCAAGCATCGAATCTGCAGGCTTCGAATCAGCAGACTTCGAATCAGCAGACTTCGAATCAGCAAGCTTCGAATCTGCAGGCTTCGAATCAGCAGACTTCGAATCAGCAGACTTCGAATCTGCAGGCTTCGAATCAGCAGACTTCGAATCAGCAGACTTCGAATTTGCAAGCTTCGAATCTGCAGGCTTCGAATCAGCAGACTTCGAATCAGCAGACTTCGAATCTGCAAGCTTCGAATCTGCAAACTTTGAATCTGCAGACTTCGAATCAGCAGACTTTGAATCAGCAGACTTCGAATCTGCAAGCTTCGAATCTGCATACTTCGAATCTGCAGGCTTCGAATCTGCATACTTCGAATCTGCATACTTCGAATCTGCAACCTTCGAATCTACAACCTCCGAATCTGCAACCTCCGAATCTGCAACCTTCGAATCTGCAACCTCCGAATCTGCAACCTCAGAATCTGCAACCTTCGAATCTGCAACCTCTGAATCAGTAGACTTCGAATCTGCAGACTTAGTCAATCTATTCTCATTTTGCTGTTTAGTTTTTTTAAATGCGTTGGGTTTTGGGAGAAGGCCATTGATTCAAAAGAATTTTTTAGGCGCCCATTCACCCCCCCTCTGGTCGCTACTTTCGGTCCTACAAGTGGTATCAGAGCTTGGTTAGGGTTTTTCCATACCTTAACCGGTTCTAAACCCCGGTAGTGACCATGACGTCTCCTGGCAAGGTCCCGTCCTTGGAAGCCTATGGCTATAACTATTGGAAGACTCGCATGCGAGCCTATCTTATGAGCCAGGGTTCGGACATTTGGGATATTTGCGTTCACACCACGTTTGTCATATTGCCAGTTACTGAGTAGGGTACTGCTGGTATCATTGCTCAGCATCTGAGCAACAGTAAGGCTGTGAACATTCTGTTTTCTGGTTTAGGTCCCACTGAGTTTGAGCGTGTGAGTCATCTCTCCACTATGAGAGAGATCTGGGCTACCCTCAAGGCACACCATGAGGGAACATCACAGGTCATGGCTCGGCTCTATCAGGCCTACCGGCGTGAATATGAGAATTTCACACAGAAGCCGGGTGAATCTGTTGAGGCTTTGTTTGGTCGTTTTCAGTCAATCATAAACAAGCTTCGGGACAACAAGGCTGAGGGTGCTCAGTTAGTCTCAGATCATGAGCATGCGCTCAAGGTTCTCCATACCTTGGACCCAAAGATCTGGGAGATCAAGGTATCCTCTATCGTTGAGAGCACTTCTTACGATACCTTGACCATTTCTGAGTTATTTAGCAAGCTGAAGGCCACTGAGGTAGATATCCAGTTGAGATCAAATCTCACTGGTTTTGGATGAAAATCCCTGGCCCTTGCTACACCTTCTGTTGATCCCTTTGCTGTGAGTTGTGCTGGGTTCTCTTTGATGTCTATCACTGAGGACCAGCTTGAGTCTTTGGGAGATGATGATTTGTGTCTGTTTAACAATCGGGTGCGTCGTGTCTATGACAAGAGAATGTTCAAAAGACACGGCACAAAATCCGGATGCTTTGAGTGTGGTGATCCAGGACACTTCATCGCCGACTGCCCCAAGCGCAATGGACATAAGAAGGGCACCGGTGGCAGCATCCATGACTCCGGCAAGCACGAGAGCTCATCCTTCAACAAGGGCAAGCCGAAGACCCGATTCTTCAAGAAGGCCCTGAAGGACTATCGGCGAGAGAACAAGAAGCGCGACAAGGCCTTCTTCGCCGAGATGGAGAAGAGCTACTCCAAGCAGTCCACGTCTTCTTCCTCTTCATCAAGCTCAAGCGATGAGGAGATCGTCATCAGGAAGGGGAAGGACAAGGACGATCCGGCGAGCCTCTGCTTCATGGCCTTCGGAGACAAGCCGAAGAGCCGCTCACACCAGCGCCGAAGATCCTGCAAGAGCTTCTGTTCAATGGCTCTTGGGGATAAGGAAGAAAAGAGCTCCTCCGACGACTCCGATGACGACAACAAGGTATCATCCTACGAGCGTGAAATCATTGATTTACTTGAGAGCAATCGTCAGGAGTTGAAATATCGGGAAAAACTGCTTAGGGGGGCTAAGAAGAGGATAGATGAGTTAGAGAGTGAGCTTGCCGTGGCCAACGGCAGAATTGAGAGTCTATCTTCTTCCCCTTGCTTGGGTGATAGCAGTGAGTGCCCGAAGTGTGAGGTGCTTCTGTGTGACCTGTCGACTCTGAAGTCCAGGTACACAGAAAGGGTTGATGAGAGGGACGCTTTGGCCACTGAGCTTGAAAGTGCACAGCTGGAGCTGAAAGATGCTCAAGCCACTGTCGTCGCACGCTGTGTTGATTGCCCATCTCATCTAGCTGCCTTAGCTGAACTGAAATCCAAGGGTGATGAACATTTGGGTGATTTGGAGAGGTTGAGAGCTGAGCTTGCCCAGACTAGGCTAGAGCTTGAGACATTGTCAGTTCCACCCACTGTCTGTGAGAACTGTCTGTCTCTTAGAATGGAGTTGATCAAGCTGAAAGCCGAAAAGTATGTCCAAGTAGAGAGTGAGTGTGGGACCTGCTTGTCTCAGGTGGAGGTTCTAGCTTCCTTGAGAGAGGAGCTAGCAGATTCTCAGAATGAGAACTTTTACCTCCGTTCTATCCTGAGTTGGATCAGTGCCAGAGAGCCACAGCTCGGCATGATGATCCAGCAGTTCAAAAGGCAGGATGGGTTTGGAGTAGGTTACACCTACACCAAGGCTGACTTTGAGAGTGCCATCAGCCGGGCAGTGGAGTGGAGTAAAATGACTCCAGAGCAGAGGTATCCCAAGACTCACTCCACTGAGTCTTCCCAGGCTTGTCAGCCCAAGGATGGAGTGATCCATGAACCACCTAAAGCTCCACCCAAGAAACCTATCTGGGTTCCAAAGCCCAAACACCTCCACACTTCTCTTGACTCTCTTCCTGGACCCTCTCACCCCAAGAAGACCACACCAAACACTACCAAGCCCAAGAATCCTAAACCTCAACCACATCCCAAGAAGCCCACCTATCATTGTGAGTATTGTCAGAGAGACGGGCATCTTGCGGAGTTTTGCTTCAGGAGGAAGCGGGTTGAGAAAGCAGAGAGAGCTCGTGGTGAACAGGAGCAGTTCTACCAGCAGGGTGGTAGACTGCGTGTTCCTCGGCGCGGAGAGAGGCTGGAGGCCAGGCCGCGTCGTGTAGGTGGTGGTAGAGGAGACGGCTTTCTTGCCCGTGCTCCAGTTGGTGGTGTCCGTTCCGGCAGAGTTCCAGACCGTGTTGGCTACGGTTCTGGACCTCGTGGCCGCAGGGTTAGGCAGAACCGAGGACCGCGCTTTGAGTCGCGTTTTGGTCCAAACTCATTTGATGGTTTTCGCTTTCCATCCTTTGAGCAGATGGCTCGACACTGGTTTAGCTCTTTTGCTAAACCTGGTGCCGGACCATTTGCTCCCACTTACAGCCACTGATTGTGCAGGATCGGGGACTGGAGGACGTTTGGATCATGGACTCAGGATGCTCCCGCCACATGACGGGACATCGCAGATGGTTATCCAGTCTCACTCCGCCGAGCTCCAAAGAGTACATCACATTCGGGAACAGTGGTCAAGGGAAGGTAAGTGGCATAGGCTTTATTCGCATTTCAGGTCATTTCTCTTTGAAGAATGTTGCTTTAGTTAAAAATTTGAACTTCAACTTGATTTCTGTTTCGCAACTTCTTGAGGATGGTTTGGAAGTGCGTTTTAAGAAGGGCAATTCTTCTGTGGTTGATTCTAGAGGGTCTTTGATTTGCCAGATTTTACCATTCGGTAAAGTTTTTCGAATTGACTTCTCTAGTTCTTTTGGCCCTTCTCGCTGTTTGATTGCTGGATCTTCTTCTGAGCTCTGGAAGTGGCAAAGGAGGTTAGGTCACTTGAGTTTTGATCTGCTAGTCAGGTTAAGCTCTATGGACCTCATCCGAGGATTGCCCAAGCTTAAGATGGAGAAGGATCTAGTTTGTCATCCCTGTCGTCATGGGAAAATGGTTGCCGCTTCTCACTCACCTGTGACTCAGGTGATGACTTCGTATCCGGGCGAGCTTTTACACTTGGACACTGTTGGTCCAGCTCGGGTACGTTCAGTCGGTGGGAAGTGGTACGCACTTGTCATAGTTGACGACTTTTCTCGATTCTCGTGGGTTTTCTTTTTGGAGTCTAAGGATGAAACGTTTCAGTTTGTTCATGACCTGATTTTGAAACTGAAGAATGAGAACAATGGTCGGATGCGAGCAATTCGCTCCGACAATGGCTCTGAGTTCAAGAACTCTCAGTTCGTCAGCTTCTGTAGTGATCAGGGTCTGGACCATCAGTTTTCTTCTCCTTACACTCCCCCACAGAACGGCGTTGTGGAACGAAAGAACCGCACGCGAGTCGAGATGGCCAGGACGATGCTCGATGAGCACAGGACTCCTAGGCGTTTTCGGGCTGAAGCCATGAACACGGCTTGCTATCTGGCCAACCGCATCTTTCTTAGAGCTTACCTTGGTAAGACATCATATGAACTGCGGTTTGGCAAATAGCCCAAGGTGAGCCACTTGCGAGCATTTGGCTGCAAGTGCTTTGTGCTCAAGAAGGGAGGGCATTTGGACAAGTTTGAGTCTCGTTGCTGGGACGGTGTTTTTCTTGGTTACGCTTTGCATTCTCGAGGCTTCCGTTTTTGGAACCTCGACTCCCAGCAGCTTGTCGAGACTTGCGAAGTTTCATTTGATGAGTCCTTGCCTTCTTTAACTCCTTTTGAGCTTTCTGGGGATGATGAGCTCGGAGAGTCCATCTTTGAGGAAGATGAGGATACTCCAGCTGCTGATGAGGATGGGCCTTCTGCACCCCCGGCAGAGCCCACACATTCTGAGACTTCGACTGAGGACGAGGGCGGACCTCTGATCACTTCTTCCACTTCGATCGAGCCCCCTCAGTCGAGTCCAGAGGTGCCAGCTGCTGACTCCGGTGAGGTGACTTCTGATCACTAGGGAACCCGAGCAGTTCAGCATGATCACCCCTCAGAGCTCATCATTGGTGATTTGACTGAGAGAACTTTGCGTTCTTCTGCCTCTCTTGCTGTGTTTGCTGAATCTGCGTTTGTTGCATCTTTTGAGCCCAAAGACATTTCTCATGCTCTTTCTGATTCTAATTGGATTAATGCTATGCAAGAAGAGCTTGAGAATTTTGTCCGTAATCGGGTTTGGACACTAGTTGAGCCGCCACCAGGATGCAACCCCATAGGCACCAAGTGGGTGTTCAAGAACAAACAAGGTGAAGATGGGGTTGTGGTGCGCAACAAGGCTCGACTAGTTGCCCAGGGTTATTGCCAGAGGAAGGTATTGAC
>JAAALK010000284.1:62496922-62623161 GCA_019279435.1 Zizania palustris | reverse complement strand
TGATGAGTCATGTCAACGATAGTCAAAGAGGACAGAAAAAGAGAGATCTGTTGTTTCATGGGCCACGTGTGACTCAGGTACACGGGCAGCGAGCAACTGTCGGGCAGAGGAGGCTGCGAAGTCGGGCTGGCCCAATCCGGGTGCATGGGCCAGAAGCAGTAGAAGACCCACTGGGCTGTTTGACCAGGGTTGACTCAGGTACACGGGCGGTGAGTGATTGCCGGGCTGAGAGAGCTGCGGAATCAGGCCGGCCCAATCCAGGTACCTGGTGCAAAGTCGGTGGAGGCTTTGTCAGTTTCGGCGCAAAACTGACAACCATTGATCTTGTATCCGACTGTCCAGAAGAGAAGCCGTAGTCGCTACGAAAGCTTAGCTTCCGGATAAGTCATCTGTAACTCTAGGCCCACAGTCAGTCAGTCGTGTTTGTAAAAATACCTAAGGGCAGAAGAGTCTTTTCCTTTATTCTTGCGTCTGTAAAAACCCTAAGGGGCTGGTAGAATATTCCTAGTGTTGGGCAGCCTATAAATAGGGCCCCAATCCCTAGGGTTTGGACTACCCCTTCTAGAATTCACTTTTTAATCTATTGGGTCATTTGTCTCCTGTGCACTCTCTCTCTCATTCCTGTTTCTGTGCACCGCCAGAGGCTTGTTCTTCTGCTTGCATTCATTTTGTTCTTCATTAATGCAGTAAGATTGTGTTCCCTGTTGAGTGCGAGGCGTGCGTTTGGTTATTGTGAATCTGAATCACTGTGTACCGTGTGCATTTTTGTTCACTATTTGTTTCTGTTGCTTGTGTTCTTCACGCAAGTAGTACTAGTTCTTGCTGTTGCAAGTAGTACTACTACACTGTAGCAACAGTACTCTAGTGCCAGCTTTTTCCTTTTACTGCGTAGCTTTTTGATTGAGCTGGCAGGGCCAAAGTCCCTTTTCTTGTGTGAAGTTCAACTCTGTGAAGCAGACTTCGAATCTGCAAGCTTCGAATCTGCAGGCTTCGAATCAGCAGACTTCGAATCAGCAGACTTCGAATCTGCAAGCTTCGAATCTGCAGGCTTCGAATCTGCAGGCTTTGAATCAGCAGACTTTGAATCAGCAGACTTCGAATCTGTAAGCTTCGAATCCGCAAGCTTCGAATCTGCAGACTTCGAATCAGCAGACTTCGAATCAGCAGACTTCGAATCTGCAAGCTTCGAATCTGCATACTTCGAATCTGCATACTTCAAATCTGCAGGCTTCGAATCTGCATACTTCGAATCTGCATACTTCGAATCTGCAACCTTCGAATCTACAACCTCCGAATCTGCAACCTCCGAATCTGCAACCTTCGAATCTGCAACCTCCGAATCTGCAACCTCAGAATCTGCAACCTTCGAATCTGCAACCTCTGAATCAGTACACTTCAAATCTGCAGACTTAGTCAATCTGTTCTCGTTTTGCTGTTTAGTTTTTTTAAATGCGTTGGGTTTTGGGAGCAGGCCATTGATTCAAAGAATTTTTTAGGTGCCCATTCACCCCCCTCTGGTCGCTACTTTCGGTCCTACAGTGATAAGTTGAGCCACCTTCGACTCTGAGCCACCTTCGACTCTGGGTCACTACGACCCTGGGATGCATCAGGCTGGGACCAGGGATCCCGGACTTGCCGAGCCGTCGCTCGGAAGTCTCAAAGCCCACTAATATGAGCCTGGAGGCGTTGTGTAGCCTTCAGAGGGGTGCTCCGGATTTTATAAAGCGAAGCAAGGCTTAGAATTTTAAACAAGGCGAAGCAAAGCTTCGGGTTTTTGATAAGGTGAAGCAAGGCTTCGAATTTTTAAAAGGAAACAAGGCTTCGATTTCAAAACGCGAAGGATAGCTTCGGTTTTAAAACATGAAGCGAGGCTTCGACTTTTAACAATATGGAGCAAAAGTTTGCTTTAAAGGTGAAGCAGGGCTTCGTCTTTAAGGCGAAGCAAGGCTTTGACTTTAAGCAAAGTAGGGCTTCGATTTTATATTAATGTAATTGCAGATCGGTACATCGAAGAGATGCTTCGATAGTGTGCATACCTCGTAGCCCCTGGGGCTTTGACGGCCTTCAACATATGAAGCGGAGCCCCTTGCTGGAGGGTGAGCTCCGAAATGCGAAGGATGGAGGAAGGCGAAGAAGGCCTTCGAACTGCACCCGAAGCCCCTTGTCGGAGGGTGCGCGAAGCTGGAAAACTTCGAAGCTCCCCCCTCAAGCGCACTTCGAATTGCAGACAGTGGCAGAGAACTTAGCTTTTTGGACTAAGTTCCCCACGGACGGCGCCAACTGTTGTAGCAATTGTGTTAGCTACATCACAGGTTTTGTATATGTGTATATGGTGTATAAAATGAACCTCGAAGGGTTCTCTCAGAGGGAGAAAGGATTTATACTGGTTCGGACCTCCCTTGAGGGATAATAGCCCTACGTCCAGTTTGTGGTGGATTTGGCATGGTATGCCTCGGTGTGGTGTAGTGAACTCTAGGGTTTCATGGCCCTGGAGATGCTATCTTGTTACAAGGGCTTGGCCCTGCTTTTATAGGCACGTAGGCCAAAGGAAAAGACCAAAATGCCCTCCTAGGCTCATAGTGGCAAAAAGGGGAAAAGGAGCTAGCTACTGTACAAAAGTGCTTTACAGCTTTACAGACGTGTCAGATAAACGTCACTTCTTGACCAGCTAAATGACATACTAGGGGAAGAGGGGCCCCTAGTATGACTTCTACACTGTAGCAAGGTGCAGATACTTTCTATGTTCGGAGTAGGGGCCAAAGCTATTCAGGCGGAGGCTGCAAGGGAGGCTTCAAAGTATACTCCGAAGTGGTCTTTGAAATAAACTTCGAACTGGGCTCCGAACTGGGTTCTCGGAGACTTAGCTTTGAATTGGTTGGAAAGGGGCCGAAGATTGGCTCTGAGGGGCTCCAAAGGGATCTCAAAGGTTAACTCCAAACAGGGTTCGAGGGTTAACTCCGAATAGAACTCGAAGGCTAACTCCGAACAAGGCCCAGAGGCTAACTTCGAAGTTATCCTGAGACTTGGCTTCTGGCAAACCTTAAGGGATCTTGAGGGCTTCGCTCCAGAGGGCTCCGGAGGGGTTCGGAGGCTTTGCTCCAGAGGGCTTCGAAGTGAACCTTGAGACTTGGAAACAGCTTCTTCAGAAAGGAACAGGCTTCAACAGTATTGGGCTTCGGGCCGAAGGCTGTCGGAGGCTGACGTCATTTGGCCCTATTCAAGGAAAACTTATTCCCCCAACAGCCGATATGGAGTATATCACCCTTAGCCAGTAGTGCTTTTGGCTCACTAGTTTTCCAAAAGGAAGGGGGCATGTGTTCATAGCAAAAAAATGGCATTAGTGGTCAAGATTCTCAAAATTGGTACTTTTGGCCAAAAATATGCAATTTCCTTGCACAGGCCGGTATGACCGACATTGCCACTTTGGTCTAACCGAATTATGCACAGTCAAACCAGCCATGTAGGTCCGGTCAGACCGGCCCAGTTTGAACCAATTTGATTTGTTTCAGGTTGTTTTGATATCTAATTAAATCCTAATGACTTAGATGTGTAATTTACTCAATTTATATTAGAATTGAAGTCCAAGAACATCAAGACCAACCCCAATATATATAGGGGCAAGGCCGATTCAAAGGGTCTCTCTCAATAACCATAATAGATACAATCTACTATTCCCTTGAATCGTTCTTTTTACTTCTCCTTGCTCTAGGATTAGCCAATAACATCCATCTTTGTGGTTTTGCGATGTAAACCTACCGTCCATCATGTCGTAATCATGATAATCCTTGTCGATTCGCTTGTGAATCATCCGTTTAATCCCATAACGGATTTCTATCGCTTTTATCGGTTTTTGTCAGTGATTCAGTCTCTAGGCTGAATTGCTTCTGATTTCTGGTGCTTTGCTTATTTTTCATCTTCATCTTCTTCGCCAAGAACCCCTGCAACAAGCCATCAACAGCAAGGCAATCATCGGGGCCTGGACGGTCGGCTCCCTGTCTTGTCGGTCTGACCGACGGCTTGGGGTCGTTCTGATTGGCCTGTGTCGTCCTATCATCAGGCATGCTGATGGGTTCTAGGTGGGCGCCCCCACCACCTCGGTTTGACTGGCGGCACCATGTCGGTCTGACCACACTGTGCCGGCATGCACCGGTCCAACCAACACCACATTGTCGGTCGATCTGACCGACGGCATGCAACATCCTGGCTGAAGGCCCCCTTCGCTCCGCACGCCGAAGGCCCCTCTAGTAGACTTCGCACCACTGAAGCCCCCTCCGTACCACCGATGGCTTTCGCTACCCCTTCACACCTGTAGGACTGAAAGTAGCGACCAAAGGGGGGTGAATGGGCACCTTAAAATTCTTTCAAATATATGGCTTGTTCCCAACACCCAACGCACCTCAAAAGACTAAGCAGCAGAGAATGAACAGATAGCCTAAGTCTAAAGGTATCTAGCCTAGAAGTAACTGATGTTAAACAGAGAACTACCAAAGCAGTGCAACTAGGCAGATAAACAAAGTATACTAGACATGTCAGGCCAAACTTCTCAATGAAATGATCTAAGTATATATAAGTAAGATGAGAAGTTACTGTTTAGATTTGTCTCCTGTTCGGAACTTGGCGAAGCCTGCTTCGCCCGTCGAGGTCTGCTTCGGTGGTAGAAGCCTGCTTCGCTGGTCTAAGCCTGCTTCACTGGTCGAAGCCTGCTTCGGAGGTTAGTTGCGAAGCCTGCCGAAGGCTGTTGTGAAAATGCCGAAGGTGTTTTTGGTCTAGCCTAGTTCGAAGTGGCAGGAAGCGAAGTTTGCTTCGAAGCGAAATACGGAAGTATCGAAGCTAGCTTCGAACCGAGTGCTTCGAAGCCTATTCTTTGAACAGATTGCTTCGAACACAACGCACAGACAAACAACCTTCGAAAAGAGAAGCGAAGGCTGACACGCGACAGAGAAACCAAAGCGAAGCCTATGTTCTACCTTCGAACAATACGCATCAAGAACCTTCGAAGAGGATGGATGCAAACACTGAGCGAAGTATAACTGAAAGACAAGCTTCGAAGCCAACTTCGAAACCTGTCGAAGTATGGACTTCGAAGAGCTCAAGTCGGAGTACCTTCGCCCAAACGTTCGAAGTATGAAACGCTGACAGTTCAAAAAGTACTTCGAAGCTTAGCAACACAGCACAAACTTGAAGTCGAAATTCAAACGAAGCCTTCGAAGATTTCAGATCGAAGCCTGCCTCACGGAGCTGAGGGGCTTCGAACAGAGAAGGGGCTTCGCTAGAGAACAGCCAGAAAAGGGACGTTAGCCCTGTCAACTCGATCAAAAAGTTGAGCAGTAAAAGCAAAAAGCTGGTACTAGTGTACTGTTGCTACAGTGTAGTAGTACTACTTGCAACAGCAAGAACTAGTACTACTTGCTTGAAGAACACACGCAACAGAGATGCTTCTGTTCCGAATAAACTCAAGCTGCGCACGTAGACCGAAACATTTACTCCACAAAACAAACACTGCACTTCAAATAAAATCAACAGGGAATAAAGATTCACAGCAACATGAAGAACAGCAAAATGCAGTAATGGAAATGGCTTGAGAATCAGCCTGGCGGCGCACAGCAAGAGAGAGAGAGAGAAAGAGACAAAATGACCCAAAGGAGTATGAATTGATTTCAGCCAAAAGGGTAACCTAACCCTAGGAATTGGGGTCCTATTTATAGGCTGCCCAACACTAGGAATATTCCACCAGCCCCTTAGGGTTTTTTACAGACGCGGGAATAAGGAAAAGACTCTACTGCCCTTAGGTATTTTTACAGACACGACTGACTGACTGTGGGCCTAGAGATACAGATGACTTATCCGGAAGCTAAGTTTTCATAGCGACTACGGCTTCTCTTCTGGACAGTCGGATACAAGATCAACGGTTGTCAGTTTTGCGCCGAAACTGACAAAGCCTCCACCGACTTTGCACCAGGTACCCGGATTGGGCCGGCCCGATTCCGCAGCTCTCTTAGCCCGGCAATCACTCGCCGCCCGTGTACTTGAGTCAGTCCTGGTCAACAGCCCAGTGGGTCTTCTACTGCCTCTGGCCCATGTACCCGGATTGGGCCAGCCCGACTTCGCAGCCTCCTCTGCCCGACAGTCGCTTGCTGCCCGTGTACCTAAGTCACACGCAACCCATGAAACAGCAGATCTCTTCTTTTTCTGTCCTCTTTGACTATCGTTGACAATGACTCATCACTTCTGGAGCCATGAGGCCCACGCTATTCAGCATGGCTCCTCAATCTCCCCCTTGATGAGTGCATTGTCAACACTTCACTTTTTAGCTCTTCAGCACATGCGAACAAATGTTGAAACACGAAAACAAAGCACAAGAAAACAAAGAAGAAGAAAATAAAGTAAAAGTTTAACCCTAATGACCGAAAGCCAAACAAAAGCACGAAGTGGTCATTATGGTTAACCAAAACATAAAAGCTCAAAATGAGTGCGACTTCAGAACAACAAGGATATCAACAGAGTAAGAACAAGCGAGACAAACACTCCCCCTTAAACTCTGATCCAAATTTTCTCCCCCTTGTTGACAAGTGAAATCATCAAGCACTCAAAAGAAACACAGACTCCCCCTGAAATGCAACTCCCCCTCAAAATATGCAGTGAATTCTACTGGAGTGCATGTGGAGTGTAGAAAGCATGCTTCTCAAATATGATTGACTGCAATTACAACATCTAACAAGTATAGCAAAAGACATACTGTCTAAGACACATGGCATGATCAGTGCAACAGATGATATCTAAGGAAAGTCATTAGCATGCATTTTTCAATTTCTACAAAACAAAAACATCACCACATTTTCCGGTTGACGAGCAAGGTAAAATATGATATGTAGAAGCTAACAGATATCTACCAAGATAAGCATTGTCCAAAAACAAAGTGCTTCAGCAAACTTGTTATCATTTCAATTTTCAGGCTTTTTCTTTTTCCTTTTTTCCTTTTTCATTTTTGCCAGGGGTTATTTGTATGTCAAACCTTATGCTGACCGACCAAGTCAAGCCTAGGCCAGAACTGGACCATCAGAAGCTTAAGACATTGGTCTTGGCATACACTACAGTGTCCTAGTTCATACCAAAGTGCTATGGTACGCAGTCCAGAACAATGCAATGCGACAAGACAAACCCACCTGGATCTTTTCAATTTTAAGCATAAAAAGGCATGGAATTTTCATTTTTCTGGTTTTTCATTATTTTTATAGCCCATTTTCCATGTTCAAAAGCATAAAGATGTCCAAGTTGCGTATTTGCATCTAAGGAGCGAGCTACAAGGTATGTATCAGATAGCAAAAACATTCAGCCTACACATGCTAGTTACCAGAAGCAATGGTGATCAATTTTCAAGTTTTAAAGCATAAAAGCCATGCATATGACAGATATCAGACATATCAAGTGAACTGAATCAAAACATGATCATTGACAAATACTCAAAAGCATGTACAAGCTAGAATAAGTAAAGCAGTTCAATCATATAACAGAAGCAGCTCTAAAGTGTGATATATGAATATGCAAGATATGAACACACACAAAAAGACTCAAGAAAAGAGTAAAGAAGAAAGAAAATTGACGCAAAATATCCTAAAAAGGATGCACAACACCCAAATCCCCTCGTAAACGCTCAAATGTAGACTGATCTAGGGGTTTGGTGAAAATGACAGCCAACTGATGATGGGTATCAACATGAACAAGGTCAATGACACCTTTCTCATATTGATCCCGCAGAAAGTGAAAGCGTACATCAATGTGTTTGGTTTTTGAATGGAGACATGGGTTTTTCCCTACACTAATTGCACTAGTGCTGTCGAAAAACAAGGGAACTCTGGTAGGAAAGAACAACCCAAAATCTCGCAGAGTGGAAATCATCCAAACCAACTGTGAGCAGCAGCTAGCAGCAGCTACGTACTCAGCCTCTGTGGTCGAAAGAGCAACTCCAGATTGCTTTCGAGAAGACCAAGAGACAAGAGAAGAACCAAGAAACTGGCAAGTACCGGATGTCGACTTGTGATCCAACCGGCACCCACCAAAATTGGCATCAGAAAAGCCAGATAAATCGAGAGATGATGAAGCTGAATAGTAAAGACCAAGATCGGGCGCATAAGTAAGATACCTGAATATGCGCTTGACAGCCTGCCGATGAGACGCACGAGGTGAAGACTGGAAGCGCGCGCACAGTCCCACGGCGAACTGAATGTCCGGTCTGGTCGCCGTCAAATACAGCAGTGAACCAATCATCCCTCGAAATTCTCTCTCATTGACCTTGACGCCGCTCTCGTCCTTGTCCAGGCCCCCAGATGTGCCCATCGGGGTCATCTGCGGCTTCAATTCTCCACCAAAGTCAAATTTCTTAAGCATATCGCGAGTGTACTAACCTTGGTGGATGAAGGTGACATCCTTGGTCTGCTTGATCTGGAGCCCTAGAAAATACTTGAGCTCACCCATGAGGCTCATCTCAAACTCGCTGTGCATCTGCTTAGAGAACTTGGATACAAGATCATTAGTAGTACCGCCAAAAATAATATCGTCCACGTAAATCTGAGGGACTAAAAAATCTGAAGCAACTCTGAGCAAAAAGAGAGTTTTATCCACTGAACCCATCACAAAGCCTTTCCCCAACAAAAATTGCTTCAAACGGTCATACCAAGCCCTGGGGGCTTGCTTCAACCGTATAAAGCTTTTTGCAATTTAAAAACATGTCAAGGAAACTTAGGATTCTCAAAACCGGGGGGTTGCCTAACATAAACCTCCTCTTCTATGTACCCGTTCAGAAAAGCACTCTTGACATCCATTTGAAAAAGCTTAAAACCCTTCGAAACGGCAAAAGCTAGAAGAATACGAATGGACTCAAGACGGGCAACAGGAGCGAAGGTTTCTTCAAAGTCAATACCTTCCTTCTGGACAAAACCCTGGGCAACTAGTCGAGCTTTGTTGCGCACCACAACCCCATCTTCGCCTTGTTTGTTCTTGAATACCCACTTGGTGCCTATGGGGTTGCATCCTGGTGGCGGCTCAACTAGTGTCCAAACCCGATTGCGGACAAAGTTCTCAAGCTCTTCTTGCATAGCATTAATCCAATTAGAATCAGAAAGAGCATGAGAAACATCTCTGGGCTCAAAAGATGCAACAAAAGCAGATTCAGCAAACACAGCAAGAGAGGCATTAGATGAACGCAAAGTCCTCTCAGTCAAATCACCTATGATGAGCTCTGAGGGATGGTCACGCTGAACTGCTCGGGTTCCCTGGTGATCTGAAGTCACCTCACCGGAGTCAGCAGCTGGCACCTCTGGACTCGACTGAGGGGGCTCGATCGTAGTGGAAGAAGTGATCAGAGGTCCACCCTAATCCTCAGTCGAAGTCCCAGAAGGTGTGGGCTCTGCGGGGGGTGCAGAAGGCCCACCCTCATTAGCGGCTGGAGTATCCTCATCTTCCTCGAAGATGGATTCTCCAAGCTCACCATCAGAAGGCTCAAAAGAAGGAGTCAAAGAAGGCAAGGACTCATCAAATGAAACCTCACAAGTCTCGACAAGTAGCTGGGATTCGAGGTTCCAAACACGGAAGCCTCGAGAATGCAAAGCGTAACCAAGAAAAACACCATCCCAGCAACGAGACTCAAACTTGTCCAAATGCCCTCCCTTCTTGAGCACAAAGCACTTGCAGCCAAACGCTCGCAAGTGGCTCACCTTGGGATGTCTGCCAAACCGCAGTTCATATGATGTCTTACCAAGGTAAGCTCTAAGAAAGATGCGGTTGGCCAGATAGCAAGCTGTGTTCATGGCTTCAGCCAAAAAACGCCTAGGAGTCCTGTGCTCATCGAGCATCGTCCTGGCCATTTCAACTAGCGTGCGGTTCTTTCGTTCCACAACGCCGTTCTATGGGG
Organism: Zizania palustris; assembly: GCA_019279435.1. NCBI lineage: Eukaryota > Viridiplantae > Streptophyta > Magnoliopsida > Poales > Poaceae > Zizania > Zizania palustris. The sequence continues at coordinate 62,613,254 of JAAALK010000284.1, read as the reverse complement.
GAGTGTAAGGAGAAGAAAACTGATGGTCAAGACCCTGATCACTACAGAAGCTGACAAACTGAGAGTTCTTGAACTCAGAGCCATTGTCGGAGCGAATTGCTCGCATCCGACCATTGTTCTCATTCTTCAGCTTCAAAATCAGATCATGAACAAACTGAAAAGTTCCATCCTTAGACTCCAAAAAGAAAACCCACGAGAATCGAGAGAAGTCGTCAACAATGACAAGTGCGTACCACTTCCCACCGACTGAACGTACCCGAGCTGGACCAACAGTGTCCAAGTGTAAAAGCTTGCCTAGATACGAAGTCATCACCTGAGTCACAGGTGAGTGAGAAGCGGCAACCATTTTCCCATGATGACAGGGATGACAAACTAGATCCTTCTCCATCTTAAGCTTGGGCAATCCTCGGATGAGGTCCATAGAGCTTAACCTGACTAGCAGATCAAAACTCAAATGACCTAACCTCTGATGCCACTTCCAGAGCTCAGAGGAGGATCCAGCAATCAAACAGTGAGAAGGGCCAAAAGAACTAGAGAAGTCAATTCGAAAAACTTTACCGAATGGTAAAATCTGGCAAATCAAAGACCCTCTAGAATCAAATACAGAAGAACTGCCCTTCTTAAAACGCACTTCCAAACCATCCTCAAGAAGTTGCGAAACAAAAATCAAATTGAAGTTCAAATTCTTAACCAAAGCAACATTCTTCAAAGAGAAATGATTTGAAATGCGAATAGAGCCTATGCCACTTATCTTCCCTTGACCACTGTTCCCGAATGTGATGTACTCTTTGGAGCTCGGGGGAGAGAGACTGGAGAACCATCTGCGATGTCCCATCATGTGGCGAGAGCATCCTGAGTCCATGATCCAAACGTCCTCCAGTCCCCGATCCTGCACAATCAGTGGCTGTAAGTGGGAGCAAATGGTCTGGCACCAGGTTTAGCAAAAGAGCTAAACCAGTGTCGAGCCATCTACTCAAAAAACGGAAAGCAGAAATCATCATGAGAGTTTGGACCAAAACGCGGCTCAAAGCGTGGTCCTCGGTTCTGCCTAAACCTACGGCCACGAGGTCCAGAACCGTAGCCAACACGGCCTGGAACTCTGCCGGAACGGACACCACCAACTGGAGCATGGGCAAGAAAGTCGTCTCCTCTACCACCACCTACACGACGCGGCCTGGCCTCCAGCCTCTCCCCGCGTCGAGGAACACGCAGTCTACCACCCTGCTGGTAGAACTGCTCCTGATCACCACAAACTCTCTCTGCTCTCTCAACCCGCTTCCTCCTGAAGCAAAACTCCGCAAGATGCCCGTCTCTCTGACAGTACTCACAATGATAGGTGGGCTTCTTGGGATGTGGTTGAGGCTTGGGATGTTTGGACTTGGTGGTGTTAGGTGTAGCCTTCTTGGGTTGAGAAGGTCCAGGAAGAGAGTCTAGAGAAGAGTGGAGGTGTTTGGGCTTAGGAACCCAGATAGGCTTCTTAGGTGGAGCTTTGGGTGGTTCATGAATTACTCCATCCTTGGGCTGACAAGCTTGGGAAGACTCAGTGGAGTGAGTCTTGGGATACCTCTGCTCTGGAGTCATTTTGCTCCACTCCACTGCCCGGCTAATGGCACTCTCAAAGTCAGCCTTGGTGTAGGTGTAACCTACCCCAAACCCATCCTGCCTCTTGAACTGCTGGATCATCATGCCGAGCTGTGGCTCTCTGGCACTGATCCAACTCAGGATAGAACGAAGGTAAAAGTTCTCATTCTGAGAATCTGATAGCTCCTCTCTCAAGGAAGCTAGAACCTCCACCTGAGACAAGCAGGTCTCACACTCACTCTCTACTTGAACAGACTTCTCGGCTTTCAACTTAATCAATTCCATTCTAAGAGACAGGCAGTTCTCACAGACAGTGGGTGGAACTGACAGTGTCTCAAGCTCTAGCCTAGTCTGCGCAAGCTCAGCTCTCAACCTCTCCAAATCACCCAAATGCTCATCACCCTTGGATTTCATCTCAGCTATGGTAGCTAGATGAGATGGGCAATCAACACAGGGTGCGACGATAGTGGCTTGAGCATCTTTCAGCTCCAGCTGAGCGCTTTCAAGCTCAGTGGCCAAAGCGTCCCTCTCATCAACCCTTTCTGTGTACTTGGACTTCAGAGTCGACAAGTCACACAGAAGTACCTCACACTTTGGGCACTCACTGCTATCACCCAAGCAAGGGGAAGAAGATAGACTCCCAATTCTACCGTTGGCCACGGCAAGCTCACTTTCTAACTCATCTATCCTCTTCTTAGCCCCCCTAAGCAGTTTTTTCCCCGATATTTCAACTCCTGACAATTGCTCTCAAGTAAATCAACGATTTCGCGCTCATAGGATGATACCTTTTCGTTGTCGTCGTCGTCGGAGTCGTCGGAGGAGCTCTTTTCTTCCTTATCCCCAAGAGCCATTGAACAGAAGCTCTTGCGGGATCTTCGGCGCTGGTGTGAGCGGCTCTTCGGCTTGTCTCCGAAAGCCATGAAGCAGAGGCCCACCGGATCATCCTTGTCCTTCCCCTTCCTGATGGCGATCTCCTCATCGCTTGAGCTCGACGAAGAGGAAGAAGACGTGGACCGCTTGGAGTAGCTCTTCTCCATTTCGGCGAAGAAGGCCTTGTCGCGCTTCTTGTTCTCTCGCCGGTAGTCCTTCAGGGCCTTCTTGAAGAATCGGGTCTTTGGCTTGCCCTTGTTGAAGGATGAGCTCTCATGCTTGCCGGAGTCGTGGAAGCCACCACCGGTGCCCTTCTTGTGACCATTGCGCTTGGGGCAGTCGGCGATGAAGTGTCCTGGATCACCACACTCAAAGCACCCGGATTTTGTGCCGTGTCTTTTGAACATTCTCTTGTCATAGACACGACGCACCCGGTTGTTAAAGAGACACAAATCATCATCTCCCAACAACTCAAGCTGGTCCTCAGTGATAGACATCAAAGAGAACCCAGCACAGCTCATAGAAGAAGGATCAACAGAAGGTGTAGCAAGGGCCAGAGATTTTGATCCAGAACCAGTGAGATTTGATCTCAGCTGGAGATCAACCTCAGTAGCCTTCAGCTTGCTAAACAACTCAGAAATGGTCAAGGTATCATAAGAAGTACTCTCAATGATAGAAGATACCTTGATCTCCCAGATCTTTGGGTCCAAGGTATGGAGAACCTTGAGCGCCTGCTCATGATCTGAGACTAACTGAGCACCCTCAGCCTTGTTGTCCCGAAGCTTGTTTATGATCGACTGAAAACGACCAAACAAAGCCTCAACAGATTCACCCGGCTTCTGTGTGAAATTTTCATATTCACGCCGGTAGGTTTGATAGAGCCGAGCCTTGACCTGTGCTGTTCCCTCATGGTGTGCCTTGAGGGTAGCCCAGATCTCTCTCGCAGTGGAGAGATGGCTCACACGCTCAAACTCAGTGGGACCTAAACCAGAGAAGAGAATGTTCATAGCCTTACTGTTGCTCAGATGCTGAGCAATGATACCAGCAGTACCATGCTCAGCGACTGGCAATATGACAAATGTGGTGTGAACGCAAATGTCCCAAATGTCCGATCCCTGGCTCATGAGATAGGCTCGCATGCGAGTCTTCCAATAGTTATAGCCATAGGCTTCCAAGGACGGGACCTTGCCAGGAGACATCATGGTCACTACTGGGGTTTAGAACCGGTTAAGGTATGGAAAAAACCTAACCTCGCTCTGATACCACTTGTAGGACCGAAAGTAGCGACCAGAGGGGTGGTGAATGGGCGCCTTAAAAATTCTTTCGAATATATGGCCTGTTCCCAACACCCAACGCACCTCAAAAGACTAAGCAGCAGAGAATGAACAGATAGCCTAAGTCTAAAGGTATCTAGCCTAGAAGTAACTGATGTTAAACAGAGAACTACCAAAGTAGTGCAACTAGGCAGATAAACAAAGTATACTAGACATGTCAGGCCAAACTTCTCAATGAAATGATCTAAGTATATATAAGTAAGATGAGAAGTTACTGTTTAGATTTGTCTCTTGTTCGGAACTTGGCGAAGCCTGCTTCGCCCGTCGAGGTCTGCTTCAGTGGTTGAAGCCTGCTTCGCTGGTCTAAGCCTGCTTCACTGGTCGAAGCCTGCTTCGGAGGTTAGTTGCGAAGCCTGCCGAAGGTTGTTGTGAAAATGCCGAAGGTGTTTTTTGGTCTAGCCTAGTTCGAAGTGGCAAGAAGCGAAGTATGCTTCGAAGCGAAGTACGGAAGTATCGAAGCTAGCTTCGAACCGAGTGCTTCGAAGCCTATTCTTCGAACAGATTGCTTCGAACACAACGCACAGACAAACAACCTTCGAAAAGAGAAGCGAAGGCTGACACGCGACAGAGAAACCAAAGCGAAGCCTATGTTCTACCTTCGAACAATACGCATCAAGAACCTTCGAAGAGGATGGATGCAAACACTGAGCGAAGTCTAACTGAAAGACAAGCTTCGAAGCCAACTTCGAAACCTGTCGAAGTATGGACTTCGAAGAGCTCAAGTCAGAGTACCTTCGCCCAAACGTTCGAAGTATGAAACGCTGACAGTTCAAAAAGTACTTCGAAGCTTAGCAACACAGCACAAACTTGAAGTCGAAATTCAAACGAAGCCTTCGAAGATTTCAGATCGAAGCCTGCCTCACGGAGCTGAGGGGCTTCGAACAGAGAAGGGGCTTCGCCAGAGAACAGCAAGAAAAGGGACGTTAGCCCTGTCAACTCGATCAAAAAGTTGAGCAGTAAAAGCAAAAAGCTGGTACTAGTGTACTATTGCTACAGTGTAGTAGTACAATTTTCAACAGCAAGAACTAGTACTACTTGCTTGAAGAACACACGCAACAAAGAAGCTTCTGTTCCGAATAAACTCAAGTTGTGCACGTAGACCGAAACATTTACTCCACAGAACAAACATTGCACTTCAAATAAAATCAACAGGGAATAAAGATTCACAGCAACATGAAGAACAGCAAAATGCAGTAATGGAAATGGCTTGAGAATCAGCCTGGCGGCGCACAGCAAGAGAGAGAGAGAGAAAGAGACAAAATGACCCAAAGGAGTATGAATTGATTTCAGCCAAAAGGGTAACCTAACCCTAGGGATTGGGGTCCTATTTATAGGCTGCCCAACACTAGGAATATTCCACCAGCCCCTTAGGGTTTTTTACAGACGCAGGAATAAAGGAAAAGACTCTACTGCCCTTAGGTATTTTTATAGACACGACTGACTGACTGTGGGCCTAGAGATACAGATGACTTATCCGGAAGCTAAGTTTTCGTAGCGACTACGGCTTCTCTTCTGGACAGTCGGATACAAGATCAACGGTTGTCAGTTTTGCGCCGAAACTGACAAAGCCTCCACCGACTTTGCACCAGGTACCCAGATTGGGCTGGCCCGATTCCGCAGCTCTCTCAGCCCGGCAATCACTCGCCGCCCGTGTACCTGAGTCAGTCCTGGTCAACAGCCCAGTGGGTCTTCTACTACTTCTAGCCCATGTACCCGGATTGGGCCAGCCCGACTTCGCAGCCTCCTCTGCCCGACAGTCGCTTGCTGCCCGTGTACCTGAGTCACACGCGGCCCATGAAACAGCAGATCTCTTCTTTTTCTGTCCTCTTTGACTATCGTTGATAATGACTCATCACTTCTGGAGCCATGAGGCCCACGCTATTCAGCATGGCTCCTCAACACCACCGATCCGACCGGCAATCTGTTGTCGGTCTGACTAGCCCGCCTTGGCTGGTCTGACAGCTGGATCTACATCGGTCTAACTGGCACTAACTTGGCCAGTTTGATCATTTACTCCACACTTTTGTTTGTTGAACCGTTTTCCTCGTGATTTGGTTTGATTGCCTAGCGACTCCATCCATATCCCCTTGTCATTGTCAAGGGTCATCGGAACACGGTGTTAGCATCGCGTGACGTTTAGTGGGCCACCCCTAGTCATCTGCAAGATTTTGGATTGTCGAACTGACATTAGTGTCTGTTAGGGATTTATCAACAAATTTTAGCGTCAATAGTATTGTTTCAACCAATTCCTCAAGAGATCAAATTGATGCAGCTGTGAGGACACTAACCTAGTCAATGCGATCGTTGGGGTGGTGGGACTCACCTCTTCGCTGGAGATTAGAATGATGTAGCCTAGCTACGAGTGCTAAATCCCGTCGGGATTAACCTTGGGAAGCCAAGATTGGCGATGCGCCAAGTAGTTGTTTGACAGAGTTGTGTGTTTGACCTAACTAAGGGATACATATTTATAGTCTGGAGACTTGTCATCCAAGAAATATATCCTAAATGATTCTAGATAAAACTTTATCTTCTTATGATTGGTTCCTTCATATCCGACCATGTTGTAACGTACGAGCTTCTTTGACCATCTTTGACCGGACCCTCCTTGACTTTTGTTGATCACATGGCATCCTTGGTGGTCCCTAGGCTTTACCAAATCTTGGTGTCAACACATGCCCTTAGTTTCGGAGCATTAAGTGGCTTTTGATGCTTCGAAATTACCGATCATCATCACCTCATGACACCACTTCTTCTCGAACGTCTATCCGCACGATCCTTTCACCTTAATTGCCAACCGAAACCCTTCATTTTCTAGCAAAAAATGGCATTAATGGTAAAAATTATCAAAATGTCGAAATTAGTAATTTTGGCTGAAAATATGTAATTCCTAGCACAGGCCTGTCCAACCGGCTATAGTAGGCCGGTACGACTGGCCATGGTATCCTGGTCACACCGGCCATCTGGGCCCGGTCAGACTAGCCCAATCCAAGTCCAAACCAATTTTATTGGTTTCGAGTTGTTTCGATCTCTAATCAAATCTTAATGACTTGGAAGTGTACTTTAATCAATTTAGAGTAGAATTAAAGTCCAGGAACGATAAGACCACCCCCTATATATAGGGGCAAGGCCGATTCAAAGGAACTCTCTCCAAAACCCTAATAGATCCAATCTATCCTTTGAATCGTTCTTTTTACCTTTTATTTTTCCTTGCCCTATGAGTAGCTACATCACATCCATCTTTGTGCGTTTGCACTGTAAACCTTCCATTCATTGCATCGTAATCGCAGTAATCCTTGTCGATTCGCTTGTGAATTGTATGTTTAACCCCGTAACCGATGTTTATCAGTTTTTATCGGTAATTTGGTCTATTCAGTCTCTAGACTGAATTGCTTCTGATTTTTGGTGTTTTGCAGAGCTTGGACGACCATCTTCATCATCAAGAGGCATCTGCACTGATCCATCTTTGTAGGTGCAATATACCGTCGGTCAAACTAGTCCGATGGCCGATCAAACCGGCCCCACAATATTTTATGTGCCACCTCCGCTAGCGCCTACACTACCTCTACCCACGCTACCCACACCCCCTGCTCCCGAGCACCCTCATAGGCCCGACAATATCCCATACCATGAGCTAACACAAGAGGAGGACCACCGAGAGGGAACATATGGCCGACACGCCGGGATACCCCCACGTGTCGTGCCTTCGCATGAAAGGCACGCGCAAGAGAGAGGCGGGGACGACATAGATGAGTGTATCCGTGTGTTGTTTAGAGAATGCATGGGTTTCACACCCCCGGATCGGACTAGGGTTTACCACAAGCCGTACCCGAATTATTTCGACACAATCCTGTATTGTGGGATCGGAATGGCGACTAAAAGGGGGGTGAATAGGCGCCTCGACAAATTTTCTCGAATTAGATGGCCTATTTAAATCACCCAACGCACCTTTGAAAATTGCAAACTCAAGCTTTGAAATTCACAGCGCAAGTTCAGAACAAAATTTTCTTCAGGATTGTTTCTGTTTATCTCACATTAAACCATCAACAGAATCAGAGAATACTCATGCACTCATGAATACTCACTGATTAGAAAAATATATTGCTCATCTCAAGAACTCAAAACATGAAATCAACTACTTAGAATTCAAAATCAGATTGATGAAAAACTGGCAATGAAGTATTCTGGTGGCTGAAATAGAAGATAAACAGTATTGGCAATTACGCTATGTGCTTTCACATTTGTTTCAGGTACATGAACTCATTGCCACACACATATGCAATATGCTTCATCCGATTCCTTTTTCAGTAAGCAACAATGCCCAGCTAAGTGTGCTTTTGATCAATGACTAAGTTGCAATACTAGTGCTTTGTCTTAAATGACAACACCAAGAACATCAATAGTGCTCTATCTTGGCAAGAAAAATGATCAGAGCCAATTATGCACAACAGTTAGATAATGAAGAATTGACACTCTATTTGATGAAGAACAGTGAAGAATCAAAAAACTATAGCAATGTTTCAGTTATATGCTCACAGAGATAGCAATAAACCAGAATCAAGATAATAGAGAGATCTTATGGGAAGTATTAACTTTCAGCAAAAATTGTGAGAACATATTTTTACTTAATAGCAGATGTTGAGTCTTTATCTCAGAAACTAACTACCTCATAAGCAAAGATTAGTTCAATAGATTTTTGCCACCCTCAAGTAATCTGAATTAACTGAATCAAAACATTGTCACAGAGTGGGAGCATTTAGTGTAAAGAGTATTCAAGCCAAGACAGATCGAGTTCAAGCTTCAAGTAATCAACTCAGAATTCAGATTGAATCAATCAAGTATGCATCAATAGAAATCGGACATTTGACAAAACTGTAGCAGATGAGGAGGATTGAAAATAGAGAATCACTGAGACAACTTACTACAAAGTTCTGAAGAACCTGAACAGACCTCAACTACGGACCAATGATTCACTATGATTAGCTAAAGTATCAATGCCATCTCTGAAAGAAAATAATCACAGCATTCTACTGAAAACAACCAGCAATTGAAACTTTAGGTACTTTGAGTTGTCAATATGATGCTAGATAGAAATATTTCAGAACCAGTAGTAATCACAAATGAATGGAACTTTATAGTTCAGATTGCTTTTCAGAAATGCAGAACCTACAAAACTTCTTAACTTGACAAAGAGACTAAGTTTGGGTATAGTACCTATTGAAGAGCTTCTCTGATTTGTTACTTCATTTCTTCAGTTATGAACTTGTTCTGAAAATTTCAGAGATCTGAGCAATCCTTGTGATGTAAACTGTATTTAGAAATACCAAACAGCAAAACCTGAAACTTTTCAGATGTGGCACAGTGTATGCACAGATAATCAGAGTAACCTGTTACATGTGCTGTTGCAGAACTGTTCACAAAAAGACAAGCAACTTTACTCAACAGAATTGCATCATCCAGAAAGTAGTTAGCTGAACAAAACTTTTCATAAAGCAATACTTAAGTACAGGATGAAAATGTTGGTCGGCTATTAAAGAGACAAGACAAACAGCCCTGGTACTTTAATTTATCTAAATTGAATCTGCACAGATTAATACTCGGCAAAAAAACTAGGTGTAGAAGAACAGAACATCAAGATTTCACAGAGCAGTACATATTTTTAACAGTTCTAATAACTCTGGTAGTTCATTGCTTTTTGACTGTTTTCATAAGGACAAGTACCACCAGGAATTCAAATCCAAAACCAGACAGACTTGATTTGCAAAGATTAAGCATGAAGATGAACTAGCACCTTGAAGTTTTCTCTGAGAAATAGAACAGGAGATTTGCTCACTGTGCTCGGTAAGAGGCAATATGTAAAGAAGAACTAGATTGAAGAAGAATAATGGATGTGTAAAATCAATTCTCAGATTCAAAGAAAATCACAAGGGAAGATGTACTGTTGAAGATCTGATGTCAAGAACAAGAATACTTCAAACTATTCTTGGAGGGACTGAAACCATAAGATGCAGTGCAAGAATTATATCGGGAAGCAGAAACTCATGATTAGCAATCTGTTTCGTCCTCTGTTGACAAGAGACACAGTGTTACTGCACACTGTTCATCGTATGAAACATCAGCCAAGAAGCAAAATAAAAGATGAACATAAAACACTTGCAAAGAATCAATCCATAAGACTGAACAGAAGTTTAGAAAGAATGGATGCAAGACTGAAAATAAATTTTCTGGTTCTTCAAAAAAAATGGACAGCCAACCTTGGGTGAGGATGCCTTTTTATAGGCCCACCCAAGATGGCAGCTTTACATATAGACCCTTAAATTTTTCAGTTTTACACAAAAAGACTTGAGATATTTTTAGACTTGTGTAATCTGAAAATTACCCCTTACATTTATTACAAATTGACTCTACCCTTTTAATATATTTTCAGAATTGAAAAATTCTGAAAAATACTAAAAGTTCACACATTACTCTAAATTACTCAAAACAAAAGGACTCCTAATTATTGGAATTAAAAAGACATTTAGAGATGTGAAGGTTTTCAGCAAAAACCGACAAAGCCTTCTTGATCGCCGACAAGTGACGCCAATCCACGAACTCGACCGCCAGCAAGTCTCTCCCGCTCTCGATCCCCTCTAGCCGCCTGATCACTTGCACTGGCCTCCCTTTCACTGACTTGACCGTCATTATCTCGATCATCAGTCTGTCCATGTCTTGCTCTATGTCCTCATGCACTCCTGAGATCATCTCCAACTTCACCTAGTATCCTTGATCCTCTAGCATCGAGATCCCTGCTCGACCCTTGATCACCCGCCGCTGATAGTTGGTTAGCATCTCCATCATGCACATATGAGACAAGCCAAAACACGAAACGCGACGCACACTAATCCCCTCGGCATCAGGTCTTTATGACCACACATCGAGCCCATCGATGCAATCAAACCATCACTCACTCATTCACTCGATCGCTCATCCTTGTCAATCACTCATCATAAAGACAGAAACCACAGTGCGACCACACTTGGTTTCACATGTATCCTCGCAGTTTTAGGGTTCCCGAGTTCACCAAATTTGATGGTGAGGGTAACAAAACTACTTGGGAGCATATAGTTTAGTTTCAAGCACAGTGTGGTGAGGCTAGCGGGACAGACACCTTTAAGCTTAGATTATTCTATCTATCTCTATCTAGCACTACTTTTACACGGTTTTCGGTGCTACCGCCGAACTCTATTCAGACTTGGGCCCAGTTAGAGCAGAAGTTCCACAATTACTTTTATACTGGAGAAACTGAACTTAAGCTCTCACACTTGATATCAGTTAGGAAAAAATTTAACGAGAGTGTCTTCGAGTACATTAGGCGCTTTAGAGACACTAGAAACCAATGTTTTAGCTTGAACATTTTGAAAGAGACTTAGCTGACTTATCTTTCAATGGCTTACATTCCGAGCTTAAGGAAAAGCTAGATGACTAGGATTTCCTAGAGGTTAGTTAGGTCTTATAGAAGGCTTTGGTCTAGGAAGGCCAGGCAAAAAACAAAAATTTCACTAAGACATTTAGAAAGCCAAAGGCCGAGGTACACGCCATGGAGCACTCCAATAAGGAATCATCAAAAAGCGAGGATGACTCGGCTGATATGTACACCGCAGAGTGGATTTGGTCTAGTGTAACACCCCAAATTTAAAATAAAATAAAAATGGGGAAAATAAATTTTCTGGATTTAAAATAAATAAATTAATTAGAGAAAAGGGTAAAAGAACCCAATTAAAGCAAAACAGGGGAAATATTTCAAATTAGAAGCTGGAAAATTTATGGTGGAATCTAGAGGCCAATAAATATTTTTCAGAATTTTTACAAAATTTTACCAACAGTGCTTCAAGTCCTAAAAGAATATATGAATTTCAGGAATTATTTTAAATAGAAAATACATTTTAAGGCTTATTGGGCCGCAACCCTGAAATCCCTCCAGCCGGCCCAATCCATCCGCCTCAGCCGCTGACAGGTGGGGCCACCCTGTCGGCGTGCTCCCACCCTCTCTCCACCGCACGCGCCCGCTCGCCGGCCCCACCCGTCGGCCTCCCGCGCGCCCTTTCCCCCTCTGACCGCCCGGGCCCGCTAGCCAGCCCGCCCCCTTTTGCGCTCGGTCTATGACAGGTGGGCTCCACCTGTCATATCTTTCTTCCCCGATGGAAAGGGGGATCCCCTTCCATGCCAGTGCCCCCCTTCCGATTTTAGCCGCCGACCGCCTGGATTCGCCAAACCGGCCCCGGATTCACTTGCCCCGACACCCGGCGATCCCTTTCCCTCGGTTTCCCACGCGTTTTCGCCCAAATAGAAGTTAATCCGAGCACATGGAAGCTCGCCGGGGATGAAGACCTCTGTCTTCCCCGTGCCGCGTGCATGCCGGACGCGCGCTCCTCCGTGCGATCACGGATGAACGGCGCAGATTAGATCCCGCGTGGGATTTATCTCGGCCGTTGATCTGGCCGAAAGGGTATCGAGGCCTGTGAGCCGTTGATTGTCACTTAAGCGTCCCGTCTCACGACCGCCCGTTGGATCTAGATCCAACGGCCCTGATCGGCCTGGTCCACGCGCGTAGTCAACGGTTCACGGTGAACCCAGTTCACCGTGGACCAGAGATTGTTTTCCCATTTAAAATAAATTCCAGAAAATAGCTTAAACTTCAAAAATTCATATCTTGCTCAAATTAACTCCAAATTTCACCATTTCAATTCTGAAAAATTTGTATTTTTATTATCTACACTTTTATGCAATAAAAACAATATGTTTATTTGGCACATAATATTCTTATTAAATAATCAAGAAAAGTCCCCTTTAGGATTCAAATTGATATTTCATTAAATAATTCAGAAAAACCCTTAAAAATATATAGATTAATTTCAGAGGATCTACTAACTCCATTTCACTGTTTTTAAGTCAATAAAAATAGAATGTTCATTTTATTCTATTAAATAGTATTACAAAAGCCTTAATAGGATAATTAAATAATTCTGATAATAAAATTTCAACACTTTATAAGAATATCATAAAAAACTTATGTAATAAGTTCAGAAGACCTAATAACTTAAGTTCACTATTTTTTACTACAATAAAAATTAATAAGGTTATTCTATACCTTTTTACTTCATCTCTAAAAAGGGAAAATAAAAACCCCCTTAGGAAAAATACTTATATCAAGTTATAAAATTCAGAAACCTCTTTAAAACTTAATCTTAAATATTTAAGTAATAAATTCATAGAACTTAAAACCCTATCTCCTTTACTTAACCCAACAAAAACATGTATGCTTGTATGATTGGTTTTTGGAATGTTTATTGAATGTTGTGTTTACTTTTCCGTATCGAGAAGACTTCGACGCCGTCGACGATCCGGAGTCTTATCCCGAGGTTCCACCTTCACCGTTTGCGGATCAAGGCAAGTCACAGAACCCTCCTGTGGAAATAGTTGATCATCATTGAGCCCAGTTTTTCATAATTACCGCTATAACTCATAGGATAATATTGCATTAGTCTAATCTCAAGCCCTAACTTATAATTATTAGTACCCCGTCCTTGTGTGTAAACCCAAGCCATGCTTATTGAGCCTGAACTCCTTGTCACTCTACAATATTATATTAGCTAGTGTCCAATGTACCGGCACCACTGCTATAGGATAAAAGAATGAGTCGTAGATAGATGGATTCTACTATATGTATTTACCCCGTTATTCTCGTCTCTGGATTCTGTTTAAGTTGGCTATGTTATAAGTATGGTGGGTTCCGGGTGCAAGCTAAGGCATTGGTTGGTCGCACCCGGGGCACTATAAGGACCGGTCTGCGGGATCCGTTGCAAAGCACTTCCGTACTAACCACAAGTCTAGTGGGTAAGTCCTAACTAGAGGTATGGATCGTACCAACTTGGAACACCATAGTGGAGGGGTACAAGGGGCAAGCCTATGGGTGACTTGTACCGACGTGGCTCAAGGGGGGTATGGCGTGGCCCGAAGTGACTGGGAAACCATACGAAACCTATAAGAGGGTGTTATCAAATTGGTGTGTTCCATGCTGAAGGTTTTGGCACGAGCTTCTCGTGACAGGAGTCATTTAACACACTACGGTGTGCGGGAAATGAGTGCCTTGTGGGTACAGTAGTACACCTCTAATCAGAGTTATAAATCTTTTCGAAAGGCCGAGCCCACGGTCAAGGGCAGGTTGTGTGACCTCTCGCAGTTAGTTTACTTTAATTTATGTGAATGTTTGTGTTATTCATGGCATGTAAGGACTATTGAGCGAGGGTGGGCTGACTGTACCCCTCGAGGTAGAAGATGATGAAAGATGATGCATGACTCATGTTTACTTTTCTGCAATAATAACTTGATTACATTAATTGCTTTACAAACTGTGATTTTCCGCAAAAGTAAGCCACTACCTTCCTTGTTATTACCTTGCATTATAATTGCATTCGGTGTCTTGCTGAGTACGATTGTACTCACCCCTGTTGACTTACACCACCAGAGGCGATATACTACGAGGAGGGCGAAGGTCTGGAGTAGCGACCCAGTCAAGGCACGAGACTGGAAGAAGACGTTCATCTAGAGAATTTATTTTATTAGTTTCTTTTTATTTAACTCTTTTGTATTAATATGGTCTACGAACCATGATTGATTGGCGTATTATACGCAGTCGTGTGATGAACGTCTTGTATTTATTGATTTTCTGTGGAATTTCAATAAATCCCGGGTTTTATTAAATCGGGGCGTGACAAGATGGTATCAGAGCCGACTTGACTGTAGGAAGCCAAACAGACCTGACCCTAGGACTTATATTAACCATATTTTCTTACAAAACTACTTACCCTCTCATCTTCTGAAGTTTTTACAAAAATTTCCTCTCTTTTGTAGATGCCGGTCCATACCATGAGTGGAACTCTCCGCAATGAGGCTGGATTCATCCGCGAGCTTCGCAGGCTCGTCGACTTCCTCGGCTTCGTACATGAGCCCGTGTTCCACGGGATCTTTCCCGATGCGAATGAGAGCTATTGCGAGGTCACGGTCGTCATCCGCCCCTCCCCCACGCAGCCTCCATTCTACACCCATGGAGTCAGAGGACCCTCCTTCGTGGTGGCCAGTCAGCGCGCCGCTCTTCAGGCCCTCGCCGAGCTCAGGTTGGTCTACGACCGACAGCTCCGCGACACCGTCTACCGCTTCATGCCCATGCATACACCGGGGAGTCACCGCAGCATCTACATCAGCTCCCTCCCTCAGAACAACTCTGCCATCGCCTGCACCATGAGACTTTTGGAGGCTATGGACAATCTTCACACAGAGGTTGTCCTCGACGCAGATAGCCAGCATGACACCATTGACTTCTACCGCCACTCATCGGAGAACCTAAACCGCGAGAACGCCGATCTTCATCGCCAGGTTCAGCAGAACCATCACCTGATCACCGAGGTGGAGGAGTTGAGGCGTCAGAATGAGCTTTTACGCCAGGGCGCCATCGTCACGACACAGCTTCGCCATCAGCTTAAGGAACTGAAGAAGGATCTCGAGGAGGTCGTCCCTCTTCTGCCCTGCAAGTGGAAATCGCTTCGGTTTCCCACAGTGAAGCCCAAGAGGATTTCCCGTAGTGCACCTCCCGTCGGACCCTCCAGCTCCACCACCCCTGCACCGACCCCCTCTGCCGAGCCCATGATCGAGTCGTCCCCCGAGCTTCCTTAGACGTAGATTATGACTGTTTGTTTCTATTTGATTGTTTTGTTTGTAGTGCCGCTCATGTCGGAATATAAGGAATGAGTGTAAAATTTAATAAGAAATTAAAATAAAATATGTAAGCATCTAGGTCAAACCATTCATTCCGGGCAATAAAATCAGTAACAATTCCCCTTAATTTTGGCACCTTCTTTCTGAACCCTTCAACTTCAGGATGGCCAACGACCAAGGATCTGAAGCCCCGCGCGACGGAAACACCTCGGGCAACATGCCTCAATGGGGAGCAACTGGCCAACGGCAGGCCCCCGTTGCCAATCATCCCACACTAGCGGAGATGATGGCAAACCAAAACCAACTAATTGCCACACTGCTTACTCAGATGCAACAACAACAAAACCGAATGCAAGAGCAGCAGGCACAGCTGTTCCGTCTCCATCAACAGCAACCCGAGCCTCCCCTCCGCACCGCCGTCCAGGCACCGGCACCAGTCTCTTAACTCTCAGAGTTCTTGCGTGTTCGGCCACCCATATTCTCCAGTACCACCAATCCGATGGAGGCAGGAGACTGGCTAAGGACCATCGGCAAGAAGTTGGACCTGCTTCCCTGTTCCGAGCAGGAGCGAGTGGCATTTGCTGCTCACCAGCTCCAAGGACCCGCCGCGGAGTGGTGGGACAATTTCTGAGAGACTCAGCCCGAGGGCCATGAGATGTCATGGGCTGAGTTCACCACTGCTTTCCGGGCCACCCACATTCCAGATGGCGTGGTAGCCCAGAAGTAGCAGGAATTCCGGGACCTGCATCAAGGGAGCAGAACCGTTATAGAATACCTGCACGAATTCAACCGGTTGGCCCATTATGCACCGGAAGAAGTGCGCATAGATGTCGCCCGCCAAGCCAAGTTTCTTCGGGGACTAAAGGACGAGCTGTCCCTTCAGTTGGTCTCCGGGGACTTCGCCAATTTTCAGAAATTGGTGAATAAAGCTATCACCCAAGAAACCGAACAAAACAAGGTGGACCTAAAGAAACGAAGGATGATCGCCTGCCGCCAGCAACAAGGAATGGTGCCGAAGTCGCGCCCGGTAATTCCGCCTCAAGCCCCAACCCCTGTCGAGCCACGGACCACCCTTGGAGGGCCAAGCTCAGGCATCCCACCCCAAGCACCACTAGTCGGAAGAGCTCCAGCACAAGCTACCGGGTATAAGAGGGACAGGCACGGCAACCCAATTGTGTGCTTCAACTGTCTCCATGAGGGCCACTATTCCAACATGTGCCCCTACCCCAAACAGGCGTCATCTTTTGCTCCAAGCCCGATGGGACGAACCCAAGTTCATCACATCTCTGCCCAAGAAAACCAAGGTACGACCGAAGACACTCCCAATTTGATCTCAACCAACCCAGTTCCGGAGATCACTTTGCCTACTTCTGATGTAACACCCTCTCCTAATTCGGAGCACCCGTAGAACCCCGTCCCCTAGTTTCCCCGAGGTTCACTTCGAATCTCGAGGACGAGATTCTTTGTAAGAGGGATAGGATTGTAACACCCCAAATTTAAAATAAAATAAAAATGGGGAAAATAAATTTTCTGGATTTAAAATAAATAAATTAATTAGAGAAAAGGGTAAAAGAACCCAATTAAAGCAAAACAGGGGGAAATATTTCAAATTTGAAGCTGGAAAATTTATGGTGGAATCTAGAGGCTAATAATTTTTAAGAATTTTTACAAAATTTTACCAACAGTGCTTCAAGTCCTAAAAGAATATATGAATTTCAAGAATTATTTTAAATAGAAAATACATTTTAAGGATTATTGGGCCGCAACCCTGAAATCCCTCCAGCCGGCCCAATCCATCCGCCTCAGCCGCTGACAGGTGGGGCCACCCTATCGGCGCGCTCCCACCCTCTCTCCACCGCACGCGCCCGCCCGCCGACCCCACCCGTCGGCCTCCCGCACGCCCTTTCCCCCTCTAACCGCCCGGGCCCGCTAGCCAGCCCGCCCCCTTTTGCGCTCGGTCTATGACAAGTGGGCTCCACCTGTCATATCCGTCTTCCCCGATGGAAGGGGGGATCCCCTTCCATGCCGGCGCCCCCCCCCCCCCCTTCCGATTTTAGCCACCGGCCGCCTGGATTCGCCAAACCGGCCTCGGATTCACCTGCCCCGACACCCGGCGATCCCTTTCCCTCGGTTTCCCACGTGTTTTCGCCCAAATAGAAGTTAATCCGAGCACATGGAAGCTCGCCGGAATTGGATGGAAATCCTCCTCGAGTTTCCCTCGTTTTCCTTTCCAAACCGATGCCGACGACCCTCTATTTAAGCTCGGTGCTCACCGCAATCCGTCCTCACCAAAATCGCCGAAGCCCTCGCGCCGCCATCCAATTTTCCCCTTTCTTCTCTGCTTCAGCTCTGGCAAGCCCTCGTCGGCGCTCCAAGGCACCGCCACCCTCGCCGCCGGCACCTCTAGAACCGTCGTAACCCGCCCGTCCCCGGCCACCCTCCCGTTGGCCGTGAAGACCACCGGAGCTCGTCGCCGCCGGTAGACCCAAAGGAACCCCTCCGCCATCGCTCGTCGCTGATCGCCACCGCTACTCCGCCGTTGTCATCGCCGGGTACCTACGTGCTCCCCATCCTCCCCTCTCTCCATTTTGGCCGGAAAATAGGGCCTTAGGCCATCGTCGACGTCGGAAGCCGCTCGTCGTCGCGCCGCCGGAGCCGGGGATGAAGACCTTTGTCTTCCCCATGCCGCGTGCATGTCGGACGTGCGCTCCGCCGTGCGATCACGGATGAACGGCGCAGATTAGATCCCGCGTGCGGATTTATCTCGGCCGTTGATCTGGACAAAAGGGTATCGAGGCCTGTGAGCCGTTGATTGTCACTTAAGCGTCCCGCCTCACGACCGCCCGTTGGATCTAGATCCAACGGCCCTGATCGGCCTGGTCCACGTGCGTAGTCAACGGTTCACGGTGAACCCAGTTCACCATGGACCAGAGACTGTTTTCCCATTTAAAATAAATTCCAGAAAATTGCTTAAACTTCAAAAATTCATATCTTGCTCAAATTAACTCCAAATTTCACCATTTCAATTCTGAAAAAATTTTCTTTTTATTATCTACACTTTTATGCAATAAAAACAATATGTTTATTTGGCACATAATATTCTTATTAAATAATCAAGAAAAGTCCCCTTTAGGATTCAAATTGATATTTCATTAAATAATTCAGAAAAACCCTTAAAAATATATAGATTAATTTCAGAGGATCTACTAAATCCATTTCACTGTTTTTAAGTCAATAAAAATAGAATGTTCATTTTATTCTATTAAATAGTATTACAAAAGCCTTAATAGGATAATTAATTAATTCTGATAATAAAATTTCAACACTTTATAAGAATATCATAAAAACTTATGTAATAAGTTCAGAAGACCTAATAACTTAAGTTCACTATTTTTTACTACAATAAAAATTAATAAGGTTATTCTATACCTTTTTACTTCATCTCTAAAAAGGGAAAATAAAAAACCCCTTAGGAAAAAATACTTATATCAAGTTATAAAATTCAGAAACCTCTTTAAAACTTAATCTTAAATATTTAAGTAATAAATTCATAGAACTTAAAACCCTATCTCCTTTACTTAACCCAACAAAAACACGTATGCTTGTATGATTGGTTTTTGGAATGTTTATTGAATGTTGCGTTTACTTTTCCGTATCGAGAAGACTTCGACGCCGTCGACGATCCGGAGTCTTATCCCGAGGTTCCACCTTCACCGTTTGCGGATCAAGGAAAGTCACAGAACCCTCCTGTGGAAATAGTTGATCATCAGTGAGCCCGGTTTTTCATAATTACCGCTATAACTCATAGGATAATATTGCATTAGTCTAATATCAAGCCCTAACTTATAATTATTAGTACCCCATCCTTGTGTGTAAACCCAAGCCATGTTTATTGAGCCTGAACTCCTTGTCACTCTACAATATTATATTAGCTAGTGTCCAATGTACCGACACCACTGCTATAGGATAAAAGAATGAGTCGTAGATAGATGGATTCTACTATATGTATTTACCCTGTTATTCTCGTCTCTGGATTCTGTTGAAGTTGGCTATGTTATAAGTATGGTGGGTTCTGGGTGCAAGCTAGGGCATTGGTTGGTCGCACCCGGGGCACTATAAGGACCGGTCTGCGGGATCTGTTGCAAAGCACTTCCGTACTAACCACAAGTCTAGTGGGTAAGTCCTAACTAGAGGTATGGATCGTACCAACTTGGAACACCATAGTGGAGGGGTACAAGGGGCAAGCCTGCGGGTGACTTGTACCGACGTGGCTCAAGGGGGGTATGGCGTGGCTCGAAGTGACTGGGAAACCATACGAAACCTATAAGAGGGTGTTATCGAATTGGTGTGTTCCATGATAAGGTTTTGGCACGAGCTTCTCGTGACAGGAGTCATTTAACACACTGCGGTGTGTGGGAAATGAGTGCCTTGTGGGTACAGTAGTACACCTCTGATCAGAGTTATAAATCTTTTCGAAAGGCCGAGCCCACGGTCAAGGACGGGTTGTGTGACCTCTCACAGTTAGTTTACTTTTATGTGAATGTTTGTGTTATTCATGGCATGTAAGGACTGTTGAGCGAGGGTGGGCTGACTGTACCCCTCGAGGTAGAAGATCATGAAAGATGATGCATGACTCATGTTTACTTTTCTGCAATAATAACTTGATTTCATTAATTGCTTTACAAACTGTGCTCTTCTGCAAAAGTAAGCCACTACCTTCCTTGTTATTACCTTGCATTATAATTGCATTTGGTGGCTTGCTGAGTACGATTGTACTCACCCCCATTGACTTACACCACCAGAGGCGATATACTACGAGGAGGGCGAAGGTCTGGAGTAGCGTCCCAGTCAAGGCATGAGACTGGAAGAAGACGTTCATCTAGAGGATTTATTTTATTAGTTTCTCTTTATTTAATTGTTTTGTATTAATATGGTCTACGAACCATGATTGATTGGCGTATTGTACGCAGTCGTGTGATGAACGTCTTGTATTTATTGATTTTCTGTGGAATTTCAATAAATCCCCGGTTTTATTAAATCGGGGCGTGACATCTAGCAAATCCAAGCCAATTACTTTCTCTGACCTACGGCCGTCTCCCACAAAGAGTCGGCCTAGTAAAGTCAAATACGCTTTTAATGTGACCAAATGCGACAAGATATTTGATTTTTTGTTGAAGAACAAACTCCTCAGGTTGTCGAAGGGTCACGTCGTTCCCACTGCCAACGATTTGAAGAAACGCGCTTACTGTAAGTGGCATGATTCACATTCTCATTCTACTAATGATTGCAATGTCTTTTGTCGATAGGTTCAATCGGCCATAGAGGAAGGACGATTGAAGTTGGACACTAGTCCCAAGATGAAGCTCGACGAAGACCCCTTCCTCGTGAACACCATTGACCAAGACAGGAAGAAGGTGTTGATTCGGCCTAAGCAGGCCGAGCCGGCAAAGGGGAAGCAGTCATAGTTGGAGAGCCTCACCCACAAATGCTCGTGTCGAAGAATCCTGTGGTGGGAGTATGGAAAGTGAATACCAATGCGACATCTTTGGCCTGAGTGCAAATGAAGCCGAAGGTGACGTACGAGATGCTACTTCAGAATCACAACAAGAGGGCCGAGAAGGAGAGCACTTGGCCAGGGCCTCCAGTGAGGCCGAACCCTCCACGAAGAAATGAGTTCGGCCCATGGTGGTCAAGACAACTAGAGCCACCAATGCCTCCACCTGCGTACCAGTTCCCGATGGCGTAGTGGGCCCCATGTTACTTTCCACCCGCTAGTTACCCATTCCCTTAATTCATCACGGGTATTCAGTCAACTATCTGTCGCACCACAGGGATGACCAGATCGGTGTTCTGAGGCCATCGTCGTCAAGGTGGGTTCCTAGGATATCCCAATCCCCGAAGGGACCCCACCGAAGCAAAACGGAGGTGAACCATGAAAGGTGGCTGAGGAGGAGCCTTCTGGTCTAACCACAACCTTAAGGCCATTCCGACCGCCCTCACCACTCTGATCTGACTAGCCTACTGTGGCTGGTTTGACCGCCACTTTTCAGCCTGCCAACAATAGCTGGTCAGACCGTCCCACAATGGCTATCCAATAGACAGGAACTAGTCAGACCGACCGAGTAAGGCTGGTCCGACCAATAGAGCACAAGAGGACCCCCGCGCCAAGCGCAAGATTGTCGAGGCCGATCAGGGTAATTCCCATTCGGCCAAAAATTCCAGGAGCAATTTGTCGCGCCGGGCACGAAGACACAACCCTCGTGGGCACCTCTAGGCATGACCAAGTCCCAAAAGAGGCGTCTACAGCATCTTTGAGCCCTGTAAATGAGAGAGAAGAAGGGCGATAATGAGTGGGATGTGATCTTCGAGGATATTCGCCCCTGACCAGTACCCAAGCAGGTATGGAAGCCCAAGCCAGTTGCGGTGGACAACCTGGCTCCTACTCCGAGTGACGATGATGAGGACATCTTGGACGACGACTACACAACCGTCTCAAAGGGACCACTCCCTCAACCGCACTACAACAAAACAGGGAACTTCCGTCGGCCAAAGCCGACGGAAGTTAGCCCTTTCCCGACGGAAGAAGCTAACTTCCGTCGGCAAAAGGCTAACTTCCGTCGGCATTTGGCCGACGGAAGCGAGGAGACGGAAGTTAGCTAACTTCCGTCGGCTTCACGTGGCCGACGGAAGTTAGCGCCGAACTCTGCCACGTCAGCAGAGGGGCGCTAACTTCCGTCGGCCAGCCCAAAAGCCGACGGAAGTTAAATTGGCCGACGAAAATGTTCTGTTTTGTTGTAGTGCCGATGGATGTTAATGTGGTGATGTTTCCCGCTAAGTTTGGTCCGCTAGGAGATGAGGCCGAGGTCGCTCAACTAAACCTCAGCCCACGTGAAGCTGTATTCGAGAACCCCGAGGAGTCGGCTCATCACTTGAAGCCCCTTTACATTAGAGGACACATCGACAGCAAGCCGATCTCTAGGATGCTCATAGACTGAGGCACCACCATCAACCTGATGTCGTACTCTCTTTTGAAGAATCTTGGTATGGTTGAGGAGGACTTGATGAAGAAGAACCTGATGTTGAACAGCTTCAACGGCGAGAGCTCCGAGGCGAAGGGCGTACTTTTCTTTAGAGCTAACGGTGGGCAACAAGACAGTGCCTATGGCATTCTTCGTGGTAGATGTGCAAGGTAACTATAGTGTGCTACTTGGGCGTGATTGGATTCACGTGAATTGTTGTATTCCTTATACTTGCACCAGTGTTTGATCTGGTGTGATGGCGACGATGTGGAGGTTGTACCATCTAACACTTTTGATGGGGGATTGGTCCCGATCTTCCGATAGGTAAGGGATAAACTTGGGTTGGTGGAGAATCTCGACGTTGGCGATCCAAGGCTCCGGTCCGGCGGATCAAAACCTTGCAATCGTTACACCACTGTCTCCGTTGGTTATCAACCACGCAGAACGCGATTGACCTCGCCACGAAGGCTAATTCCTGCAAGCGAACCCAAGAACACAAGCAAGAACAGGAAGGATACAAATCGAATGCCAAATCACAGACAAACGAAGATAGGGTGAGGTTTCACAAATGCTAATGCAGCAGCCAATCGGTCCGGTGCAAGAGGCGGGATCTAAACACAACAGTGTAGATGCAACAAAGCAAAACCTGACCCTAGAGGTGGCTGGCGTGAGAATATATAGGGCGGCGGTCTGTGGAAGGGGAACAGACTTGGGCTGTGGGCTAGAAGACGTACAGACTCAGATTATGGCCAACATGGCCCAGTTCTGTCACGCAGTACTGTTTTAAATACACAGGACGACTCGAGACTCCAAATGAGGTGAAACCACCGGCAAACGATCCGTCTTCTCCTCAGCTTTCCAAAAAGCCAAAGAACGCGCCAATCGGACTTTGTATGAGGAAGTTATGCCCATTTTGGTGAATGGTGGTCGATGTAGTCCGAACCAGCGAATTCTTGAGTTCAAATCATCCGTGCGGCTCCGTCTTCAACTCCAACTCTCCTATTCCATCTCCCATGTTCCTAAGCCAACAAAGCAAAACCTGACCCTAGAGGTGGCTGGCGTGAGAATATATAGGGCGGCGGTCTGTGGAAGGGGAACAGACTTGGGCTGTGGGCTAGAAGACGTACAGACTCAGATTATGGCCAACATGGCCCAGTTCTGTCATGCAGTACTGTTTTAAATACACAGGACGACTCGAGACTCCAAATGAGGTGAAACCACCGGCAAACGATCCGTCTTCTCCTCAGCTTTCCAAAAAGTCAAAGAACGCGCCAATCGGACTTCGTATGAGGAAGTTATGCCCATTTTGGTGAATGGTGGTCGATGTAGTCCGAACCAGAGAATTCTTGACTTCAAATCATCCGTGCGGCTCCGTCTTCAACTCCAACTCTCCTATTCCATCTCCCATGTTCCTAAGCAACAAAATATCACTAGTATTCAGTAGCATCCCATCCAAACAAATATAATCAAAGTTGCTAAGGAACGAATTAACCTCATGGTTCAAGCGACGGGCACGGGCGCGTGTGATTGGTCCTTGTAGTTGAATTGTAGGTGGAGGCTCCATGTGTGTATCATGTGAAGTGATGTCCTCATCAACTTTGGCCTAGGTTTCTTTGGATGATGTGTCCATAGACGCCATCCATGATATGGTAGAGACCTCTCAGATTACGGTTTTGTCAGCGTGTCTTAGGGGAGGTTTGTTCCAGTCTCTGTAAAGCCGTGCGCAGCAGGAGCACCTAGAACCTGTCCTGGTACTCCTACACGGTCCCGGTGCGGTGACAAGCCGCTAGTTCGCTTAGGGGTTGGACCGGAGGGGAGGCCCATAGCGCAGGTGGAGGAGGTCCTTGAAGTGGCGCCATGAGGGAGTCCCTTCGTCCAGCTAGACTTGGTAGTACCACAGCTGGACGTCATCTTCGAGGTTGTACGACGCTATCTATACTTTCTCCTCCTCCATAATCGTCTGTTGATGGAAATAAGATTCACAACGATTGATAAAAATCCGAGGATCCGACTTGTTGTCGTAGCGCGGGAAGTCGAGTTTTTGAAACCGTGGCGGTCGATTTTGATGGTGTTCCCTATCCCTGAGTGGGACGAGCTCGATCTACCTCCTAGTAGCGGTCGCGTGGACTCCAGGCATCAAATAGCCTGGGTGTTGCCTTGACGGACGTCTGGAGGGATTTGATGGAGGCGACCAAGGTGTCTAGGGTGGCCTGCAGGGCTGCATTGGCGGTGGTGTTGTTCGTGTTGTCGTCTCCTATGGTGACGGCGGACGACTGGGATGATGATGACGAAGGCGCACGGGAAGGACAGGAACAACTAGATCGTGGATACCAGGTTGTCAAGGGTGTCAAACCCTCGGGCGAGGTTGGAACGGCGAGGTTTTGCCCCTCAACACGTTCGGTTACTTGGAGGAGATAGAGAGATTAGGGAATAATTCTTGCTTGCCTCTTATTGATCCCATTACAGCTAATATATAGGCCAACCGGCTAACAAATCAGAGCTAATTGCTCCTAAATCTAAGGATAAGCTGCTATCTAATCTCTATCCTTAACTACCTGTCATGTGTGTCGCCCGCGGCCCTACGAATGTCCCTGGCGCGCTGTCACCGTGAGTATGCTTGGCCCCACGTGACATCAACATTAGCCTATTAGCTCAAAAAAGAAGAAAAATGTCCCCCAATAACATCATAGAAATTTCTTCACTGTCAGAAAATACATATATAAATGTCTTGAATGAGAACGCATTAAAACTTTCCAATAATCAAACGCAATCACAGAAGTAACAAAAAAATCCATTGTAGAAATCCCAGAGAAATATCTGGACAAAGAGATGCACAAGCGAACAGGAGCTCGGCAGGATCGATCCGGAGCAGCTCCTCGGACTCGGAGCTCATCACCGACGAAACTTCCGAGAATCAAACGGAAAGCGATCCGCTCCGGTGGACGTCTACAGGTAAGGCCTCAAAAGATTGGAGGTGGTCGCCACGCCGCTCGGGGCAACAACTACAGGTGAGGAGGAAAATGAAGCGCCGAAGTAAAATTGAAAATACTAATGACGCGGGGAGTGAATAGCAAAATAGTAAAGATATTTATGGCGGAGAGTGAAATAAATAGTAAAGATATTTATGATGAATTAGTAAATAATGGTGGAATGAAAAAATTAAATGTTTAGGTAAATAGAAAATTTAAGAATTTTATATTTTGTGGTGCCCGTGCTCTATATATTATTTATCTAGATAAGTTTATATGTTATTTTTTATATATTACTTTTATAAGATTACAACATATGAACATTAAATCATTTTTTTTCTTTCTCTAGTTATACTCAGGGCCGTTCCTGAGTTTTGTGAGGCCCGGTGCGAAATTATAAATATGGGCCCTAATACCAAAGAACTATTGTTTACTATTATATATCAACTAACTAAAATAATTTAATGTATCACAGGAAATTTTAAGCGGTAAAAAAAATAAGATCATTACCTAAAATATATTATAGATCACCTTAAAAATGTCCTTCTAACATTTCTTGATGCAAAATCATCAATGATGGTTGCAATATTAATATCATCTAACAAGTTCTTCTCAATACGTAAAGTTATCAGCCCATTTAGCCTTCCTTGAGATATTGTAGAACTTAAAAAATTCTTCAATAATTTTAGCTGTAGTGGTCGGGTGGGCCCTAGGAAGGTGGGGGTCCGGGTCGAGCGCACGGCTCGAACCCCCCTAGGCACGGCCCTGGTTATACTCGGTGATAACTTGATCCCTCGAAACAGTTGACAAAAGGTGCTTGGACATGATACCTAAATCTGTACATTTTTATTTAGAGATAAGTCCATATTACCCTCATTAACTATTGTCTTTGTATACAAAACACTTAACTTATAAATCAGACATTCACCCCATTATCTTTTAAAACCGTTTAATTTAGCCCATCAGACCGGGGTGGTTTCACCTGGCAAGTCCAGTAAAAATAATTACTCATTTGTTTATGATATATTTGTCAGTTTTAAATGAAAGTAGGTGTAGATGTACATTGACAATTAATTTTAAAGCAAGATTTTAAAATAACTATTATTACCGTATTTTGAATTGTGAATATAAGTACATAATTTTTAAATCAAAACTAATAATTATTTGTGTTTAAAACATCTGTAGGCAAGAATATTAGTACCTTCGTCCTCTTTCTGAATTTTCTCTTGTATCGTATTTAATTAGAATCTGGCGATTTTCTTCGATAACCTTGTGAAAAATGTCTTGAGTGATCGATTATTACATTCTTCCTCTTTCTGCATTTAGTAGAGGTTGAAATGTCACCTCTTCTGAAATTGTCATTGTACCGTATTTAATTAGAATCTGGCAATAGCTTTTCTTCAATAATCTTGTGAAAAATGTCGGGAGTGATCGATTACCATTGGCAGCAAGGTATCAACCAAAACTGAATTCGCATCAAACTGCAGCGAATAGCACAGAATAAATGAACAAAACGATACATAGATAAAGACAACAAGGCACTGGCAGGTGTAGTACTATAACATAATCTTTTACTCAATATACTGGAGTAAATCATATAGGATTGATCAGGCCACTTAGGACCTGCACAAACCGGCAGATGATCTGGCCGAGAAGAAGGCTGGGACCTGCTGTTAAAGTTCTCTACATGTCCAAAAGAGAAGACCAAGTCAATACGCCACGGACGATGAAGAGGAAGGCTCCGCAGACAGATGACACAACTCATGCTATGGCAAAATATTGTCCCTAAAATATAAACACGGATGTCACTTATGTTTATGGGGGGAGCTACGCATATGGATATTCACATAGGGTACTTTCAGGCAACGGTTAGATTCTGGGGCATAATAAGTTGAGGCTCCCATCCAACGGATAGATAGGAGTGATAGCTAGGGACAATTTCAAAAGCCAAATTATTACTCCCATTTATCAGCCACAAAGACTCCCTTATAGCCTCAATGTGGTGTCTGCAGTCGCTCCAGGAGCTCCAGATTTCACCTTCTCAGCTAGGAAATTGTCACAATCTGCTCCCTTCACAGTGAATTCCATCAGAAGTTCCTCAAACAATCTCTTCAGCGAGCTTCTAAATCTCACAGAGCAGCTCTTGTCACCCTCATCAACATCCTGCACCCCATTTCCAACAAGACATCCAACTTGGGCACCGTCCAGGTAGGCTCTGCAAGCTACGAGGATGCTGTGGCCATACTTGTGGAAATGGCCAGCAATAAAACCCACAAAATGCTGCAGAAAATGAATCCATATTAAATTTGAAGGTGCCAGGTTTGGATCTGAAATAACATACAGCTAAACAACAAATGTTTTTCTGTAAAAGGGCCACATCAGTAAGTTAAATTGTTCATTAGATGTCTAGATATCTATCTTAGTGGGGAATTCGATGGCATGCAATCACAAAACAATAGTTTCATAATCCCTCCATTTCTTTTGTTATGGTGTATTTTGGTTAAGTATGGAGATTAAGGAAGCCATGAAGACAAGGACTAGTTGAAGGAAATTGACTATGGTAACTACATTGTTAATGTCTTCAAAATAATTGAGAATACTTAGTGTAAGTGTTTACTGATTAACATGAAGAAATGAACATATAAAGACAAAAGACAAAGAGAACATCAATAAATTTGAATGTGTGCTCATATTTTGAAAGGAGATTGCAAAAGTAATATGCCTATAAATGAAGTATTGACTAAATAAGAGAGATTTTACACATGTCTACATATCTATCACAGGAGTCAAAAGGCAGCTATTAAGTATTAACTTGACATGGTTACATTTTTGATTTCCAAAAGATTTAGTATTACTCCCTCCAGTCACCAAAATATGTTATTTTCAACATGTTTCAAGTCAAACTTTAAAAACTTTGAACACCAATATCTTAATAATAAATATTTAGATTGAATGTATGAAACTCATACATGTAGAATTGCCTCAAAAGGTACTTTCATAATATTATAATTTTATAAGATTTTTGAAATGTTTTGCATTAGAAATTAGTGGTCAAAACTGCATTTTTGAAGACCATGACGATGTCCAAAACAACATCTTTTGCGAACAGGGGGAGAACTATGGAAAAAGTAACTGCTTTCATGTCTAGGATAACAGAGCCATTTCCATACCTTTGGTGGATTTCGCAGAGAATACAGCATCGTCCTGCAGGACAGAAGGAAAGTATCTTCATTATAAGTTAAGGATTTCTTCTCCCCATAAGGTGTATTAGCATGCATGGCATATCCAGGCTCATTGAAATAAGGTTTGGCATTCAAAACCAAAGCCTGAATAGAAACCAGGACTTGCAGCATGGTTGAATTGGATGGGTTCCACTTCTCACATCCGGTACCAGACCAGGTGTTTAAGAGGCTAAGGCACACCTTCCCGCAAGCATACAAGTTTGGATTAAGCCGCAACCCACCAGATCGGTAGTTCACCATCTGCATAGAATCAATAATTATTGCACGATACTAAAAAGCAGGCAGAAATATGGTTGATGGAAATGAAATAAAAAATATTACTGGAGGTACACTCGGATAATGAGGAGGGAAGTAAATGTCAAAGAAGAAGAGCCCATCATGATAGGGAGTCCCTGCTGGTCCCATTATAACAGCTCTAAGCAAGTCCATTCTATCCTCGTATGCCCTCACAAATATATTATCTGTTCAATTTGGAGGGAAACCCAACATAAATAATCATAAAAGATCTGCATGAGCATAGTATCTTCCAATGGCAAGATGGCAACACTCATGATACTTAGCATATCACTAGTACCAATAATTGTACATAGAAAAAATGAGCACAAGGAATAGAACTACCTGGTAAATCTTTTTCTAGAACCTTCCACTCATGCTGAATACGCTTTGCCCAGTCTTTTGAAGGCTGTCAACAGGAAAACTTAGTACAGAACTTATAAGACAAAGGGTAGATGGAGAGTACAAAATCCATTACCTTTTTCACTACCTGAACCTTTCTTAACTCTGGCTTTGAATAATAATGATCCTCATGATCATCAACAGTATCAAATTGCTTAAATGAATCATAGTTCTCATCAACCTTTTCATCTAAAATGTTGACAGGTTGTTCTTATTTGGCATCTCTGAAGCAGTCTTCTGCAGCCATGGTAAAGGAGCCTCCACACCAGGCGGAATATCCAAGTCATCAAACTTGGCAGCCAAACTAAAGTTATACTCACCTTCATACACGTCACTTTCATAATCATAATCATCATACTCATCTTCATCATAAGCATATTCTTCTTCAAATGCATCATAAGTGTAGTCGTCAGAATTGTTGTAAACTGTGGTGTCTTGAAATATTTTCAGGCCACCAAATAATATATCAGGATTTTTTGAAGCATAGGTACTTGGGCCAGCAATTTCACCAGCCAAACTACTCTGGAGTTCCCACAGAAAATAAGTTAGTGTGACATGGTATAAGACAAAACAACATAAAACAACACACATGAGGAAACTGGCCTTTGTCTGCTTTAGCCAGTCTATAGGATATCCAACAGCTTGCTTATTCTTATCAACTGATGATTTTCCACCAAAATTCATGACTCCATCAGGACCGTCATCGGCATCAAGTTCAATTACTTCATGTGGAACAACCTATTAAGTGAACAAGAAAATTCA
This sequence comes from Zizania palustris, assembly GCA_019279435.1. Lineage (NCBI taxonomy): Eukaryota > Viridiplantae > Streptophyta > Magnoliopsida > Poales > Poaceae > Zizania > Zizania palustris. The sequence continues at coordinate 62,583,051 of JAAALK010000284.1, read as the reverse complement.
AACCCGCCATTTTATATAACAATAACACCTTATTATGAAATGTTGAAGGAACATAACTGTTCCTATACAGGAATCGTGGTGGCTGAGAACCAGAAAAGACAAGGCAGTGCTGAATTCATAGAATAAAGCTGGTGTGGTAATGCTATGGTTTCCTCTTGGATTCCTTGCTAGCTCATGTAATAGTTAAGGGTTTTAAGTTTGAACTGTTTTGTTTTCTAACAATGGTATCAGCCTTTTCCCTTTGGTTTGAAATTATCTGTATTGAAACAAAAAAGGTCCAGCAACACCAGATAAACAAATTTCATGTGAGGTATCTCTACATTAACCAAAAGTTTAAAATCAGATAATACCTAAAACAGAACCCTAGAGGCACAGAGAAGACATCAAAGAATTGAATAATCAAATGGCATGTGCCTTCAGTTTCTAGTCTCCAGTACCAACATCACATGCCACCCCTAGATTAACTATGAAGTTCTAAAACAGAATGATTAACTAAGACAGAAACCTAGTGTCACCGGCAAGGATTTCCACGGAATTGATAGGAACTAATATCACCGGCAAGGGTTTCCACGGAATTGGTAGATACTAATCGTTTCAAACTATATTTAAAAGATGTAGATGGTCGAGGGCCTGGATCTCTCCGTCGCAGCAGCGCCGTAACGGTGAAGAGGCAGGCATACAAGAAAGCAATAGCCAAACTGAATACTCAACGACCTAAACCCTCGGCCATGCTCTGTTTATATAGTACAAAGTCCCCTGATCTAACAACTAACAAACCAATCCAACTCAAATCTGATTACAAATTTACAATACTTCTAATAACTAACAAACCAATCCTAATCTGATTACAATACTTAGCCATTAAGACTCCTAACCAAAATCTGATATTTAACAGTACCCGCGGTACTGTTCACAGGCTGGAGGGCCTGGGCTTGGCCCACTTCCTACCCGTGACATTTCTCCCCCCCCCCCTAAACACGCTCGAGCTGCAGCGTCATCGTCCTCGCCGTCATCCACCACCTCGATTGTGAAGATATGCTTGCGCTGCAACTTGTGGCCGCTTGTAAACCGCTCATCGCAATGGAAACACTTCCCCTCCTTTCGGCGCTGTTCAATTTCCTCCGGTGAGAGACGAATGGTGATGGATGGCGCCTTGTTGACCGAAGCTGTCGAGGATGTAGCAAGCTCTGGTGAAGTCGGCTCTGGCGACGGAGGGTTTGGTTTCTTGGAGGAGCAGCTTGGAGCTCGTGATTGCGTCGCTTGGCCGGTATCCCGTGATGTGTTGCACTGCTCATAGGCCCTTGCAAACACGATGGCGTCGTCCAACGTTGAAGGTTGTTGGAGAGCAACATCAGTACGAAGATGATCGCCCAGCCCGGTGATGAATAGTTGAATCTGATGAGCCTCCGTCAGTGATGTGTCGCAGCAGGAGGAGGGCGATGAAGCGCTTGCAGAAGTCGTCGATGGTCCCGATTCGCCGGAGCATGGCCAACTCGCCGATCGGACTGTCCGTGAGGGGCAGCCCAAAGCGCGCGTTGACCAACTGAGCAAATTGTGACCACGTTGGATGCCCACCGTTGAGTTCCATCCGGTGAAACCACAGTTGGGCATCATCGAGGAGGTAGAACGCCGTGAATGCCACCCTCTAGTGATTCGGTGTACGGCGGACGTGGAAGTACCGCTCACATCGGTTGAGCCAAGGTAGCGGGTCACCGTTGCCATCAAACTTGGAAAATTTGAGTTTGTGGGCGGTCAGCACAACATCACGGATTTGGTCTTCTCCGTCCCTGTCTCTGAACCAGTGAGGGTTCTGGCGCCCCCTCCCTGGTGGCGCGGCAACAGGTCCCCCTGGCTGCCGTTATCGTCAGTGGAGGCTCGACGAAGGTGTTTCCGCCCTCCTCTCTGGTGGCGCAGTGGCGGCTCTCCCAAGTTGTCGTCCTCGTCGCTGTCGGCTCAACGGCGGCTCTACCATCCTCCTCCCTAGCGACGCGGCGGCAGATCTGGGCTCTTGGTCGTCGTCCTCGTCGCTGTTGGCTCGACGGCGGCTCTGCCATACTCCTCCTTGGTAACGCGGCGGCAAAGTTGGGCTCTGCCGCCCTCCCTGGCAGCGCAGCGGCGGGTCTGGGCTCTGCCGCCCTCCTCCCTGGCAGCGCGTCGGCGGAACTAGGCTCTGTCGCCCTCCTCCCTAGTGGCGCGGTGACGGATCTGGGCTCTGCCACCCTCCTCCCTAGCGGTGGTGGCGACAAGATCTGGTCCCAGGTCATCATCGTCGTCGGTAGCTTGGCTAGGGTCTTGCCACCCCCCTCCCTGGTGGCGAGGCTGCGGGTCTTCTTGGCCGCCGTTGTTGCCGATGCTGGCTGTCGAGGCACTCCATGCTCCGGCTACATTGCTGCCAGGATGGTGTTGTGCCGCCTCGAGTCGACCAACTGCCGTGTGTAACTCTTGTTGTTGCTGATCATGGGCGCAAACTGTTTCCTCAAGCATGGTCACCTTCTTCCTGAAGCGGTAGGAGTTTCTGTACTTTCTCGTCGAGACTGTCCAAGCGCTTCATGTTGGCCTGCAGTGCGATCTCAATCGGATTGCCGATGTTGAGATCAAATTGCGTACTCATGGTGACGGAAGCGGAACCTAAGTCTCCTGATACCAAGTTGTCACCGGTAGGGGTTTCCAAAGAATTGGTAGGTACTAATCGTCTCAAACTATATTTAAAAGATGTAGATGATCGAGGGCCTGGACCTCTCCGTCGCGGCGGCAGCGTTGCAGGCTTGCAGCAACGCGGCAAAGAGGTGGGGTTACAAGGCAATAGCCAAACTGAATACTCGACGACCTAAACACTCGGTCAGGCTCTGTTTATATAGTACAGAGTCCTCGGATATAACTAATAGACCAATCCAACTCTAATCTAATTACAATACTTCTAACAACTAACAAACCAATCCTAATCTGATTACAATACTTAGCCATTAAGACTCCTAACCAAAATTTGATATTTAACTATTTTATCTGCTACAACACCGCGGTACTGTTCACGTGAACAGTACCTGCGGTACTCTTCACGGGCTGGAGAGCCTAGGCCTGGCCCACTTCCTACATGTGACAACTAACCTTCTTAATTTATAGCAAAAGTGGGTAGATGGTCGAAGGGCCTAGACCTCTCCGTCGTGGCGGCACCGTTGCAGCGACGCGGCGAAGAGGCAGGGATACAGGGATACAAGGAGGCAAAGCCTAATCTGAATACTCGACAATCTAAACCCCAACATTGGTCCTGTTTATATAGACAGGACCATGCCTCTTTGATTGATCTAATATGCTACCTCTAAACAGACTGCATCTAAATAGAATTATCATAACAGAACTAAACTAAATTATTCTAACAGAACTAAACTGACTTAGACTCTTTAACAGATTGCTATCATGTGAATAGTACCGCACGGTGCTCATAGGCAGCTCATGACACTCCCCCCCCCCTAAAAAAACGCAGCTCATCCTCGAGCTGAGAATCTGGCGACACAAGAGAGACCAACAGTGCCATGCAGGGACACGACACCACGTGGGGACACCATTCTGGTTGGAGAAACGTGGCATCCGACGGGAACAGCCACGACAGTCGGCAGCACCTCTCCACATGGGGAAGCAACAACCCACGCAATGGCCAACGGCGGTGGCATGCCGTGTAGTGAAACGGCGACCAACAGCAGTGTCGCGCCATGCAGGGATCTGCGGTGGGCCCATGGAGGGGTTGGACGGCGACATTGTAGCCGCGGCCCAACTCCTTGGCGGAGTCGAAGGTGCCCAACCAGATCAGGGTCATCTTCATCGGGTCTCGAATCTTGGCGGCATAGCACCCCGACGACCACATCCGCGCGTCGAGGTGCCAGATCTCCGGCGTCAGCTTTAGCTGCTTAACTCCGACATCACAGGTTGTGTCTCAAAGGCGAAGGCAGAGGTGACCCACAACAGAGGGAGCTTGGCTAGGGCTTTGCTAGTGGCGGCGTCTCCCTTCCCTCCTCCCACTTGTACTCAAGCACGCCTACGAGCTGCTTCGCGTCAGCTTCCACCTTGAGGACCTTCTCCTCTAGCACAGTGACCCTCTCCTCCAAGGATTGGATTGGTTGCAGCTTCTCCTCGATGGCATTCAGGCACTTCATGATGGCCGATTGCTGATGGAGAACTGCCTTCAAAATTTCTTCAATTCTCGTCCGTGACCCAGTGGTGGATAGTGAACTCATGGCAGCAGAAAAAGAACCTGAGGGCTCTAATACCAAGTTGCCACTGGCAGGGACTTCCACGGGATTGGTAGGAACTAACCTTCTTAATTGATAACAAAAGTGGGTAGATGGTCAAGGGCCTAGACCTCTCCGTTGCGTCGGCGCCGTTGTGGACGACGCGGCAAAGAAGCAGGGATACAGGGAGGCAAAGCCTAATCTGAATACTCGACAATCTAAACCACTAGACTGGTCCTGTTTATATAGACAGGACCAGACCTCTATGATTGATCTAATCTGCTGCCTCTAAATACACTGCATCTAAACAGAATTATCCTAACAGAACTAAACTGAATTATTCTAACAGAACTAAACTGACTCAGACTCTTTAACAGATTGTTACAGTACCGGCGGTACTGTTCACAGGCGGCCCATGACACCTAGTAGCAGAGAGAGACATCAGATAATTGAACAATTAACCCAACAGACTGACACCAAATGATCAATTTAGTCTAACTGTAAACAATCTGGCAACTAAAATCACAGTAAAGCATGACTCAACTTTTCACCAGACCATCACCAACAATGATTTTTACTCAACCAGTACAGTAGATGATTACCACTCCCAACCCTAAACCAAAATGTCACATCCTCCATTTCCATCAACATTACTAGTTACTCCATCAGGAACCAGAATTCAACAGCTTGAAATCCATAGCTATAAATGGCAGAACAAGTTGTCATGCTAGACAGCTGCGTTGCACAGATACTTCGCCCAGCCCACGTTCTCGTATCCGATACGTATGTGATACGTCAATACACCAATATGCTGCCGATGCCTGTATCGGAAGTGTATCAAATATTAAAGATTAAAAATAAATTGAAATAATTCCCGATACTTTCCTAATACATCTACGATACCCCGATACTTCTGCAACTCAGTAAAATCCCAGCTCAATTACACAAACCCTAACTCTCCACCTCATCTCACCCAGCACATGGCACCTCCAAACGCACGCCACGTAGAAGAAGGATCCACCACCCGTCGGTGCCGGTGCCGCCGCATGCCACTGCCAGCAATGCCTCCACCACCACCCTACCGCTGCTGTTGGAGCTAGAAATACAATCAACAGCAAACCAGAAGATTTGCACCAACGAAGTAGCAACAATTGGTTGAAACACACGCAACACAAGAGAAAGAAAGTATTATGCTGCCCCTCATCGTTGCAGCCGTTTCATTGATGCATATATATAGGAAACAACATGCAAGTCCTCAACACCCACTAACACCAGCGCCCACTACCACCAGAAAATGCTGCATGTCTTGGCTAACTCCCCACGCAAGTATTTCCTGCATGGCTGACTCCATAACCACCTGCATGCACTCATCTCCTGGCTAGCAATCAGCTCACTAGTCAGTACTCACTTCTGATTTGCCCACAACGCCATGCAGCATGCACTCTTCTACCCTGGGTTATCCTATTACATCATAAGCTAACACATGCTAAACAGTAGACAGTCCAGATTGCTTTTCTCCTGCCTAGTTTATCAGGCATGAAAAGATAATCAAACCATCATAAAATCACAATATTGCAATCAATAAACTACATCCCACGAATCACAATACAAAAACCACAAACTCCACTTGATATTCAACATTGAAACGCAAAAACTATATCAAAATTAAACATACCAAACTGCCAGTCTGCCACTTCCAATCCACCACAACTATTTCCTGGCACAATCAGATATCATCAGCCCAAACAATTGTAACACAATTTACTAGCAAGACAGCAAGACCATTAGTCATCGGTCAAGACAATTCCCACACTATGTAGAGCAATGGATAAAGGTTGTGCCGATAGCACAATCTGGAATCAGCACGTAAACAATATAAAAATATCACACAACCCTTCAACTACAATCCGAGGTTGATCAGAAAACCACATCAATCATATCAATCAATCAATCATGTGTATCCGTCGCCTACGGTTTCCAATTCCAACATCACCAAGAAATCATGAACCGCATAAACAAAGGAGGGGCGGCTCCCCACATCACCTGACTCCGCTTCCGCTTCTGGTGGCAGGAGACTCCACCCCCCGGCCGCGGCTGCAGCGGCTGCCGGCGACAGCTCGACCACGTCGGGATCATCGAACGACGAGCTCCCCGCGCCGCAAAGGTATCCCCTGCCGGAGAAATCGCACCAACCACGACCGCGTCAAAACTTTATGGAAAGCGCGGAACGGAACAAAGAGAGTGTGCGGCCGATCAGATCGGCGGCGAGGAATTCACTTGGAGGCGTGCGTCGCCATCGATGGCGCGTCCAATGCGATCGCCCTCAATCGCCGGCCGTGGCCGTTAGGGTTCCGGCGACGTGGGCAGGCACCAGGAGAAGAGAGGATAGGAGAAGGGGGGAGGGGATGGGGAATGGGATTATGGGACGGGGGGGAGGGGAGGGGTTTGGGTGCGGGTGGGCTGGGTGGAGAAAATCGGGAAATTAGCTGTGCAGGTTGGTGGGGAAAAGTTGGGAGGGATTCAAATGAAAAGTAAGCACACGAGTGATTTTGTGGGAAAAAAACTCTGAAAAGTGGGCCCCTACATAAGGATTTTGGCTGATACGTGGCATGCGTCATAGCTCATGGCACGTCAAATAGCCCTACATTAGGACGGACTTGGATTAGAAAATATCTGAATTATCATATTCATATCTAAATAATTGTAAATATGATTATTTGAATTTCGTTTAACAAATATCTCTACTAATATAAAGCACCAATTTAGTCGTGCTTCATCCGTCTGTAGCTTCCTTCCCCACACGTGCGGTGCGCGCAATGCCCCACTCCCACACGCAGCTCGCGACCGTCTCCTCCCCACACAGCGAGTGGCCTCCTCCTCTTCGCACGCACCCATGTCCCATTGTCGCACTTCCCGTGTCCTGTCGCTAGGGCTGGCAGTTTGGCTCGCGGCTTGCGAGCCAGCTCAGACTCAGCTCACCGCCAGCCAGCTTAGGCTCGATCGAGCTGAGCTGAGACTGTCTCGGCTCGCAGCCTTAGTGAGCCGAACTTGAGCTAGACATCTTGGCTCGGCAAATGACCATTGCCGGAGTACTCCCCTCTCCCCGCCGACGCCACCAAAGTGATCCCCATCGCCTCCTCGACCTCAGGACACTACTTCGCTCGAGCCCATTGCCGCTGGAACGCCAGTCGCCGACGAGGACCCGAGGGTTCGCCGCTGCCCCGCACGTCGCCGGCCTCGTCCAGTCGACCTCGAGCCTCGCCGACGGTACCATCAGGACCCCCTCACTATTCTCATCACATTTTCAGGCTTAGATCGAACGTTAGGCCACTACAGCCGCCGCTAGGTCCCTCGCCGTACTCGGTCGTTGCTGGAGGAGACGACCAGCACAATAGTTATATTGTGTCATGTCAGATTTGATCTCGACCGTGCGATCCTGATCGGACAGCGGAGAATATATCCCCTCGGGATTTAATATGGGCCGTCTGATCTAGTCGAAGGGGTATCGTCTAATCTCAGCCATCGATTTCTATTTAAAACCCCCTCACGTACTGTGGCCACCAGATCTCAATCCAACGGTGATCTGCGCTTCGACTCACAGCACAGTGCGTTGGTTCATGGTGAACCCAGTCCACCGTGGACCGAAGACTGAATTATGATTTAAATTAAATTCCATAAATTAGTTTAAACTTTAAAAATTTATAACTTGCTCAAATTAATTCCAAATTTGACCATTCAAATTTCAGAAAGTTTATCTTTTTATTCTCTTCCTGTTCATCCAATAAAATTTATATTTTTACACTGGATATTTTATATTATTTAATTGGGATTAAAATAAAATTGAAGAAGTGAATTCCTAACTTCAAAAATTCATAACTCCATGAAATTGACTCTAAAAATTACCATTAAAATTTTAGAAAAATGTCTTTTTGATGTCTGCAGATTCATCCAGTAAAATTTTTGTGTTTATACTGAACATTTTACATTGTTTTATTAGAGAATAAAGTAGAAATCAATTTATACATTCAAAAATCCATAACTCCCTTAAATTAATTCTAAAAACCCCTATTTTAATTTCAGAGGCTTTACATTTTATCCCCTTCAATTTGACTCAATAAAATTTATATGATTGTGTTGTGATTTTATATTGTTTTGATTGATTGTTATTTCTCGATTTGCGTACCGAGAAGATTATGACGTCGTCGAAGGGCTGGAATACTTTCCCGAAGCTCACCCTTCTACTTTCGCTGAATAAGGCAAGTCACCAACCCCATTTTGAGCATATTGAGCCCTGTTTTCAATTAAATATCGTTAAAACTCATAGGTTATATTTGCATTAGTCAAATGGATAACCCTACATTATAATTATTGAAACCCTGACCTTGATGTGCAAACCCAATCCATGTTATCTAGCTTGAATTCCTTGTCACCAGTATACTTATTAATATTAGAAGTGTCCAATGTATCGACACAACTGCTACAGGCTTAAAAACGAGTCGTAGGTACTTGTATTATGATATATAATCCCCTATGTCTCTCACCCTTGGTATTATGTTGGTCTTGGAATTGGTTTGATAAGTTAGCATGGTGGGTTCCGGGTATAAGCGATGGCATTGGTTAGTCACACCTGGGGCACTATAAGGACCGGTCTGTGGGATTCGTCGCAAAGCACTTCCGTACCAACCACAAGTCTAGTGAGTAAGTCTTAACTAGAGGTATGGATCGTTCCAACCTGAGACACTATGTGGAGAGGGGCAAGTAACTTACGGGTGGCTTGGGCCATGTGGCACAAAAGGGGGCGTGACGTTGGTCCGGTGCGCCGGCACGCCGGCAAAACCTATAGTGTGTGTCATTGAGTTTGAGCGGTTCATGCTAATGGTTTCGACATAAGTTCCTGTGACTTGGGTCATTTGACACACTGCGGTGTGTGGGAATGAGTGCCTTGTGGGTACAGTGGTACACCTCTGATCATAGTTAAATCTTTTCAAAATGCCGAGCCCACGGTCAAGGGCGAGTGGAGTGACATCCCATAGTTAGTCTATGTTTGAGAAGTGTTGCATGATTGATTGGACATGTAAGGACTATTGAGCGAGGAGGGCTGACTGTACTCCTCGAGTTAGAAGATGTTGCATCATCCATGATTTAAATATTTGGTATGAATAAACCTGACTCACATTAAAGGCTGCAAGATAAAAATGTACGTTTTTCCGCACTTTAAACCATTACCTCCCTTTGTTATTACCATGCATTATTATTGCATTTTCTTGGTGGCTTGTTGAGTACGTTTGTACTCACCCATTAGAAAATCACTTCAGAGGCGTACTACGATGAGGATGGTCTGGAGTAGCGACCTAGTCAAGGAAGCGACCATCGAGAAGATGTTCATCGAGTTTATTATTTGCATAGTTTCTATTATTTTAACCTTTGTGTAATAATGTGGTCTGAGAGCCACGAATGTTTGACGTATGTGCGTCGTCGTGTGATGAACATCTTGTGATTATTGATTTTCTATGGAATTTCAATAAAGTCCGGGTTTTATTAAATCCGGGCGCTACAAGATGGTATCAGAGCTGACTTGACTGTAGGAAGCTAAACCTGATCTGCCCGACACCTAGCTTTATAAAGGAATCTATTTCGTAAAACTATACTTCATATTTTTCTCCACTCCCTTACTTTTTAAACTTTGCCTTATTTGTAGATGTCAGGCCATCACGTGTACATGTACCTTCGGAACCACAACAGATTCGTCCACGAGCTTCGGATGCTCGTGACTTTCCTCGGGTTCGTCCACGAGCCCTAGTTCCATGGACTCTACCTAGATGAGTTCGCGGGTGCTTGCGACGTCACCATCACCATCCGTTCCTCAGGAGAACACCCTCCCTTCCTCACATCCGCGATCGGAGGCCCAACCTTCGAGGTGGCATGTCAACACGTAGCTTTTCAGGCTCTCACTGAGTTGAGATTGATGTACGATGTCTAGCTCCAAGACACTTCCTCCCGCTTCATGCCGATGCGCACCCTGGGAGCCAACCACAGCATCTACTTCAACATTGTTTTGGACCGCGACAATGTCATAGCTAGGAGCACTCGCCTGCTTCAGGCCATGGACCACCTTCACATGGAAGTCGTTCTTGAAGCCGACGATCAGCAAGCCACTATCAACTTCTATCGTCAGCAAGCCAAGAGAATGGGGAGTTACAACGCAAAGTCATCGAGCTACTGATAGAGTGCCACCGAAAATGCCGAACTCTGACGACAAATTCAAGAACTCAAGAAAGATATTGAAGAGTTGGCACCATCACCCCTCGCAGGAAGAAGGCTATCAGGAAGCCCACACCTCGACCTAAGCAGGTCACCCCACCACACTCTGGACATCCCTCCACCAGCACCGCCGCTCCAGGACCGGTCATCACCGCAGACTCCATGATAGAAAACTTCATCGAGTCTAGTGTTCCCCGAGACATCCATGGGTCAGAGAGCACTGAGACTGCCTCTGATGATGAGAAGTAGTCGCTAGACATCGTATGTTTGTTTTTCTTGTTTGTGATATCATCCATAAGCGACTTGTGCTATGGGTGAGATAGAAAATAAGAGCTGAATTGTAATGAATTTCATATCACATTTAATAAAGAAAACTGTGAGATATTTTGAGTATAATTTTCTAAACCTCCTCTTATGATTTTGGGAAAATTTCATCGTCAGAATGGCCGATGAGCAGAACCCGTCCTCCACCCCCAACCTACCAAGCCACGTGGTGTCCAATGGAGGAGTATCAGGGTAACGCCAGACCGGGACACCTGTTGCCAACATCCCTACCTTGGCCGAGATGATGGTCAATCAAAATCAACTCATCACTGGGCTGTTGGCGCAGATGCAGCAGCAACATGCCCACATGCATGAGTAGCAGGCTCAAATAAACCGTCTGTAGCAACAACACCACTTGGAGTTACCTCTACGCCCTTAAGCCCCCACACCGGCCCCCCGCCACCCAACTATCAGAATTCCCACGAGTGTGACCTTCCACCTTCTCGAGTACGACCAACACCAAGGAGGCAGGGGATTGGTTGAGGACTGATCGGAAATAAGTTGGACCTCCTCCCATGCTCCGACTCAGAGCGAGTGGCCTTCTGTAACACCCCAAATTTTCAAAGGAAATAAAAATATAATTAATCTAATTTCCTAGAATTGATTATTTTGGAAATACCTTTAATGACTGCCTTAATCTTTTTTAACTAGAACCTAGAAGAAATGACCAAACCAGGAGCTAGAAAAATTTGTATATAATCCCAAGACCAAGATATATTTTTGAGAATTTTTACAAATTTTTATCACCCATGGAAGTAGCCCAAATATTTTAAATCGATTTTTGTAATTATTTTTATTCAGGAAGGCTTTTAAACAAGTAACGGGCCTCTCCCTCCTTTTCTCTCTCTCTCCGGCCAGGCCCAGCCCGTTACCCCCGCGCGCCTCAGACTGACACCCGGGTCCCTCTCGTCAGAGACCCCCTCTCTCCGCGCACGCGCGCCCGACGCCCCGGCCCCACCTGTCGGCGCCAACCGAACCCCTCGCAGCCCTTCCGCTCGACCCCACCCGTCAGTCGCCCGTTGCCTCACCCGTGCCCACTGACCGCCTTGGCCCACCTGTCGGTTCCGTCTTCCCCACAAGATCCGCCCCAAATCGCCCCCTCCCTCCTCACCGGCCGACACCTTAACGCGCCTCGGATCCATTGCCGCTGACCCCCTCCCCTCAAATTGAGCCCGGCGTTAAGTCGCCCGATCCTCGGCGACCGTTTCCCCTTTTTAATTCAGCCGAATCGCGTCCCAGTTCAGTGAACCCCTTTTTGCAACCGAGCTCGCCGGCGTTTAAAACCGCGTTTACTCCGGTCTCCCCCGATTACACCCCCCTGCCCCCGCCGGTGCCTCTATTTAAACCCTACGCCTCCATCGCGTCCAGCCCCCATGCCAATTCGCACTGAGAACAAACAGAGCGCTCGCACTTCAGCTCTTAACGTAGTTCCGCCGCCCTCATTCCAGCCATCACTCGCCGTCGCTGGAGTCTCCCTCCGTCCTCGATGACCGCACCACCGTGACCATAGCGACCATCCCAACCTCAGCCACCGCTCCATCGCCGACGAACCCCGCCGGAACGCCATCGCCGACGAGGACCCGAATGCCTTCGCCACCCTCGCTCGTCGCCGACCACGCTCCGATGACCCCAAGTCCCTCCGATGGTACCCTCTTGACCCCCGTAGTGTCCTGGTTCCGTTTTAGCCATTAGAACTGACCGCCGTAGCCCGCCGTGGCCGCTGTACCCTCGCCGTCACCGGAGAAGACGACCGGCATGGGTCGAGTACCCGTGCCGTGTCGGATCTAATCTCGGCCGTGCGATCCCGATCTAACGGTACCGATTAAGTCCCCTGTGTGGTTTAATCTGCGTCGTCGGATCTGAGCGAAGGGATACATTTTAATCTCGTGCGTCCGATAGTTTTAAAAACCCGCGATGGATTTGGGCCATCCATCGCGTACCGATTCGATGTTTTAATCTTGGCCGTCCACGATAACTTAACTCCTCTGCCTCGCCCGTGACCGCCCGATCATGATCCAACGGTGGATCTCGATCCGGCGCACGCGCACAGTGCACGGGTTCACCGTGAGCCTGGCTCACCGTGGACCGGCGGCTGTTTTAGATTTAATTTAAATCTCAGAAATGGTTTTAAACTTCTAAAATTCATATCTGGCGCATTTGAACTCCAAAAATTATCATTTCAATTCCAGAAATTTTGTAATTTTATTCTCTACACGTTAGTACAATAAAAACAGTATGTTTACTTTGAATATTTCATTCTTATTTATTAAAGTATTCAAATGCCCTTAGGTTAAAATGCAAACTTTATTATTTAAATTTCAGTAACATTTATATTTATTCATTTTTTGTTAATATAATGAAACCACCAAGTTTTCTCTGAACCTCTTATGTTAAATTAGTTAGAAAACTTAAAATGAGATTATTTCACCATTAAAATCCCTTTTATAAAAGGCAATGTCTCTTTATATTTCATTTTAAAATTATCCCTAACATGAATTTTAGAAACTTAACACCTTTACTTTCCTTAAGTTAACCCAAACAAAACCTTTAAGCTTGTTGAGTGATTTTTATATTGTTTATTGAGTGTTGTGTTTATTATTCATGTTAAAAAGATTACGCCGCCGCCGAGGAGCCGGAATACTTCCCGGAAGTTCCTCCCTCCCCATTCGCTGAGCAAGGCAAGTCACTAAACCAATCTTTTGAGCATATTGAACCCATGTTTTATTAAACTATTGCTAAAACACATAGGTTATACATGCATTAGTCAAATGAAACCCTTACAATATATTTATTAGGATCCCCTGACCTTGATGTGCAACCCAAGCCATGCTATCTCGCCTAACCTCCTTGTCACCATATGATTAGTATTATTAGCTAGTGTCCAATGTATTGACACGATTGCTATAGGATTAAAAATGAGTCGTAGCAACTTGGTTCTACTATATGATCCCCGTTATTCTTATCCTTGGAATTCTATCGGTGATGGGTTGTGGTTGTGAGTGAATGCATGGTGGGTTCCGGGTGCAAGCTAGGGCATTGGTCGGTAGCACCCGGGGCACTATAAGGACCGGTCCACGAGATCCGTTGCAATACACTTCCGTACTAAACACAAGTATAATGGGTAAGTCCTAACTAAGGTATGAAGTGTTCCAAACCGAGGCCACCATTTGGAGATGGGTCAAGCAGCAGCTGCGGGTGGCTTGTACCGACGTGGCGCAAAAGGGGGTGCGACGTTAGCCGGGATGCGGCCCGACGCGCCGACGAAACCTAGAGCGGGTGGTTATCGCTTGGAGCATTTCATGCTGAGGTTTTGGCACGAGTTCCCGTGGTATGGGTCATCTCGTTACACTTTGGTGTTTGGGATGAGTGCGTGCCTTGTGGGTACAGTAGTACATCTCTGATCAGAGTCATAAATCTTTTCAAAAAGTCGAGCCCACGGTCAAGGGTGGGTTGCGTGACATCCCACAGTTAGTTCACTTTTGATATGTATGCGCATGATGGTTTGACATGTAAGGACTATTGTGCGAGGAGGTAAAACGTACTCCTCGAGTTAGATGGTATTGTTGATGTTCATGTTTATTATTCCACATGATAAAATTTGACTACACTAAATGCAATAACTGAAAATGTACTTTTCCGCACTTTTAGCCATTATTCTTCCTTTGCTATTATCCTGCATTATTATTGCATTTTGCGGTGGCTTGTTGAGTACTTTTTATACTCATACCCGTTGGACACACCATTCAGAGGATGCCTACTATGAGGATGGTCTGGAGTAGCGACCTAGTCAAGCGGAAAGATCTTGAAGGAGGCATTCGTCGTGCATTCTACTTTTATGATTGTTTTTGTTAAACTCTGATGTAATAAATATGGTCTGCATACCATGAATACTTGTCATATGTACGATTGTCGCATGATGAACCTCTTGTATTATTGATTTTCTTATGAAATTCAATAATGTTCCGATTTCGTTAAATCGGGGCGCCACACCTTCGCTGCCCATCAACTCTAGGGCCCAAAAGCAGAGTGGTGGTATAACTATCGGGAATCCCAACCCAAAGGTCACTTGGTCACCTGGGCAGAATTCTCCACCGCCTTCTGTGCCACCCATGTACTAGATGGGGTCGTGGCCCAGAAGCAGCAAGAATTCCGCGACTTGCAACAGGGAGGCAAGTCGGTCATGGAATACCTCCACGAGTTCAACCGTCTGGCCCGTTATGCGCTAGAGGAAGTCCGCACCGACGCCGCGCATCAGGCCAAGTTCCTCCGGGGACTGAAGGACGAGCTATCCATCCAACTTGTCATCGTGGACTACGCCAACTTCCAATAGTTAGTGAATAAAGCTATCATCCATGAGACAGAGTAGAGCCGGCTGGACCTCAAGAATAGGAAGAGGCCTTCAAGCACAACCAGGGAATCCTTCAGAGGCCCCGCTTCACTCCTCCAACCCATGCACCAAGCCATCACCCTTGTCCTGCCTTTAGGCCATAGTACAACTCCGGAAGTCTGAATACCGGAAAACCCCGTCCAGCTCCACCAGCTCCATCGGTCCCATCGGCGCCGGCCATCAAGGCCAACACTTCGAGGGACCGGAACGGCAAGCCAGTGGTGAGCTTCAACTACCGCAAGGAAGGACAATACTCCCATTAGTGTCCTCACCCCCAAGCAGACCCAAGAAGCCGCTTCCAACCCGACGATCCACGCCCGTGTCAACCACGTCACCGTAGAAGATGCCCAGAAGCCCCGGAAGTCGTCCTCGATATGTTTACTGCCAATTCCATACCCACAGTAATATTGTTTGACTTGAGAGCAACACACTCCTTCATATCTAAGAATTTTGTGAAAATAATGGACTATAAGTACTCCAACTACCTAAACCTTTGGTAATTGCCACCCCCGACAACCAAAATCTAGCCACCCTATTTAGCCCAATCATAAGGATAGAAATCCAAGGGGTATTATTTTGGGCAGACCTGATCCTTATAGATTTCAAGGGCTTAGACCTCATCCTCGGTATGGATTGGTTAATGAAGTAGAAGGGAATGATAGACTGTGCCAGCAAGTCCATCACCGTAACCAACAAGGATGGAATAACCATCACCTTTGAGATGGCTACCCAGGGTCTGAGAAGGACTTCTCTCCACCAAATGGCAGTAGAAGAAGTGCCTGTAGTCTGAGAGTATGCAGACATTTTCCCAGAAGAACTGCCAAGAATGCCACCCAAGAGGGACATCGAATTCAGGATAGAGGTCATCCCAGAAACCACTCCCATCTCCAAACGACCGTACCACATGGCCACAAACGAACTAGCAGAAGTGAAGAGTAACATTGAAGAGCTTGAACATAAAGGTTATATTCGACCGAGTACCTCACCTTGGGGAGCACCAGTCATATTCACCATGAAGAAGGACAATACGAAGAGGATGTGTGTGGATTATAGGGCTCTAAATGATGTAACCATCAAGAACAAGTACACTTTACCACGGATCGATGACTTGTTCGATCATCTCAAGGGAGCCTCAGTCTTTTCTAAGATTGACCTCCAATCTGGCTACCATCAGCTCAAGATCAGAGAAGAGGACATCCCCAAGACTGCCTTCACGTCCCGTTATGGACTATACGAGTATACGATGATGTCTTTCGGTCTCACGAATGCCCTCGCATTCTTCATGAACATGATGAACAATGTCTTCATGGAGTTCTTGGACAAGTTCATTATGGTGTTCATAGACGATATACTCGTCTACTCCAAGACTAAGGGAGAGCATGAAGCCCATCTCCATCTAACCTTGGGAAAGTTACGGGAGCATCAGCTATATGCCAAGTATAGCAAGTGTGAATTCTGGTCATCCAAAGTGAAGTTCTTGGGCATGTCATATCTGCTGGAGGAATAGCCATGGATCTGACCACTATGGAAGCAGTAAGAAACTGGTTGCAACCTCAGAATGTATCGGAGATCCGGAGTTTTCTAGGATTGGTCGGATATTACCGGCGATTCATCAAGAATTTTTCCAAGATCGCCAACCCATGACCAGATTATTACATAAGGAAGTAAAATTCGAATGGACTCCAGCCTGCGAGAAAAGCTTCCAAACCCTCAAGAAGAGACTCGTATCAGCCCTAGTGTTGACACTGCCGGACATCCAAAAATACTTCCATGTCTACTGCGATGCTTCTCGCCTTGGACTAGGGTGTGTTCTCATGCAAGACGGGAAAGTAGTATCATACGCCTCACGACAATTGAGACCGCACGACCTGAACTACCCCATGCATGACTTAGAACTGGCACTAGTAGTCCATGCACTGAAGATATGGAGGCATTACCTTGTGGGTAACATGTGTGAAGTCTTCACCGACCACAAGAGTCTCAAATACATATTGACCCAACCAGATCTGAACCTCAAGTAGAGAAGATGGTTGGAACTGATCAAGGATTATGACTTAGGCATTCATTACCATCCCGGTATGGCAAATGTAGTGGCAGATGCTCTAAGCCTGAAGGGATACTGCAATGCCCTCGTAGTACAAGATCAGGCCCCTCTGCTATATAAAGAGATAGAAAGATTGAACTTAGGGATCACCACTAGGGAGTACCTCGCTGTACTTGAAGCCAGGCCTGTCTTGATGGACCAGATCCGTGAGACGCAGAAGGAAGACCCCGACATAGCTGAGATCTAGAAGAATGTGAGAAGGGGAAAAGCCCCAGGGTTCTCCGAAGATGAAGTTGGCACCGTATGGTTCGAAAACAAGATATGCGTGCCCAATAAGCCCGAGCTGAAGGCTCTCATTCTCAGAGAAGCCCATGAAACCTTGTACTCCATACATCCCAAAAGTACCCATATGTACCAGGACTTGAAAGAGAAATACTGGTGGGTCAGTATGAAGAGAGAAATAGCTGAATATGTGGCAAGGTGTGACACTTGTCAACGAGTCATGACAGAGCACTAGAGACCTACCGGTCTATTACAACCCCTCAAGGTTCCTAAATGGAAGTGGGAAGAAGTAGGGATGGACTTCATCACTGGACTACTTAGGACCTAGGCCGGGTATGATTCCATTTGGGTGATCATTGATCGACTCACCAAGGTGGCTCATTTCATCTTCGTCAAGACAACGTACAGTGGTTCGAAGCTAGTTGAGTTATACATGACTCGGATCGTGTGTTTACACAGGGTTCCAAGGAAGATTGTGTATGACCGAGGTAGTTAGTTTACCTCCAAGTTTTGGAAGAATCTTCAGAAGAGCTCGACACCAAGCTGAACTCAGCACAACGTATCATCTGTAGACCGATGGTCAGACTGAACGGGTAAACCAAGTGTTGGAAGATATGCTTAGGTCCTGTGCCATAGACTTTGGTGGAATGTGGGACAAGAGTTTGCTATATGCAGATTTCTCCTACAACAACAGCTATCAGGTCAGCCTACAGATGTCACAGTTCGAGGCGTTATATGGACATAAGTGTCGAACACCGCTGCTATGGTTTCAAACTGGTGAATCCCAGTTGTTTGGTGCGGACATTATGCGAGAGGTCGAAGCTAAAGTCAAGGTCATCAGGGACCAATTGAAGATAGCCCAATCCCTCCAAAAGAGTTATTCCGACAACTGACGCAAAGATTTAGCCTTTGAGGAAGGCGATTACGTCTATCTTTGAGTCACTCCCCTCTGAGGCACTCAGAGGTTCAACATGAAGGGGAAGTTAGTTCCCCGTTATGTTGGCCCATTTCAGATCATTTGTCGACAAGGAGAGGTTACATACCAGTTAGAGCTACTACCCTCCTTAGCTGGAGTACACGATGTGTTTCACGTCTACCAATTGAAGAAGTATCTTCGAGTACCCATCGAACGAGCAAATCTTCAGCAGCTCGACATCCAAGGAGACTTGACCTATATTGAGAAGCCTGTCCAGATCCTAGAAGTCAAGGAAAGAGTGACCAAAAATCGAGTGGTTCATTTCTGCAAGGTTCAGTGGAATAACTACCTCGCCGAAGAAGCCACCTGGGAAAAAGAGGATGACCTAAAAGCCCAATACCCCGAGCTATTCTAGGGACTTTCCGAATCTTTGGACGAGATTATATGTAAGGGTGATAGGTTTGTAACACCCCAAATTTTAAAGCAATAAAATAAATTCAGAGAAATCATAATTTTTAAGAAAAGATTTATTTTAATTCTCATAAAGTCATAACTGCCTAAATAAGCAGAATCCAGAGAAATAATTCAAATCATGGTCTGAAAAATTTATGTTATGTGGCTGGTTGGCCACGGCGCCGCACCCGCTTCAGACTCTCACCACCTCCAGGATCCATCGAGTCGGCTCGTTGCCAGCCTTATCCGTCGCCCCCTCCCGCACGTGCTCCCCACATGACTCCCTCCTGATCGGTCCTCCCGTGACTTCCCCTCTGTTGGACCGAAAAGGCGACTAGAGGGGGTGAATGGGAGCTTTTAAAATTTCAGGCTAAAACTAGCCTTCTATTTTAATACAGTCTCCTACGGAACAGGCTTCGAACAAATCCTTCGGAGGTCTGGTTCGGAGGTATTTTACAGTTCCGAACCTAGGCTTCGCAAAGAGCAAAAGTCCGAAGATAAGAAGACTTCGCTCACACCTACAAAGCCAAAAACACAACTATGCAAAGAAAGTGCAGGCTTCGCACACAAGGTGCCTTCGAGCAGGCTTCACACTTCACACTTCGCAGGAGTAAGTTTCCCTCTGAGGGCTTTGAACAGATACTCCGCCCTAGCAACTAGTACTAGGCTTCGTAGTTCGAAGGCTAGAAAGCAGACCGAACATACTGTGCTGAGGACCTCGACTAAGGAAGGGAAAACAAGCTTTGAGCCTAACTTTACTTAGTGCTTCGCTAGTAATAGAGAGGGCTTGCCTCTAGTTTACACAGAGTGAACACAACTGAAAAGCAAACAACACTAACACAAACAGCATGCAAACACACTTCGTTAGAGAGGAGACTTGCCCAAAACCCTAGTTGACACAAAACAAAGTGCAGCACAAGGAACTCAACACACGTAGTCCAAAAACAGGAATACAACTTCATGCAATAAATAGAAAACAGAATGTAAATTTCATTGCATGAACAGGGAATACAAAAGACTCACATGATTGTGTACATGGGTTTGGCGACTAGCTCTGGAGTTCTAAAAATGGTTGCTCCAAGTGTTGCATAGACCTAGCCAGCCTTCACTAGATATAGGCACTACTCAGCCATGCGAATAGACTACTTTGCCCCTAGGGTTTACACTGTTTTTGTCTCATCCAGACAAGGGGTTACAAATGGTAGTCTACTTTTCTGGAGGTTTCTTTTGTTATCTTCGCAGAGGAGACAACATCAGCTTTTGCAGAGCAGACACGATCAACCTTTGCACAGTTGGAATCTTCTGAGGCCCCCTTCGCACACGAAGTGTGCAGAAGCTTCGATGATAGGCTTTAAGGCAAGAAGTCGTTCGCTTCACCGAAGACAGTCTTCAATACAGTGACGGTTTTGAGCCAAAGCCGTCAAAGCTCTTGAGCCTTCACGCCATCACTTCCGGAGTGGACCACCATGGCTTCGCAGCTACTCTCAGCTCGAACTCCGTCAGTCCATGTACCGAAGCCATGCATGGCCGAAGTACCTCAATTCAGCCACACTCCGAAGCCCCACCTTTGGAGTACCTTCGCCACCTTCTAAGTCCCTCTGTCCAAGGCCTCCGCATGAAGCATATCCATAAGCACCCCTTCACAGTGTCTCAGCCCTGAGCACACTCTGCGAAGACCCTTATCTAGACCATGCCTTCGATGCACCTTGACTTCCGAGACCTTCATCAGATGTCCCTTCGAGCGCCTCTATCTGGAGCACACATCGAACGCCTTGCCTCAATGCTGAGGACTTTGTCCACCTTACTCCGAAGTCACTCCTTCCGGAACACCCTTCAAAGTGCCTCGCCTCCGAGGACTTTGCATCGGGATACCTTCAGCTTGAGCCACCCTTCGCACTTTCTGCCTTCGCCTAGTGTGCCTTGACCTGAGGTCCGATCTTGACCCCACACAGTCTTCATGACCGAGCTCCTCGCTCACCTGGCATCAAGCCTCCCGCTTGACCCAGGTTCACTCGCTACGAACCGTCTGTCAGCTCCGAAGTCACCTGCACACCACTGACATGTAGACAATTGTTTCCAGTACCTTGGAGACCTCTCTGGTAACAACCTTCGGTACACACTCCAGTGTACCGCCCAAAGTACCAAACCCTTCGGTACAACCATATAATTGTGTTCTGCCGGACCCCTTCGATAGACACACTCCGCTGCATAGCTGTAGCTAGCAATCACCGAACCCTTCGGTAAACACCTCCAAACTCCTTCAGAGGGACCCCTTAGCCTAGAAGAGAACTTGCCAATCACTCATCATAGACTTGAAACCAAGACACATTTCAACTTGGTTTCTCAATCTCCCCCTTGATGAGTGCATTGACAACAAAATTCAAGTTTAAGAAAATTTGAGAATTTCAGCACACAAGTGACCATAAAAACTCAGAAAAGAGCCAAAACATATCACTTGATAAATGGATTTCTATCGACTTGACTCATGAAAAACCATTTGGCACTTGATAAATGGATTTCTATCGACTTGACAAGCAAACCCGCTGGATCTTTTCATGTTTAGCACACAAATTATGGATATTGATTTTTGTTGAGATGGTTGGATAAATCCATGAAAAAACGGTATTGTTTTCAAGTTGCATTTCTGGCATCCAAAGGAAAGGAGTCTAGCTACCCGACAGATAAAAGAGAGCCGATGCAGTTATACACAACATATGCTAAACACTAGACTAAGCAGTGATCAAGTTTTGAATTTCATAAATTAAAGTCATGCTCATTTTGAAGTTAGATATATTAAACAGAGTTGAAAGCATCATGATAATGATAATCATGCAAAGGCATATAACAGCAACTAAGTGCATCAACAAATCATCATAAGGAAGCCCATGCAAAATAATGAAATCATGCTCCCCCTCACAGAATGCCGTAAGGATGACAAATACCAAATTCTCCACGCAAATAAGCAAATCGGGATGCATCAAGTGGTTTGGTAAAAATGTTTGCAAGCTGGTTCTGGATATCAACATATTGAAGTTCAATATCACCTTTCTCATTATGATCTCTGAGAAAATGATATCTCACATCAATGTGTTTGGTTCTGGAATGTTGAACCGAGTTGTTTGAAATGCAAATAGCACCAGTGTTATCAAAAAATAGTGGAACACCCTTATAATTTAACCCGAAATCTCGCAAAGTGGAAACCATCCACAAAATCTGTGAGCAACAGCAAGCTGCAGCAACATATTCGGCCTCAGCCGTAGACTGTGCAATGCTATACTAGTTTGCGGGAAGACCAGCAAACAAGAGAAGTACCCAGAAAATGACACATACTAGAGGTACTCTTCCTATCAATTCTACACCCAGCAAAATCTGCATCCGAATACCCACGAAGACATAAAGAGGAAGATGCAGAATACTAAATGCCAAACTCAAGGGTATGCTTGAGATACCTGAGAATGTGCTTGACCGCTTGGCAGTGCAAAGCTCGTGGTGAAGCCTGAAAACGAGCACACAGACACAGGGCAAAGTGTATGTCCGCCCTCGTAGCAGTTAAGTAGAGAAGGGAGCCGATCATGCTCCAGAACTCTTTCTGATCTACGGCTTCTCCATCCTCGTCAGGGTCTAGCGCTATCGAAGTAGCCATTGGAGTGGTGAGAGGCTCCGCATCAGCCATGTCGAACTTCTTGAGAAGGTCCTTGGTGTACTTCATCTAGTGGACGAAGGTACCTTGTTTGCTTTGCTTGATTTGCAAACTGTTGTAGCAATTGCGTTAGCTACAGCAAGTTTTGTGTGTATATGGTGTATAGAGTGAACCTCGAAGGGTTCTCACATAGGGATAAAGAATTTATACTTGTTCAGGCCTCCCCGAAGGAATAATAGCCCTACGTCCAGTCTATAGTGGATTTGGCATAGTTTGCCTCTGCTGAACCTAATGGATCCCCTTATTAAAAGGGCATGGCCCTGCTTTTATAGGCACACAGGCCAAAGAAAAAGACCTAAATGCCCTCTACAAGTCATAGGCCTTATAGGGGCAAGAAGGGAAAAAGACTAGACTACTGTACAAACAGCTTTGCAACTTACAGACGTGTCAGATAAACGTAACTTCTGAGCAGCTAAACGACATACTGGGGCGGAGGGGCCCCGGTATGGCTCTGCATTGTAGCGGAGTGGAGATATTTTCCTTGATCGAGTTAGTGGCCAGATCTCTTCAGGCGGAGACTTCATCAAAGGCTTCGAAGGGTACTCTGAAGTGGCCTTCTGGAGACTTAGCTTCGAAAGGGATGGGAGGGGGTCCAGAGGTTAGCTCCGAAGGGAAACCAGAGGCTAGGCTCCGGAGGACTCCGAAGTGAACCCGGAGGTTAGCTTCGAAGGGTGCCCGGAGGCTACGCTTTGGAGGACTCTGAAGGGAACCCGGAGGTTAGCTCCGAAGGGAGTCCGGAGGCTAGCTCTGAAGAGAACCCGGAGGCTAGCTACGAAGGGAGCCCGGAGGCTAGGCTCCGGAGGACTCCGAAGGGAACCCGGAGGTTAGCTCCGAAGGGAGTCTGGAGGCTAGCTCCGAAGAGAACCCGGAGGCTTGGACTAATTGCTGCTTGGAAATAACTTCGATAGGTGGGAATTTGCTTCGACAGTGTCAAGCTCCCGACCGGAGTCCTACGGAGGCTGACGTCATTTGGCCCCTGTTCAAGGGAAAACTTATTCGCCCAACAATAGCCCCTTGCCCGCAGCCCTTCGGAGCGAAGGGGTGTGTGCGCCTCTGGATAAATGACAGTAAAAAAATTTAACTTCAGAGAAGACAGGCCTTCAGGGCTTGAACCGAAGGGGGCTTCGACTTGTGCAGGCGATAATTGCCTGCCTCGACTGACAGGGTGACCTCGAGGATACCAAACAACTCCGCAACGGCTATAAAATTGACCGTTACAGTGTGCCGGTTTGCTTCATCTTCGCCCCAGGCCCATTTGTCATAGGCTTCGGCACGGGAACCGTAGGGATTTCTACCGCCTATAAAAAGGGGTTTACTACATACGACTTCGGCACACTCTCATTTGCTCCTTTCTCAACTCCTAGCGCCCTTCGCTTTCTTCTCTTCATCTCTAGCTTTGTGCGGAGCTGGCTTCGCAAGCTTTAGTGCCCTTCACGTCGAAGCCCCACTGAAATCCCGAAGAAGGTTGCATCGAAGAAGGCCTTGGCCCTAGGCGCGAGTTCGAGCTCTGCCTAGGCGCAGGCAGCGGCGGTGGCAAAGCCTGCAGTGAGGTGCTTGGGGCCGAGGGACCTTTAGTCGGCGTCAGGAAAAGTTCGAACAGACGCTGGAAATGAGGGCTTCGGCCTCAACGGAGGAGTGTGTCCGAAGGGCCTATGAGGGGAAGATATCGGCGGAGATCCAGCTTCGGGTACCAGAGAAGTCGGAGGCCATACCGAGGCCTCGGGCTGACGAGGTTGTACTCTTCGAAGCCTTCTTCGAGGCCAGCCTCGGGCTTCCGGCGGTAGACATGCTGAGCGAAGTGCTGAAGGCCTACAACCTCGAGCTTCCTCATTTGTCGCCAAACGCTGTAGCGAGGTTGGCCATCTTTGAATAGACTATGAGGGCCGAAGGCTACGAGGGGCGCACAGATGTCTTCATAGCCCTCCATGACACCAACTACCAGCCAAAGCAGAGGGAGGGGGCAGACCACGTCAAGAGGGCCTTGGCCTTCGGAAGTGCCAACTTCCAACTTCGGAAGGAGTACCAGGATGCCTTCCCAGTGAGGGCCGCCAACAACAAGTGGTATTCGAAGTGGGACCAAGAGTGGTTCTACGCCTCGGTTGGCGCGAACTCTCCCCTTTGGAGTACCAACGCGCTCATCTCCTACCGACGCGAAGGCGTGGTGAAGACGAGTCTTGATATCCTTCGCTCAAGGGTTTTGCTCCTGTGGAGGGTGGCTTTGAGGATGAGCATGAGGGACCTCGCGGAGGAGTTCATCACCCTTCGGCTCAGCCCCCTCACGCTCTCTTGGCCGGAGGGTCTCTTTCAATCTTCGGGTTCGGAGAGCCCAAGCAAGGTGTCGGCGGAGCGTCTTGGTAAGACTTCGATTTCTTTTCATCTTCATACTTTGCAAAATGAACCCGTGCTGACTTGGAGCTTTGATGAAGCCATTCACAAAGTAAGGACTCTAGAGGAGGCAATCATAGCGGTAGAGCGCGTCGTTGGGGCTCCGACGCCTGAGGAGCAGGCTCAACGGCTTGCTCTGGTGGGGACTTGGGAACACTGGAACAGAGTGTGGGCCTGGCTCAGCGTTGAGGGGGTCCAAGCTCTGCCAGACTTCGCTAGCCCTACACCTTTGGCGAGCGGCTCTAAAAGGAAGAAGGTGGATGACGATGAACCCGAAGCCTCGAGGGTTCACTCGGAGCTCCCGGCAGTCAAAGCCCCTGCTGCGGAGGAGCCAACAGCCATGAGCCCTGGAACTGGAGCGGAGCCAGCAGGGGCTCCGGCGGCAGCTACTGAAGTGGCGGTGAAGACCGCTACAGCACCCCCTTTGGGCGCAGGGGCTGGGGCTCTGCCCGCGCAGTGAAGGCACTAGGGAGCACACATTGCTCCCCCTCCTTCAAAGATATTTCCTCCGATGAAGGTAAACACTTGATCACACTTCTCTTTTCATACATGAATATTGACTTGTATTTTTCTACTGATGTCAATGCTAGCGCGAGGCCCGTCATGCTGAAGCCCACAGAGGCCTCCAGTAGCAGTAGTAGCAGCAACAGCAGCTTGGGGTCCGCAAACACTTCATCCGAAGAGGATGGAGGGGACGATCGCGACGAAGGGACCCTTCGGGAGGAGACCGAAGAGCATATCGAGGTGGTGGACCGAAGCCTAGCTCCGTGGGAGTCCGCACCGGAGGAGGCTGTGACGGAGATAGTCTGGCCTCTACAGTACGAGGGGGCCTATGATGGAGGCCGCCATTCACACGTTCCACGAAGGCTGCGTTGTTGTAGGGTCAGGGGGCTTGGTAGCACAACTCAGCCGCTCGAGCCCCTTCGACCTCTTCGCAAATGCAAATGAAGCCCTCGTCCAGGTGAGCGAAGTCCCACACGGTCTTCGAGTCGTACTTGCTTTTCAGTCAACACTTATGATTTTCTTGAATCTTTTCAGGCCTTCGCGCTGAATGCTGCAGCGGCAATCTCTGCAGACCATCAGATGGCTGACTTGGCGGAGGAGAGGGATGCCCTTCGACGCGAGATCTCAGTGGAGGCCGAGAAGTGAAGGTGAGCCAAAGCCTCCGCAGAGGCGGCGAGGGTCGAGATCGAGAAGGTGAGGGAGGTCTTGGTCTCAGAGACCAACAAGCTTCGAGCGGAACTTCGAGCTTAGGAGGAGGCCAGAGCGAAGCTAGCAGTGGAGAACTCTGACCTTCACACAGCCGGCCATTGCTTGGAGAACTTCATGGTTCAAGGGGTCGACAAAGCTACCTCGAGCTTGACCACTATACTCGAGCAAATAGGGACTGAGTGCCGGGCTCCAGACTTCAACCCTCAAGACTCGGTCGGGGATCACCTCGAGTTCCTGCAGACTATGGCTGTGACGGTGGAAGAGTCGATGAAGGTCTTCGCTCTGATGGCCAACCGAGTGGCAGGCCAAGGAGTGTTGCAGATGCTTCACGACGCGGGGTGCAACCACCCCGAGGCGGCAACTTCGGCGACTCTGGTGGTCTTCGGAGGCCAACACTTGGTCGTGCCGCCTTCAGATGTCCGCGGAGCGTGGCACCGTCTTCAAGAGCCTTGGAAGGCCCAAGGTTGCGAAGCAGTCCTCGGCCTCCAACGGGCCCTCCGTCTTCACCGAGCCAGGGCACAAGCCTCGCCAGCTCAGCCTTCGAAGGTGTAGACCTCCTCAGGCTCCTTGTAATTCTTAGTTGTAGGATTGTAAAAACTCATCAGTTTATTAATATAAATGCGAGGGTACTTTATACCTTCCTAGGCTCAGCCTTCAAATGTTGACCTCAAAGTACTTGAGGATTTTGAGGAGCTTTGCCAGCTTTGGGTGGTGCTCGAGGTAGCTAGGTCCGAAGGCCCCCCTCGGTTCAAGCTTCCGAGGGGTCCTAGGGGCGAAGCAATTTTCGAAGTAGCCCAGGAGCTGCTGGCTACCGTGAAGATGAAGCCTCTTCAGAGTTCCTCTTCCTCGCCAGACTTAAGCTATTTCGAAGTAGACTTAAGTGGCGAGGGGGTACAACCTTCGAGTATGACCTTAACAGGCGACGAAGCCCCTAGACTTCTCTGCCTTCGACACGACACCTCCTACATCCCAAACTTGGACAAACCTGCAAGGCAAAAGGTGAGGTTTACGGGCTTCGGGGCGTGGAAAGTCCGGCTGCGGGAGAGCAGGCTCCGATGGGGCTTCATCCAGCCGAAGGGGCCCTACCCGGAAAAAGAGCAAGTGAGGGTCGAACATGTCGGGGCCTCAAGCTCGCTTTTTCTTAGGCTTAGATACATACTACTCGTAGTTTTGTTTTTGAAGTGTATTTTGTAACATACTTCTCAATTATCATTCAATGAATGAGATTTACTGTATTTGCATACTTCGTCTGCATGCTTCGCATGATTCGATTGTTTGGAACATTTTAGCTTGTCACGCTCGTACTGCGCATTACATTCGCACACTTCGCATGCATACTTCAGTCCCCCCTTGCGCGTAGCAGATAGGGACTTAGTCGTTGCTGGTGCGAGCAATTAAGAATGTGAAGGGGTGTGCCTTTGCGGCGGCTTCGGACGCTTATATCGCGTCAAGTGAAGGTCTCTTTTGTGCTTCAAATGCATTAATTTGAAGTGAAGCAAGGCTTCATCATACTCAAATTAAGCGAGGCATGCTTCGACATGCTTGGATTTGGATAACGTGCGCGAGCCAGGCTCCGAAATGCACTTAGACTTTAGGCGAAGCATGACTTCGACATGCTTAGACCTAGATTAGATTTTGACACACGAAGCAAGGCTTCAGAGCATGTTTGGATAGCGAAGCAAGGCTTCTGAGCTTGATTCTGTAATGAGAATGGATATTTGGTGTGGATTCACCGAACCTTTGATAATGTGAGCCACCTTCGGCTCTGAGCCACCTTCGACTCTAGGTCACCTTCGACCCTGGGATTCTTTGGGTACGGAACTCAGAATCCCTGGATGCATTGGCCCGGTGGCCCGGAGTCCTTTGTGTTACTGCTACGGGCCCGGAGGCACTGTGTAGCCTTCAGATGTTGAGTCCAGTTTCAAATAGACTTCGAAGTAGTGCTTTGGTCCTTAACAATACAAAGCGGTAACCTTGATTCTTAAAAGAACGAGGCTGTTGGCTTCGGGTCTTGATAAGGACATAGCAGATCTTCGGTTTTAACAAAGCGGAAGCAAGGCTTCGGCAATCAGAAAACGAAGCAGAGCTTCGGCACTAAATAAAGTGAAGCAAGGCTTCATGTTTTTGATAAAGTGAAGCAAGATTTTGCTTTAAAGGTGAAGTAAGACTTTGGTTTTAAAGCGAAGTAAGACTTCGGTAATTTATTGAAATAATTGAAAATTGCACGGCGAAGTGGGGCTTCGAACTGTGTACATACCTCGTAATGTGGGTGAAAAACTTGCCTCGTAGCCCCTTGCTGGAGGCTGAACTCCGAAACGCGAGGGATAGTGGAAGGCGAGAAAGGCCTTCGGGCTGCGCTCGAAGCCCCTCGCCGGAGGGTGCGCGAAGCAAGAAAACTTCGAAACTCCCCCCTCAAGCGCACTTCGAGACACATGTTGATGGGGGACTGGTCCCGATCTTCCGCTAGGTAAAGGATAACTTGGGTTGGTGGAGAATCTCGACGTTGGCGATCCAAGGCTTCGGTCCGGCGGATCAAAACCTTGCAATCGTTACACCACTGTCTCCGTTGGTTATCAACCATGCAGGACGCGATTGACCTCGCCACGAAGGCTAATTCCTACAAGCGAACCCAAGAACACAAGCAAGAACAGGAAGGATACAAATCGAATGCCAAATCATAGACAAACGAAGATAAGGTGAGGTTTCACAAACGCCAATGCAGCAGCCAATCGGTCCGGTGCAAGAGGCGGGATCTAAACACACAAGTGTAGATGCAAACAAAGCAAAACCTAACCCTAAAGGCGACTGGAGTGAATATATAGGGCGTGGCAGCCTGTAGAAGGCGAACAGACACGGGATGTGGGCTAGAAGACGTACAGACTCAGATTATGGGCCAACACGGCCCAGTTCTGTCACGCAGGACTGTTTTAATCACACAGATCGACTCGAGACTCCAAATGAGACGAAACCAACGGCAAAAGATCCGTCTTCTCCTCAGCTTTCCAAAAAGTCCAAGAACGCGCCAATCGGACTTCGTATGAGGAAGTTATGCCCATTTTGGTGCATGGCTGTCGATGTAGTCCGAACCAGCGAATTCTTGACTTCAAGTCATCCGTGCGACTCCATCATCAACTCCAACTCTTCTATTCCATCTCCCATGTTCCTAAGCAACAAAATATCACTAGTATTCAGTAGCATCCCGTCCAAACAAATATTAACATAGTTGCTAAGGAAAGAATTAACCTCATGGTTCAAGCGACGGGCACGGGCGCGTGTGATTGGTCCTTGTAGTTGAATTGTAGGTGGAGGCTCCATGTGTGTATCATGTGAAGTGATGTCCTCATCACATGTAGTGGCAGAGAACTTAGCTTTTAGTACTAAGTTCCCCACGGACGACGCCAACTATTGTAGCAATTGCGTTAGCTACAACAGGTTTTGTGTGTATATGGTGTATAGAGTGAACCTCGAAGGGTTCTCACAGAGGGAGAAAGGATTTATACTGGTTCAGGCCTCCCCTAAGGGATAATAGCCCTACGTCCAGTCTACAGTGGATTTGGCAAAGTTTTCCTCTGCTGAACCTAATGGATCCCCTTATTACAAGGGCATGACCCTGCTTTTAAAGGCACGCAGGCCAAAGGAAAAGACCTAAATGCCCTCTACAAGTCATAGGCCTTATAGGGGCAAGAAGGGAAAAAGACTAGACTACTGTACAAACAGCTTTGCAACTTACAGACGTGTCAGATAAACGTCACTTCTGAGCAGCTAAACGACATACTGGGGCGGAGGGGCCCCGGTATGGCTCTGCACTGTAGCGGAGTGGAGATATTTTCCTTGATCGAGTTAGTGGCCGGATCTCTTCAGGCGGAGACTTCATCAAAGGCTTCGAAGGGTACTCCGAAGTGGCCTTCCGAAGACTTAGCTTCGAAAGGGACGGGAGGGGGTCCGGAGGTTAGCTCCGAAGGGAGATCAGAGGCTAGGCTCCAGAGGACTCCGAAGGGAACCCGGAGGTTAGCTCCGAAGGGAGCCCGGAGGCTAGGCTCCGGAGGACTCCGAAGGGAACCTAGAGGTTAGCTCCAAAGGGAGTCCGGATGCTAGCTCCGAAGAGAACCCGGAGGCTAGCTCCGAAGGGAGCCCGGAGGCTAGGCTCCAGAGGACTCTGAAGGGAACCCAGAGGTTAGCTCCGAAGGGAGTCCAGAGGCTAGCTTCGAAGAGAACCCTGGAGGCTAGGACTAATTGCTGCTTGGAAATAACTTCAGTAGGTGGGAATCTGCTTCGACAGTGTCAGGCTCCGGGCCGGAGTACTACGAAGGCTGACGTCATTTGGCCCCTGTTCAAGGGAAAACTTATTGCCCCAACACAAACCAAGGAAAAACGTGAGTTAGCCCCAACAAAAACGGAGCGTGGCCGATGATGAGCGGGGGCGGCGAGGACATTCGGGTCCTTCATCGGCGGCGGGGTTCTGGCGGGTCTCGTTGACGTAGGAGGGGTGGCCGAGGTTGGGGAGGTGCCGGTGGTCACAACGGTGCGGTCGTCAAGGATGGAGGGGGATTCTAGCGATGGCGAATGACGGATGGAGTGCGGGCGGTGGTGTGGCGTTAAAGCTTGGAGTACAGGCAGTTCCGTTTGGTTCCGGCGCAAATGCTAGCAAGGGGCGGACGCGGTTGTAACAGGGGCTTAAATAGGGACGCCAGCGGGGTCAGAGGGGGCGTAATTGGGGGAGACCAGAGTAAACACGATTTTAAACACCGGCGAGCTCGGTTGCAAGGGGATTCACTGAACTTGGACACAATTCGGCTGGATTATAAAGGGGGAAATGGTCGCCGGGGATCGGACGACTTAACGTCGGGCTCAATTTGGGGGAAGGTGGGAGGGGCAGCGGATCCGAGGGAGGCTAGGGTTTCGGGCGGCGATTTGGGGGTGGATCTCACGGAGACGATGGATCCGACAGGTGGGCCATGGCGGTCAGTGAGCGCGGGGACGCGGGCGTGGCAACGGTCGAGTCTAACCGGTGGGGTCGGGCTCGGCCGAGAGGGGGAGTCAGCGCCGACAGGTGGGGTCGGGGTGTCGGGTGCACGCGGAGTGAGAGGGGAGTCACCGATGAGCAGGGTCCACCTATCAGTGCTGGGCGCGGGGAGGGAGTGGGCTGGGTCGACCGGTTGGGGGAGATTGGGGGAGGGAGGCCCGTTACTGTTTAAATCCTTTTTCGAATAAAAATAATTGCTGAAATTAGTTTAAAATATTTGGGCTGCTTCCATGAGTGATAAAAAATTGTAAAAATTGTCAAAAATATACTTGGCCTTGGGATCATATTCAAAATTTTCTAGCCTCTGGTTTGGACATTTCCTCTAGGTTCTAGTTCATTTAGGCACAAATGGCAGTAAAGGAATTTCAAAATTAATCATTTCCAGAAAAATATAATAAAATGTAATTTTTATTTCTCTGAAAATTTGGGGTGTTACAGTTAGTCAATTTTTAGCACAGTGTGGATAAGCTAGTGGGTCAGATGTTTTAAAGCTTAGACTATTTTCTCTCTCACTATCCGGCACCGCTTTCACTTGGTTTTCGGCACTCCCGCCGAACTCCATCCAAATGTGGGCTGAATTAGAACAAAAATTCCATGACTAATTTTACACGGGTGAAACAGAACTTAGACTTTCACACTTGACGTCGGTTAGACAAAAATCTGGCGAGAGCGTCTTTGAGTATATCAAGCGTTTTAGGGATACCAGAAACCAATGTTTTAGTCTTAATATTTCGAAGAGGGATTTGGCGGATCTAGCTTTTAGCGGGTTGTGTTATGAGATTAAGGAGAGGTTAGACAACCAACACTTTTTAGAAGTTAGCCAAGTCTTGCAGCAGGCTCTGGTGCATGAAGACCGAGCTAAAGACAAAAAGTTTATTAAGACATTTAACAAGCCTAGGGCCGAAATCCACATCATGGAACACTCCGACGAGTAGGAATCATAAGAGGAAGAGGATTCGGCCGACATGTACGTGACCGAATGGGTTTGGAACGCTAAGATTAAGCCTATCGCTTGCTCCGAGTTACGGCCGTCTCCCACCAGGAATCGGCCCTAGCGAGGTCAAATACTCATTTGATATAACTAAGTGTGATAAAATATTTGATTTTCTCTTAAAGAACCAGCTTCTCAGATTGCCTAAAGGCCAAGTCATTCCATCTACCGATGAGTTGAAGAAACATCCATACTGTAAGTGGCATGATTCACATTCGCATAATACTAATGACTACAATGTTTTTCGATGACAGGTTCAATCGACCATAGAAAAAGGACAATTGAAGATAGACCACAATCCAAAGATGAAGCTAGATAAAGACCCCTTTCCCATCAACACTGATGGGGGATTGGTCCCGATCTTCCGCTAGGTAAAGGATAACTTGGGTTGGTGGAGAATCTCGACGTTGGCGATCCAAGGCTCCGGTCCGGCGGATCAAAACCTTGCAATCGTTACACCACTGTCTCCGTTGGTTATCAACCACGCAGAACGCGATTGACCTCGCCACGAAGGCTAATTCCTGCAAGCGAACCCAAGAACACAAGCAAGAACAGGAAGGATACAAGTCGAATGTCAAATCACAAACAAACGAGGATAAGGTGAGGTTTCACAAACGCCAATGCAGCAGCCAATCGGTCCGGTGCAAGAGGCGGGATCTAAACACACAAGTGTAGATGCAAACAAAGCAAAACCTAACCCTAAAGGCGGCTGGAGTGAATATATAGGGCGTGGCAGCCTGTAGAAGGCGAACAGACACGGGCTGTGGGCTAGAAGACGTACAGACTCAGATTATGAGCCAACACGGCCCAGTTCTATCATGTAGGACTGTTTTAATCACACAGATCTACTCGAGACTCCAAATGAGACGAAACCAACGGCAAAAGATCCGTCTTCTCCTCAGCTTTCCAAAAAGTCCAAGAACGCGCAAATCGGACTTCGTATGAGGAAGTTACACCCATTTTGTGCATGGTGGTCGATGTAGTCCGAACCAGCGAAATCTTGACTTCAAAACATCCGTGCGACTCCGTCTTCAACTCCAACTCTTCTATTCCATCTCATATGTTCCTAAGAAACAAAATATCACTAGTATTCAGTAGCATCCCGTCCAAACAAATATTAACATAGTTGCTAAGGAAAGAATTAACCTCATGGTTCAAGCGACGGGCACGGGCGCGTGTGATTGGTCCTAGTAATTGAATTGTAGGTGGAGGCTCCATGTGTGTATCATGTGAAGTGATGTCCTCATCATCCCCCCTCTTGAATTGGAGTCGTCCTCGACTCAAGCTCATCGTTAGCTCCCAAATAGGGTTTTAAATCATCAGCACGGGGCATCAATTTAAACTTTCTCAAATCAGGAAAATGATCCTTGCGCAAGTACAACCAAACAAGATCTCCTGGTTTGAAAAACATCTTCTTTCTTCCTTTATTTGTCTTTTGAGCAAAATAGCGTGCCTTCTTTTCTATAACTTCCTTGGTCTTCAGATGCATAGCTTTCACAAACTCTGCACGCTTAGTTGTCTCCATGTTTGCTCTCTCTTGAAAAGGAAGTGGCAACAAATCAAGTGGTGTGATTGGCTTAAAACCATACACCACTTCAGACGGGCACAATTGTGTTGTTGAGTGAACAACTCTATTGTATGCAAATTCAACATGTAGAAGGCAGTCCTCCCATTCCTTCAAGTTCTTCTTAATCATTGTTCGCAGCAACATGGAGAGTGTACGGTTTACCACCTCTGTTGGACCATCAGTTTGCGGGTGACAAGTTGTTGAAAATAGCAATTTTGTGCCAAGGTTGACCCACATTTTCTTCCAAAAGTAACTCATAAACTTCACATCACGATCTGAAACAATGGCTCTAGGCATCCCGTGCAATCTCACAATTTCCCTAAAAAATAAATCAGCAATATGTGAAGCATCGTTGGTCTTGTGACAGGGAATAAAGTGTGCCATTTTAGAAAACCTATCTACTCTTACAAATATGGAGTCTCTCCCCCTCTTTGTCCTAGGCAATCCCACAATAAAGTCCATGCTAATATCTTCCCAAGGTGCACTAGAAACAGGAAGTGGAGTATACCAACCATATGGGTTAAGTTTGGACTTAGCTTTATGGTATGTGGCACAACGCTGCACAAATCGTTCAACATCTTTCCGCATCTTTAGCCAATAAAAATTATTGGACAGCAGGGCCAAAGTCTTTTCTCTCCCAAAATGTTCCATTAATCCACCGCCATGTGATTCCTGCAACAACAGCAAACGTACGGACGAATCTGGAACACATAGCTTGTTAGCATGGAACAAGAACCCGTCATAAACATGAAATCTTTTCCAACCTTTCCCATCATTACATTTAGTGAATGGTTCAGCAAATTCTTTATCTATAACATACAAATCTTTCAAACTTTCCAAATCTGGAACGTTCATATCAAGTTGAGATAAAATAACAATCCTACGAGACAATGCATCAGCAACCACATTTTCTTTGCCATTCTTGTATTTCACAATGTATGGGAAAGATTCAATAAATTCAACCCATTTAACATGTCTACGATTCAGTTTAGCTTGCCCTCTCAAATATTTGAGTGCGTCATGATCAGAATGTATAATAAACTCCTTAGGCAAAAGGTAATATTTCCAAGTTTCAAGCACACGCACTAAGGCATATAATTCCTTATCATAGGTAGAATAATTCAACTGTGGACCATGCAATTTCTCACTAGAATAGGTCACGGGTTTACCTCCTTGTAGCAACACACCTCCTATTCCAACACCACTAGCATCACATTCTAACTCAACAGGCTTACTGAAGTCGGGTAGCTGAAGTAGAGGTGCACGTGTAAGGCGATCCTTGAGTGTGGCAAAAGCTTGTTCTTGTGTTGGCTCCCAAGTAGAAGTAACTCCCTTCTTGGTCAACTCAGGTAAAGGACCGGCTATGGTGCTGAAATCTTTCACAAAATGCTGGTAGAAACCTGCAAGACCAAGAAAACTACGTACTGCAAGGTTAGTTTTAGTTGCATGCATGAGACGTCCTTTCAGATTAATAACTTGTGATGAGGAAGGAGAAACAACTTTATCTTTTTGTTGCCTCGAAAGCGTTTTAGCTACTTGCTGATTTTCAGAAAATTGTTTGCTCTTTTGTGCGTCCCTAGCACGTTTTTCTTGTTCAAATTTCACAATTTCAGCAGGAGTCATAGGAAGCAATGTAACTTTCTTTCCTTTATACATAAATGTGTACTTATTGCTCCTACCATGGTGTGTAGCATCAGTATCATATACCCAAGGTCTACCAAGTAATAGAGAACATGCTTGCATTGGTACTACATCAAAATCAGCAACTCCGAAATATGTACCAATGGAAAATTCGATGTGAGCAGTTTGTGTTACCATGACCTTACCGCTATTGTTGAACCATTGCACGTGGTAAGGGTGTGGATGTGCACGTGTGGGAAGTTGAAGCTTAGTTACCATGTCGAGGCTCACCAAATTGTTGCAACTACGCTGTCGATGATGACACGCACACGACGGTTATTGACGAGGAAGAAGGTCTGAAATAGATTGTTCCGTTGTGCCTGGTCGTCCTGGTCCATGTGAGTGCTCAAGACACGTTGTACAATAAGTGCTACCATGTTAGTGAAAAGACAAAGCAACAAAGAATAATCCTTATGTAAAACAGCTAGGTGGGGTGGTGGATGTGTGGTGGAAGCAATCCGTCAAGCGCCTTACCCACGCTTGCAAGTGTTCTTACCACGCCGCAGTGAGTTCATCGCCTACAGGTGATGAACCAAGTGGAGGGTGGTGTGCAATTGCAAGAAATGAACCTGTCTTGACCAAGAGAAAGGTGTAGCTTGGAAGGCAAAGTGAGTAGCAAGGAATAGCGATAATAATAACAGTTAAACCAAGTTCAATAAGTATTCCCTAGTACTCGTCAAAGTTGCAGACCTTAGTGCTCCCAATGTGAAAAATTCAAGCACTAGAGGGAAAAATTATGTGCCCAAAACTCAAGTGGAAGCAAAAATAGGCCAAATTCAACTCTCTGCAGATCGGACTGCAGATCGGACAAACAAGCAAAATCTGTTACTACCGCTGATAATTTTGTTACTGCCGCCGATCGGACAAGAGTTCGGACAAGGGATCGGACAATAGATCGGACAAGCAGAATCTGTTACTGCCGCTGATAACTCTGTTACTACCGCTGTTCGGACAAGCAATTTTTTTTCTTTTTTTTTCTCTTTTTTCACTCTATTTTTTTTGAACAAGGATGACAAGAGATGCAACCACAAAAATTGGCACCTGCAACTGAGGTGGGATGTGGCTCACAGAAATTCAACAAGTTCGCTGAACGGTGAGCAAAAACTTTGTCCAACTTTTTTCTTTATCTTCCTGATTTTTTTTGGCGATTTTGGTGAGGGCTAACAGGAACACGCTCAAAAAATTTCAGATTTTTCTGCCAAACGAGCGAAAAGTTATGTCTGTTTTACTGAAGGGGGGTCACAAAGACTAGATGTGGAAATCAAAATAGGGTTGTGGGGGGGGTTTCGGGTGGGGAATTTTTTTGAGACACAAGAACAACTACTACTCAAACGACACAGAGGGATGACTAAACCAGCAACAAGACTCGACCAAGAACACGAACTCAACAGAGTAAAAACTGAAATTAAAATCGCAAGGCACAAAGGGGTTCTCGGTGGGGAATTTTTTTTGGTGCGGTTTTCTGGACTCTAGGTAAAAACAAAAGCAGATCGAGATTACCTAACGGGAAATCTGAGCTCTGATACCAACTGATGGGGGATTGGTCCCGATCTTCCGCTAGGTAAAGGATAACTTGGGTTGGTGAAGAATCTCAACGTTGGCGATCCAAGGCTCCGGTCCAGCGGATCAAAACCTTGCAATCGTTACACCACTGTCTCCGTTGGTTATCAACCACGCAGAACGCGATTGACCTCGCCACGAAGGCTAATTCCTGCAAGCGAACCCAAGAACACAAGCAAGAACAGGAAGGATACAAGTCGAATGTCAAATCACAGACAAACGAGGATAAGGTGAGGTTTCACAAACGCCAATGCAGCAGCCAATCGGTCCGGTGCAAGAGGCGGGATCTAAACACACAAGTGTAGATGCAAACAAAGCAAAACCTAACCCTAAAGGCGGCTGGAGTGAATATATAGGGCGTGGCAGCCTGTAGAAGGTGAACAGACACGGGCTGTGGGCTAGAAGACGTACAGACTCAGATTATGGGCCAACACGGCCCAGTTCTGTCACGCAGGACTGTTTTAATCACACAGATCGACTCGAGACTCCAAATGATACAAAACCAACGGCAAAAGATCCGTCTTCTCCTCAGCTTTCCAAAAAGTCCAAGAACGCGCCAATCGGACTTCGTATGAGGAAGTTACGCCCATTGTGGTGCATGGTGGTCGATGTAGTCCGAACAAGCGAAATCTTGACTTCAAGACATCCGTGCGACTCTGTATTCAACTCCAACTCTTCTATTCCATCTCCCATGTTCCTAAGCAACAAAATATCACTAGTATTCAGTAGCATCCCGTCCAAACAAATATTAACATAGTTGCTAAGGAAAGAATTAACCTCATGGTTCAAGCGACGGGCACGGGCGCGTGTGATTGGTCCTAGTAATTGAATTGTAGGTGGAGGCTCCATGTGTGTATCATGTGAAGTGATGTTCTCATCAAACACCGTCGACCTCGACGAGAAAAGAGTGTTGATTCGGCCAGAACAGGCTGAATCAACTAAAGGGAAAGCATTGATTGTTGGAGAACCACGAACACACACTCTCATACCTAAAAATCCTGAAGTGGGAGTGTGGAAGAAGAATGTTAGTACATATCCTTCGGCTAGGGCTCATAAGAAGCCGAAGGTGAATTATCAAATGTTGTTGAACAAACACCAAAGAAAAGCCAAGGAAATAGGCCCCCACGCAAAAAGGCTATGTCAGCCGAAGGGGCCAAGGCATTCGGAGGGTGGCTTAGGACCACAATGGTCGAGCCCTCCACAGGGTGGCTTCAGACCGCAGTGGATGAGCCCTCCGCATGGTGACTTCGGGCCATAGTGGCCTAACACTCCCTATGGCGGCTTCAGACCTCAGTGGCCAAACCCCCCGCACGGTGGCTTCGGACCCCAGTGGCAAAGCCCCATGCAAAGCGAGTTCAGCCCCCAATGGCCGAACCCTACACCGCGCTGGACGAGCCCTTCGACAGGAGACTTCGGTCCATACTGGCCGAACATACCCCCAGTTTGGTAGGACCCTTCGTTGATATGGTCTGAGACACCGTCGACTTTGCCGAGCCCTCCTCCGGGTAACAGGTTCGACTCATAGTGGGCGAAGCCACTGGAGTCGTTGATGCCTCCGCCATACAACTAGACAGGGACTCCGTGGGCTCCATACGTATCACAACCGGAGTACCCTCCGCAACATAACACTATTACTTATTTTCCTTCGGAGTATTATGACTGGCAAGGACAAGCAGACAGAGCGGTGGAAGGCATCGTCCATAGGCTGTCCGTGGTACCTCTGAATTGACTCGTGCAGAACAAAGTCGAAGAAGGACGTGAAGAGGCAAAGGACAGGGAGTCCGAAGCTATCATAGTCAGAGTAGGGTCTCAGGAAGTCCCAATCCCGAAGGCTCTTCGCCAAAACCTTGCAAAGGTATGTCTCCAAGTCTGGTCGAAGCCTGCGCTGGAGCCTGGTCCGATCGACCGAACGAGGCCGGTCCGATTGCCAAGGTCCACAGCGAAGGCCCCTTCGAATACAAAACATGCGAGACCGAGCGGACATCACCACTTCGGCCAAAATTAACAAGAACCAGGCAGTGGCACCAGGTACCAAGCCACAACCATCTTGGGCACCTCCAGGTATGTCCAAATCACAGAAGAGGTGTCTACAACACCTACGGGCACAAGAGACGCGCGAGAAGAAAGCCGAGGACGAGCGAAACGCTATCTTTGAAGAAATCTTCCCTCGACCAACTACGAGACAGGTATGGAAGGTTAAGCCAATTGAGATGACTAATCCGGCTCCTAGTGCAAGCGACGACGAGGACGACATGCTCGACGACGACTACTCGCCTATCTCCGAGGGGCTCACACCCCAGGCGATGGACATCAACGTCGTCATGCTACCCGCCGAGTTTGCCCTACCATAGGACGAGGCCGAGGTCGCTCAGTATAACCTCGGCCCACGCAATGCTATCTTTCAGAAACCCGAGGACTCGGCTCGCCATCTAAAGCCTCTCTACGTTAGGGGTCACATTGATGGAAAGCCGATCTTCTGAATGCTTGTTGATGGTGGCGCTACTGTTAACCTAATGCCTTACTCGCTATTAAGAAACTTGGCAAGGATGAGGATGACCTGAAGAAAACCAACTTGATGCTCAACGGATTCAACGGCGAGAGTTCCAAGGCCAAAGGTGTGCTCTCCATGGAGTTGACAGTAAGCAACAAGACATTTCCAATGACATTCTTCGTCGGTGATGTGCAAGGTAACTACAGTGTGCTTCTTGGGCGCGACTGGATTCACACAAATTACTGCATTCCTTCTACTTTGCACCAGTGCCTAATTTAGTGGGACGACGATGAAGTAGAAGTCATACCCGTAGACACTTCGGCCCAAGTGGCATTGGCCGATGTGTCCATTGACGTCGTTCACAACAAAGTAGAGTATCTATCAGGTAGAGATCTTTCGGATTATGACTTTGTTAGCGTGTCCGGAGGATGTTTTGTACCAGTGTCTGTAAAGCCGGCTGGTGTAGCATGACTATTTCTAAATTAGTGGTCATGTCTAGCAAGAGTAATATAGATTGGCTAAAGTCTCATGTAGAGCAATATCGGTCTACTAAAGACGGCATTGCCGAAGCCATCGAGGACTTTAGCGAAGTAGAGAAATTAGGACAAGATTTCGCGTCGGCCGATCCCTTAGAAGAAGTTGACATAGGCGATGGTAGCATCCCGAGGCCGACTTTTGTAAACCAACAGCTACAGCCTGATGAGAAGGTGTGAAACCAAGGGTGATTTCTGTCTGGATGATGAGTGATTGATGAGGATGAGCATTTGAGCGATCGAGCGATGGAGTGTTGGTTTGAGTGCATCGAGGGGTTCGATGTAAAATGGAGGATTGTGTGCCGAGGGTTTCAGCGGTGAGTCGCATTCTTGTTTTGGCTTGTCTTGGATGTGCATGGTGGAGATGCTGACCGACTATCGACG
The DNA here is from genome assembly GCA_019279435.1 of Zizania palustris. Classification (NCBI taxonomy): domain Eukaryota; kingdom Viridiplantae; phylum Streptophyta; class Magnoliopsida; order Poales; family Poaceae; genus Zizania; species Zizania palustris. The sequence continues at coordinate 62,542,635 of JAAALK010000284.1, read as the reverse complement.
GCGAGTGATCAAGGGTCAAGCGGGGAGCTCGATGCTAGAGGATCAGGGAGGCCGAGCGAAGTTGGAGAAGATCTCAAGAGTGCACGAAGAGACCGAGCAAGACTTGGACGGACGGATAAAAGCGATGACATGATGACCAGGTTTGCGAGAGGGAGGCCAGGGCAAGCATTCAGGTAGCTCGAGGGGACCGATAGTGGAAGTGGCTTGATGGCGCTCGGAGTCACAAAGCGGTGTCACGAGTTGAAGGGATGAGAGGCTTTGTCGGTTTTTGCTGAAAACCATCGCAAATCTAGTTTTGTTAATTTCAATAGTTATTAGTCCTTTTTAGTGTTGAGTCATTGTGTAATAAACTAGGTTTAATGTTAGTAAGTGTCTAGAGAAATCGTACTCCTTTACTATATTTTTCAGAATTTCTTAATTCTGAAAATATATTACAAGAAATAGGACCTTGATGTAATATTTTAATTCTAGATGGTTCTTTTCAGAAAATACCCCCATGGCTGGCCTATAAATAGAGAACCATATCCATGGGCTGGCTTCTGGACTTTTTGGGGGTGGTTATTGTAGCTACCACAAATATTCTACAGCTTTAATCTAGTTTTCTGAGTTCCTGTTGAAGATCCGAAAAAAGGAACAGTGTTGGGCGCAGAAGGTATTTCCACTCTAGATTCAATTTTTGTGTGCCTTTTCTGATGAATCCAGTGTAGAACATGTGATAGATGCCTATGTAAATTTTGTTGTGGAGTTTTTGGATGTTCCATTTTTCGAGTTTGCTCTCTGTTTGAATGCCTGATTCTTGATGTTTTTGCTGTTCAAAAGTGGTACCTCTATTCTGATTTTGAGCAAACTGATTTTTATCTGAGTTGGACTGAACCCCCTTTTGTGTTTGTGAAAATGTCTGTTTCATTTATTTGAATTTGCTGAAGTTTGGGGATCATGTATTGCTCACAAAATACTTGGAGATAGGATTTTGATTCACACAAATGAAAAAAATCACTGTTCAAATTCATCACTTGATGCGCTATAGGGATTTCCAGACTGGTTACAGAATTTTCAGCAGCACTGTTCTGCATATGGTATCTCTTGCTGCTTTTGCTCTGATTTGAACTCTGCTGTGAATTCTTGGCTGAGAGTTCTTGAGAATTGTTGTGACAGTTTGTTAACTCATTTTCAGATCGAGGTTTTATTCTTCATGATGATCAATTGATTAAAGTCTAGAGAATTGAGTGTCATATATTCAACATATCAACAGAATATGATTATGATAAGTATAGACTGCTGAAAGTTTTTGAAAATAATCTTGATCATTTCAGTATTTGAGAAATTCTGAATCAGTATTATTATTTCATACTTTATATGTTGAGTACAAGTTAGAGTAGTTGATTCTGGTCTGAAATGAGTTGCTGAATTTACTTTTGAGTGTACCAAATTTTCTGAATTCTCTAGTTTGATGATCAGCTACAGTTCTACAGATATTTTCTTGATCTTGAGTTGAAGCTAATATGTGTCTTTTGATATTCAATCCAAGCATTGCATTTCTTTGAACAATTTTCATTCAAGAATCTGAGAAGTTGAAGTTGAATACAGTTTTCAAAATTAATAACTGTTTTTCATCAAGAAAAATTTCAGAAGCTGTAATTACAAGTAAATCTGTTTAATTATGTTTGAAATGAATCTAGTAGACTGAAATGAATCTGCTAGTACTGTTCATCCTTCATAAAATTTTCAGAACTGTATTTTAAACTGGATAATTATATCTGTGTTCAGTTCTGTTTTTGGAATTGATCCAGCTCAGTTTTCATATAGTGTTGATACTGAATATGTTTTTCATTCACTGATCTGTTTCAATATGTCATGATCTGAAATTTAAATTAGAATTCATGTTTAGACTGAACACTTGATTCTGTTTCACTTCAATTGAATTTCAGATTTAGTTTTAATCTTTCAGAGTGTTCTGATCAGATTTTGTTAATTGAAAATATTCTAGATTGTGTCAAGTTTGATTTAAACTTAAATTCAATTTCAGTTTAAACTTCTGACAGTTATATTCTGTTCAAAGGTTGGTTTAGTGCTGTAGAATCCAAGTCCCTATTGTCAGTACAAGTTCTGTTATGGTATTGTATTCAATATATTGTACTGTTTCAGTGTTTAAGCTGCAATCAGTGTTCTGAATTTAAATACTGACAATTCTATTCACTTTAAACAAGTTGCAGAAGTTGGGTGTTTTTAACTGAACTCAAATCTGTAATCCTGAACAGTTTTAAACTTGCAATCTGGTTTAGAGCTGTCAAACAAAGGTTGAGCTCTGATTTCAGATTGTTCATGAATATTGGGTGTGAAAAATTAGTTTATTTTACTCTGTGAACAGAGGCATTGTCAAGATTTCAAAAACTTCTGAACACCGTTTTGAATCAGTGTTATTCTCTACAAGTACTGATCTGTTTGAGGTTGATTTTCAACTGAAAATATTCTGCTAGTTCGGAAATTCAGTTTGTTGGTTCAGATTGTTGGTTGAGTGTCAACCAAATTTAGTTTCTGTAATTTGATTTGAATTTATAAGTGTTTTTCTGATTTTCTGAAGCCCGTCGGAGGTTCAATGATTGACACCTTCCTGTTGACTGTTCATTTGTAGAAATAGTCGTTGTATCTCGGAGTTTCAAATACCGACAATACAAATTGACCGTTCAAACTCCGATTTGCTCTGAACTGTGATTTTGAATCAAGTTTTGCATTGTTATTGTATTACTCTGTTCAAAATTGATTTGATCAACATTTGAGGTGTGTTGGGTGATTTGAACAGGCCATCACATTCGCAAGAAAGTGTCGAGGCGCCTATTCACCCCCCTCTAGTCGCCATTCCGATCCCACAATTGGTATCAGAGCTGGTTAGATCACCAGTTGACCTTAACCGGTTTGTGATCCTTGTTTTAGCGACTGTTGATAGCAAAAAATGGCATTAATGGCTAGATTGTCAAAATATCAATTTTGGTGATTTGGGCCGAAAATACACGTGTCCAGGGTCCGTCCGAAGCCCTACAGGGCCGAAGTCCATTGAGCTATGGGCTCCGAAAGCCTCTAGCCAGCCCATGGGCTTCAGCCGGGAAGCCTTCGGAGGCCCACGCCACCGAAGCTTCGGCCCGACGAGCAGGTCTCGACGGGCCTGGCCGAAGCCCACTTCGGCAGAGATAGAGTTGTATGCGTTTCCAGCTCAGTTTTTATCTCAATACGACTGGGTTAATAGCAGATTAGATCAGAAATTAAGCCCCTATAAATAGAGAGGCAAGGCCGGCGTGGAGGCCCCCCCAACTCAAACCAAACCAAAGCCCTAGCTTTGATCGTATTTACTTTACTTTTATTTTCCTGTACCTCTTCGTGGGTTTGCTTGGAAGCCCTCCGCCGGCCACTACGGAATAGTGGTAACCCTTGTTACTTTACATGTGAAGTATCCGTTAATCTACGTAATAGATTGTTATCGCCTTGTTACTTCGCTTGTGAAGTATTCGCTAATCTGCGTAACAGATTGCTACCTTCGCTACTAGTGCAACACTTAGCAGAATTCGGTCCTCGGGCCGAATTGGTACTTCGAACCCTCTTTGTTCTAGGTTCCCATGTTCGGGGCTACTTCGTCAGAGGTGACCGGAGCTAAGAGATCGGTTTCGGAGGTCACCAGGACACCCTTCGACGGGACCGCAGGCTTCGGCAACAGGCTTCGCCAGCACACTTCGTCGCAACGGGCTTCGCCACAACCATACTCCGCACTGGACGAAGTTACGCTCGCGCGTGGCCCTCGCGTCATTATTCCGTAGTTTGCTGTATCAAAGACCTCACGCCAAACCCCGCTGTTCGGAGGTGATCGTTGCGTCCAGATCCGTTCGGAGTCCATCTTCGGCCAGATCAGTCCGAACGCCGAAGCACCCTTCGGCGGAACACTTCACACCAGACGTCGAAGGTACACTTCAGTGACCCCTTCGCATCAGACTTCGAAGCAGACAGGCCCCGATCGGTTTGCTGATTTTATTCTGTTTAATATATTTCTTTCGGCTAATTGGGTTATTTTGTGTAATCTGATTGTCTGGCGACTCCACCCCCTTATCACGATTAAGGGTAGTCGGAACGCGACGTCGGTGCCGCGTTACACTTAGGCTTGTCCCTAAGTATCCGCGCACTTTTGGATCGTCGAACTGACCCAAGTGCGGGGCACATTTCTGTGTCAACACACTTTTTGGCGACTCCGCTGGGGAAGGCTACACCAACATGACAAGTACATCTACATCGGCCACCGGTACATCTACATCAACTAATACGTCTACACCACCGATGGACACAATAGGTGGCGCGGATATCGACAACCGCAACATCTTGACACCTACACTTGAAGATATCCCCGCAGAAGATCGAGCAGAGATCGAGGCAAAGTTAAAGGCACTCCAAGACATGATGCTTGGGGGCTACGTTAAGACACGCGCGGGCTTCATCAAGCGCGACATCATCACCCCGACCTCGCTCAGGTCCAGGAAACACCTGTGTCGCCTCGTTTATCTTCTTTAGAGATTAAGCAAAAAATAGCCGCATAAGTAGATCAAGCCGTTAGCGCTTCGCTAGCCAACCGTTTAGATTCGACAGTCAGCTCCCAAGTAGAGGCGACTCTTAGGATGTTCGGCTTTACTGAGGCCGTACCCCCGGTTCCTATTGCTAGTGCATCTCTGGAAAGCCACGTGTATGACAGAAATAACGACGGCACTGACACAATCATGTCTCCGTCCCCAACGCTTATGGCCGAGACCAATCATTACACCTATGGTCAAACTAACACTGCGTACCACGCACCACCACCTGCGCCGATACCCGCACTGCCCGCACCACATGCGCAGGCGCCCGGACACGAACACATCATACAAATAGCGCGCAGGGAAGAGGCCCATGGCCGACACACCGATATCCCACCGCGTGTCGCGCCCCCGCATGAGAGACGCACACAAGCAACATGCCAAGATGACATAGAGGAGCGGGTCCGCGCGCTATTTAGAGAGTGTGCCGGCTTCGTGCCCAAGGGACGGGTTAGGGTTTACCATAAGCCATACCCCGACCATCTTGATACAGTACCCTACCCCCGTAGCTATAGGATCCCTGAATTCACTAAGTTCGATGGCGAGGATAGCAAAACTACACTAGAGCACGTTAGTCAATTTTTGGCACAATGTGGAGAAGTTAGCAGGATAGATGCTCTAAAGGTTAGACTGTTTTCTCTCTCGCTATCCGACACTGCTTTCACTTGGTTTTCGGCGCTCCCGCCGAACTCCATCCAGACGTGGGATGATTTAGAGCGGAAATTCCATGATTATTTCTACACGGGTGAGACAAAACTTAGGCTTTCACATTTGACATCGGTTAAGCAGAAATCTAGCGAGAGCTCCTCTGAGTACATCAAGCATTTTAGGGATACTAGAAACCGATGTTTTAGCCTTAGTATTTCGGAAAGGGACTTGGCGGAACTAGCGTTTAATGGGTTGCGTTCCGAAATTAGAGAGAGGTTAGATAACCAAAACTTTTTAGAAGTCAGCCAAGTTTTACAGCAGGCTCTGGTCCAGGAAGGCCGAACCAAAGATAAAAAGTTTATTAAGACATTTATCAAGCCTAGGGCTGAAATCCACATCATGGAACGTTCTGACGAGGAAGAATCAGAAGAGGAAGATTCGGCCGATATGTACGTGGCCGAATGGGTGTGGAACGCTAAGAATAAACCTGTCACCTGCTCTGAGTTATGAATATCCCCCACAAAGAATCGACTTAGTGAGGTCAAGTACTCGTTTGATATAACTAAATGTGATAAAATATTTGATTTTCTCTTAAAAAGTCAGCTTCTCAGTTTACCTAAGGGTCAAGTCATTCCACCTGCCGATGAGTTAAAGAAGCATCCATACTGTAAGTGGCATGATTCACATTCACATAATACTAATGACTGCAATGTTTTTCGACGGCAGATACAATCAGCCATAGAAGAAGGACGATTGAAGATAGACCATAATCCGAAGATGAAGCTGGATAAAGACCCTTTTCCCGTCAACGCCGTCGACCTCGGTGAGAAAAAGGTGTTGATTCGGCCAGAGCAGGCCAAGTCGGCTAAGGGAAAGGATGTAATTGTTGGAGAGCCACGCACTCGCACGCTCATACCAAAGAACCCCGAGGTAGGAGTGTGGAAACAGAACATCAATACCCCTTCGGCTAAGGCTCACAAGAGGCCAAAAGTAACATATAACATGCTATTGAACAAGCATCAAAGAAGGGCCAAGGGAGCGGGTCCGCACACTAAGAAGCTAAAGCAGCCGAAGGGTCTGAGGCTCTCGGAGGGTAGCTTTGGACCGAAGCAGGCGAACCCTCCGCACGGAGGCTTCGGGCCACGATGGCCTGATACTCCGCATGGTGATTCCGAGCCACAATGGCCGAATCCCCCGTACATCGGCTTCGAGCCCCAGTGGTTGGGGCCCCTATACAACAACTTCAGCCCCCAATGGCTGAACCCCGCACCGTGTTTGACTTCTACGATGGGAGTCTTCGGCCCGCACTGGCCGAACGTACCTTCGGCCTGGCAGGACCCTTCGCTGGTGTGGTCTGAGATACCATCAACTCTACCGAACCCCCCGGGTAACGGGTTCGGCTCATAGTGGGCGAGGCCACTAGAGCCGCCGATGCCTCCGCCGTATGACTGGGCGGGGACCCCGTGGGCTCCGTACATATCTGGGTCAGGGTACCCTCTGCAACCTAACACTATGCCTTGTTTTCCTTCAGAGTATTATGGATGGCAGGGGCAAACAGACGCAGCGGAGGGGGGCATCGTCCACAGACTGTCCATGATGCCTCTGAATCGGACCATACAGAGCGAAGCCAAAGGGTGCGAGCATGCGGAGGTCGAGGTCAGGAAGTCCGAAGCCATCACCATCAGAGTTGGGTCTCAGGAAGTCCCAATCCCGAAGACTTTGTCACCGAGGTCTGACGGAGGTAAGTCCCATGCTTCGGCCGAGCTCTGCGCCGAAGCCTGGTTCGATCGGCCGAACAAGGCCGATCCGTCCGTCAGGGTCCGCAGCGAAGGTGAGAAACCAAGGGTTGGTTTCAGTATTTGTGATGAGTGATTGACAGGCTTTTACCCTCTGTTCGAAGGGTTACCTCCGAAGGGTGTTCGGAGGTTGTTTGACCGAAGGGTGTTCGGTGGTTTGGTTGCTGCAGCTGTTGCAGCAGAGTGTGCTTGTCGGAGGGGTCCGACAGTACACAATGACTGGGTTTGTACCGAAGGCTTCGGTACTTTGGGCGGTACACCAGAGTGTGTGCCGGAGGTTGCTAACCCGGAGAGGTCTCTGGAGTACTGGATACACTTGTCTGCTTGTCTGTAGTGCGTAGGGACTTCAGAGGCGATGGACGAACGTAGCAGGTGAGCCTGGGTCAAGCGGGAGGCTTGATGCCAGGGGAGCGGGGAGCTCCGTCACGGTGGCTGCGAAGGGGTCCGGGTCGGTCCTCGGGTCGAGGTGCGCCAGGTGAAGGCAGAGAGTGCGGAGCGTGGCTCCGGGTGAAGGTACTCCGAGACAAAGTCCTCGGAGGCGAGGCACTTCGAAGGTACTCCGGAAGGAGTGACTTCGGAGTTGGATGGATCAAGTCCTCTGCGGAGGCAAGGAGTTCGAAGTGTGCTCCGGAGGGAGACATTCGAAGGGTGCCCGACGAAGGTCTCAGAAGTCGAGGCGCATCGAAGGCATGGTCCGGGTGAGGCTCGTCGAGGAGTGTGCTCGGGGAGAGACACTGCGACGAAGTGCTCATGGAATGCTTCGTGCGGAGGCCTTGGACGAAGGAGGGACTTCGAAGGGTGGTACTCCGAAGGTGGGCCTTCGGAGTGAGGAAGGCTTCGGAGCGAGGCTAGCTCCGGAGCAAGGTTGACTTGAGGTGCTTCGGCCTGCATGGCTTCGGTACACGGATTGACGGAGTTCGAGCTGAGCGAAGCTGCGAAGCCGTGGTGGTCCACTCCGGAGGTGTTGGTGCGAAGGCCCAAGGGCTTTGACGGCTTCGGCTCAAAACCGTCACTGTATCAAAGGCTGACTTTGGTGAAGCGAAGGCCTTCTGGGTCAAGGCTTCTCACCGAAGCTACCACACTCCTCGCGTGCGAAGGGGGCTTCAGAAAGGTCAAAGGCTGCAAGTCTGACAGTGTCTGCTCTGCAAAAAGCTGGCGCTGTCCCCTCTGCAAAGGCTGACAGAGAAGCCTCCAATAAAGTTGACTACCTTTTGTACCCCTCAGTTCTGTAGAGACAAAACCAATGTAAACCCTAGGGGTAAAGTAGTCAATTCCTTTGGGTGAACTGTGGGCTATAAATATGGGGCTCGGTAGGTAACATTTAACACTTTGAGCATTTACTGTTGAGCTCCTGTAGCCACACACTTCGTTGTATTCATCCAGAGTTCAATTTTATCGTGTTCCTTGTTCAAGCGGCGAAGCCCTGCTTCTGTGTGCTTTTTGCTTGAGCTTGCTTTACATACCTCGCTAGTTGTAGTGCGCCGAAGCCTGTCTAGGCGAAGGGTGTCTTTGTGCGAAGTGTGTTTTTCAGTGCGCTTTCGCTCTGTGTAACTTGAGGCTAGACCTCACTGCTTACTAGCGAAGCCCTGATCGAAGCCCGTTTTGCTTCTTGTGTCGAAGCCCCTAGAGAAGTCGTTTAGTGTGCGTTTAGACTTTGTGTACGAAGCCCAACACCAGTTGCTGCTCCAAGTACTTGGTCGAAGTCCTCAGAGGGACGTCTACTCTAGCGAAGGGTGAAGTGCGAAGTCTGCTCGAAGCACCCTGTGTGAGGAGCCTGCACTGACTTAGCAGAGTAGATTTTCGAGGGTTGTAAGTGGAGCGAAGTCATCTTGGCTTCGAACTTTTGGACCTGCGAAGTCCGTGTTCGGAGTTGTCAAAGGACCTCCGAACCTGACCTCCGAAGGTAGTGTTCGAACCCTGTTCCGCAGAAGACAGAACTAAAACCGAAGGCTAATTTTTTAGCTCGAAATTTTAAAAAGCTCCCATTCACCCCCCTCTGGTCGCCGTTTCCGGTCCAACAATTGGTATCAGAGCAGGTTAAGATCACCAGTTGACCTTAACCGGTTTTGTGATCTTTTGGCGACATGGATAGAGGCAGTAAAATTCCTCTGTTCGATGGGACTGATTTTGCATACTGGAAGGTGCGCATGGAGGCTTACTTGTTAAGCCAAGGAAATGCAATTTGGGAGATTGTGGACTCACAATACTCCATCCCTGATACTCGCACCACTCAAACAGAAAAAGATCAGTATAATGCCAACTCCAAGGCTAGGAATATACTGTTCATTGGTTTGAGCCGGAGTGAGTTCGATAGGGTGCAGTACCTTAGGACTGCTAGGGAGATTTGGACAACACTCACTATTTTTCATGAGGGCTCTACACAGATTAAGGCCAGGCGTCAAAGCACATACAACCAACAGTATCAGCTGTTTGTGCAGGCACCTGGTGAATGTATAGATGCCATGTTTTCTCGCTTTGATGCAATAGTGAGTAACTTGCGATCCAACGAGACGCTTGCTTACAATGACCATGATAGGGCTATCAAGCTTCTCTATGCTCTTGATCGTAGCATATGGGAGGTGAAGATATCCAGCATTGAGGAGTCTGCAGGTTATGACACATTGACCTGTGATGAACTCTTCAGCAAGCTGAAGTCCACAGAGATTGCCAAGGCATCTCTTCAGTGCACAGAAGCTCTTTGCCACAGCCATTGGCATTGGTTTCTAGCACTAGCCGTGGCACCACTGCAGAACCAAGCACATCTGGAACTTGTGTTCTTGCAGATGGTTTTGCTTTGTCCTCCCTGGTCTCCGTCACAAAGGAGCAGGTGGACACTCTATATGATGATGAGCTTGCTCTCATTGCCCGGAGGTTCACCCGTTTTCACCATGAGAGACGGGATCAGAGGAGAAGTGGTTTTAGTGGTTGTTTTGAGTGTGGTGACACTTCTCACATCAAGGCTAATTGCCCCAAGCTCAAAAGAGAGATGAGAGTGAGCGCCCCAAATACCACAAAAGGAGAGGAAGCCTTTTGTGAAGGGCAAGCGCGGAAAGATGGCTAAGAAAGTAGCCAAAGCCGCTTCCAGAGCTTTTGTTGCTGCTCTCAGCGACATCGACACTTCCTCAACTGAGGAGTCGAGCTCTGAGGAGGAGGAGTCCCCAAAGAAGGAGGACAAGAAGGACAAGAAGGGACGAGACTTCACCGGCCTTTGCTTCATGGCCGACAGCGATCACAGCGGCGATGAGCTTGACTCATCTGAGGTAACTCTATCATCTGACCAGCTATTGATTAAATTAGATGAGCTGAATGAAGTAGTTCTTGGTCAGGATAGATTACTTGTTGTTGGACCGGAAACGGCGACCAGAGGGGGGGGGTGAATGGGAGCTTTTAAAATTTCGGGCTAAAAAACTAGCCTTCGGTTTTAGTTTTGTCTTCAGCGGAACAGGGTTCGAACACTACCTTCGGAGGTCAGGTTCGGAGGTCCTTTGACAACTCCGAACACAGACTTCGCAGGTCCAAAAGTTCGAAGCCAAGAAGACTTCGCCCCACTTACAACCCTCGAAAATCTACTCTGCTAAGTCAGTGCAGGCTCTTGTAGGACCGAAAGTAGCGACCAGAGGGGGGGTGAATGGGCGCCTTAAAAATTCTTTCGAATCAATGGCATGTTCCCTATACCCAACGCACTTCAAAAATACTACGCAGCAGAAAATAAACAGAAGGCCTAAGTCTAAAGGTTTCTAACCTAGAAGCAACTGATGATAAACAGTGTAAAACTAAAGTGGTGCAACTAGGCAGATGAATAAGTTGTAACAGGCCTAAACTTCTCAATGAAATAATCTAAGTATGTGTAAGATGAAAAGAGAAGTTACTGTCCAAATTTGTCTCCTGCTCGGAACTTGGCGAAGCCCCCTTCGCACGTTGAGGTATGCTTCGGAGGTTGGTGACGGAGCCTGTCCGAGATGCCGAAGATGTCACGGTCTAGCCTAGTTCAAAGTGGTAAGATGCGAAGTGTACTTCGGAGCGAAGTAACACAATGCCGGAGCCTGGTTCGAAGTATGTACTTCGAAGACAAGGCTTCGAACACAGCTTCGAACCAAGAGCTTCGGAGCAAAGTGACAGAGTCAGAGCCTGCTTCGAAGTGCACTTCGAAGACAAAGCTTCGAACACAACTTTGAACCAAAAACTTCGAACACAACACACAAACGGACAACCTTCGAACAAAGAAGCGAAGCCTGTCACGCGACAGAGAACCAAGTCCGAAGCCAATGCTCTACCTTCGAAAAAAGCAAGCTCCGAAAAGAGAGACGAAGGATGACACGCTACACAGAAGTCAGTGCGAGGCCAAGCGGAGCTACAAGCTTCGAACCCAACTTCGAAACTTGTCGAAGTATGGACTTCGAACAGATAGGGCCGAAGCCCCTTCGCACTGTTGTTCGAAGTATGCAATGCTGATGATCAGGAAAAAATGCTTCGAAGCTTAGCAGCACAGAACGCAAACCAAATACCGAAGATCGAACGATGCCTTCGAAAGAGATAAATCGAAGCCTACCTCGCGAAACTGAGGGGCTTCGAACAGAGAGTAGCTTCGCTCGAAACACAGCCAAAAAGGTGATAGACCCTGTCAGCCTCGATCAAAAGGCTGTGCAATAGAAGGTGAAAAGCTGCACAGACTACTGTAGCTACAGGAAAGTAGTACTACTTGCAACAGCAAGAACTAGTACTCAGTTTGTGAAGAACAGAAGCAACAGAAGAAGCTTCTCCTCAAGAAATAAATTCACCAGCCCGTAGCTGAAGCAATAACTCTCCAAACCAAACAAGTGCTACAAATAAAATCAGCAGGGACCAAGGCTTAAATGTATCCAAGAGTTTAGAACAAGAATAATGCACAAACAGGAAGGAACACAAGCCTGGCGGCGCACACAGGAGAGAGAAACGGGAGACAAAATGACCCAAAGAGTGGATTTGATTTCAGCACAAAGGGGTAGTCCAAACCCTAGGGATTGGGGTCCTATTTATAGGCATCCCAACACTAGGAATATTCTACCAGCCCCTTAGGGTTTTTACAGATGCAATAATAAATGAAAAGACTCTACTGCCCTTAGGAATTTTTACAGACATGACTGACTGACTGTGGGCCTAGAGTTACAGATGACTTATCCGGAAGCTCAGCTTTCGTAGCGACTACGGCTTCTCTTCTGGATAGTCGGATACAAGAATCAACGGTTGTCAGTTTTACGCCAAAACTGACAAAGCCTCCACCAGCTTTGCACCAGGTACCCGGATTGGGCCGGCCCGACTCCGCAGCTCTCTCAGCCCGGCAATCGCTCACCGCCCGTGTACCTGAGTCAGTCCTGGTCAACAGCCCAGTGGGTCTTCTACTGCTTCTGGCCCATGCACCCGGATTGGGCCAGCCCGACTTCGCAGCCTCCTCTGCCCGACAGTCGCTCGCTGCCCGTGTACCTGAGTCACACGCGGCCCATGAACCAGCAGATCTCCTCTCTTCTTCTGTCCTCTTTGACTATCGTTGACAATGACTCATCACTTCTAGAGCCATGAGGCCCACACTATTCAGCATGGCTCCTCAATCTCCCCCTTGATGAGTGCATTGTCAACACTCCTCTTTTCTCAGCTCTTCAGCACCTGCGAACAAATGTGGAAACACGAAAACAAAACACAAGAAAACAAAGAAGAAGAAAAATAAGGTAAAAATTTAACCCTAATGACCAAAAGCCAATCAAAAGCAAGAAACGGTCATTATGGTTAACCAAAACGTAAAAGCTCAAAATGAGTGTGATTTCAGAACAACAAGGATATCAACAGAGTAAGAACTCCCCCTTAAACTCTGATCCCAAATTTTCTCCCCCTTGTTGACAAGTGAACTCATCAAGCACTCAAAAAGAGACACAAAAACTCCCCCTGAAAGGCAACTCCCCCTCAAATATGCAGTGAATGCAATTGGGGTGCAGGTGGAGTGTAGAAAGCATGCTTCTCAAATATGATTGACTACAGTTACAACAGCTAACAGGTATAGCAAAAGAGATACTGTCTAAGACACATGGCATGATCAGTGCAACATATGATATCGAAAGAAAGTCATTTAGCACGCATTTTTTTTTCAATTTTTGCAAATAAAAACATCACCACATGGTTCGATAAACAAGCAAGGTAAAACATGAGATGCAGAAGCTAACTGATATCTACCAAGATAAGCATTTGTTCAAAACAAAGTGCTTCAGCAAACTTGTTATCTTTTTAATGTTCAGGCTTTTTCATTTTCCTTTGTCATTTTTTGCCAAGGGTTATTTGCATGTCAAACCTTATGCTAACCGACCAAGTCAAGCCTAGGCCAGAACTGGGCCATCAGAAGCTTAAGACATTGGTCTTGGCATACACTACACTGTCCTAGTTCATACCAAAGTGCTATGGTAAGCAGTCCAGAACAGTATAATGCGACAAAGCAAACCCACTTGGATCTTTTCAACTTAAGCATAAAAAGGCACGGAATTTTCATTCATTTTTGATTTTTATCATTTTTATAGCACATTTTCCATGTTAAAGCATAAAGATGTCCAAGTTGCATATCTGCATCTATGTGAGGAACTGGCTACAAGGCATGTAACAGATAGCAAAAGCACTCAGCCTACACATGCTAGTTACCAGAAGCAAAGGTGATCATTTTTCAAGTTGAAAGCGTAAAAGCCATGCACATGATAGATATCAGGTATATCAAGTGAACTGAATCAAAGCATGATCATCGACATGTAATCAAAAGCATGTACCCGCTAGAATAAGTAAAGCAGTTCAATCATATAACAGAAGCATCTCTAAAGTGTGATACGTGAATATCCAAGATATGAACACACACAAAAAGACTCAAGAAAAGAGTAAAGAAGAAAGAAAACTGACGCAAAATATCCTAGAAAGGATACACAACACCCAAATCCCCTCTTAAACGCTCAAAAGTAGACTGATCTAGAGGCTTGGTGAAAATGTCAGCCAACTGATGATGGGTATCAACATGAACAAGGTCAATGACACCTTTCTCATATTGATCTCGTAAGAAGTGAAAGCGCACATCAATATGTTTGGTTTTTGAATGAAGACACGGGTTTTTCCCTACACTAATAGCACTAGTGCTGTCGCAAAACAATGGAACCCTGGTAGGAAAGAACAACCCAAAGTCTCGTAGAGTGGAAATCATCCAAACCATCTGTGAGCAGCAGCTACGTACTCAGCCTCTGTGGTCGAAAGAGCAACTCCAGATTGCTTTCGAGAAGACCAAGAGACAAGAGAGGAACCAAGAAACTGGCAAGTACCGGAAGTCGACTTGCGATCCAACCGGCACCCACCAAAGTCGGCATTCGAAAAGCCAGATAGATCAAGAGATGATGATGCTGAATAATAAAGACCAAGATCAGGCGCATAGGTGAGATACCTGAAAATGCGCTTGACAGCCTGCCGGTGAGACGCGCGTGGTGAAGACTGAAAACGCGCGCAAAGTCCCACGGCGAACTGTATGTCCGGTCTTGTTGCCGTTAAGTACAACAGCGAACCAATCATCCCTCGAAACTCCCTTTCATTGACCTTGACACCGCTCTCATCCTTGTCCAGACCCCCAGAAGTGCCCATCGGGGTCATCTGCGGCTTCAATTCACCACCAAAGTCAAATTTCTTTAACATATCACGAGTGTACTTACCTTGGTGGATGAAGGTGCCGTCCTTGGTCTGCTTGATCTGGAGTCCTAAAAAGTACTTGAGCTCACCCATGAGGCTCATCTCAAACTCACTGTGCATCTGCTCAGAAAACTTGGACACAAGAGAATCAGCAGTACCGCCAAATATAATATCGTCCACATAAATCTGAGCGACTAAGAAATCTGAAGCATCTCTGAGCAAGAAAAGAGTTTTATCCACAGAACCCATCACAAAGCCCTTCGCCAACAAAAATTGCTTCAACCGGTCATACCAAGCCCTGGGGGCTTGCTTCAACCCGTATAAAGCTTTATGCAACTTAAAAACATGTCGAGGAAACTTAGGGTTCTCAAAACCGGGGGGTTGCCTAACATAAACTTCCTCCTCTATGAACCCGTTCAGAAAAGCACTCTTAACATCCATTTGAAAAAGCTTAAAACCCTTTGAAACGACAAAAGCTAGAAGAATACGAATGGACTCAAGACGGGCAACAGGAGCGAAAGTTTCTTCAAAGTCAATACCTTCCTTCTGGCAATAACCCTGGGCAACTAATCGAGCCTTGTTGCGCACCACAACCCCATCTTCACCTTGTTTGTTCTTGAATACCCACTTGGTGCCTATGGGGTTGCATCCTGGTGGCGGCTCAACTAGTGTCCAAACCCGATTACGGACAAAATTCTCAAGCTCTTCTTGCATAGCATTAATCCAATTAGAGTCAGAAAGAGCATGAGAAATGTCTCTGGGCTCAAAAGATGCAACAAACGCAGATTCAGCAAACACAGCGAGAGAGGCAGAAGAACGCAAGGTTCTCTCAGTCAAATCACCAATGATGAGCTATGAGGGATGGTCACGCTGAACTGCTCGGGTTCCCTGGTGATCTGAAGTCACCTCACCAAAGTCAGCAGCTGGCACCTCTGGACTCGACTGAGGGGGCTCGATCGAAGTGGAAGAAGTGATCAGAGGTCCGCCCTCATCATCTGAGAAACCAAGGATGGTTTCGGTGTATGTGATGAGTGATTGACTGGATTTTACCCTCTGTTCGAAGGGTACCTCCGAAGGGGCTTCGGAGGTGGTTCTCCGAAGGGTGTTCGGAGGTGTTTGCCTGATGCAGTGGAGTGTACCTGTCGGAGGGGTCCGACAGTACACGATGACTGGGTTCGTACCGAGGGCTTCGGTACTTTGGGCGGTACACCGGAGTGTGTGCCGGAGGTTGCTAACCCGGAGAGGTCTCCGGAGTATTGGATACACTTGTTTGCTTGTCGGTGGTGCGCAGGGACTTCGGAGGCGACGGACAGGGTTCGAGCCAGGTGAACCTGGGTCAAGCGGGTGGCTTGATGCCAGGGGAGCGGGGAGCTCCGTCACGGTGGCTGCGAAGGTGGTCCGGGTCGGTCCTCAGGTCGAGGCGTGCCAGGTGAAGGCAGAGAGTGCGGAGCGTGGCTCCGGCTGAAGGTACTCCGAGACAAAGTCCTCGGAGGTGAGGCACTTCGAAGGTACTCCGGATGGAGTGATTTCGAAGTTGGTGGACCAAGTCCTCTGCGGAGGCAAGGAGTTCGAAGTGTGCTCCGGAGGGAGACACTCGAAGGGTGCCCGACGAAGGTCTCAGAAGTCGAGGTGCATCGAAGGCATGGTCCGGAGGCCTTGGACGAAGGAGGGACTTCGAAGGGTGGTACTCCGAAGGTGGGGCTTCGGAGTGAGGATGACTTGTGGTGCTTCGGCCATGCATGGCTTCGGTACACGGACGGACGGTGTTCGAGCTCGGAGTAGCTGCGAAGCCGTGGTGATCCACTCCGGAGGTGGTGGTGCGAAGGCCCAAGGGCTTTGACGGCTTCGGCTTAAAACCGTCACTGTATCGAAGGACTTCTTCGGCGGAGCGAAGGCCAACAGGCTGCAGGCTTCTCGCCGAAGCTACCGCACCCTCTGGTGCGAAGGGAGGTTCCAGAAGTCAACACTGTAAAGGCTGACACTGTCTGTTCTGAAAAAGGCTGACACTGTCCCCTCTGCAGCTGACAGAGAAGCCTCCAAAATAAAGGTGGACTACCTTTTGTACCCCTTAGTTCTGTAGAGACAAAATGGATGTAAACCCTAGGGGTAAAGTAGTCACTTCCTTAGGATGAAGCCGTGGGCTATAAATATGGGAGCTCGGTAGGTAACATTTAACACTTTGAGCATTTACTGTTGAGCTCCTGTAGACAGACCTCGCTGTATTCATTCTGAGTTCAATTTATTTCAGTGTTCCTTGTTCAAGCAGCGAAGCCCTGCTTCTTTGTGCTTTTGCTTGAGCTCGCGTTGCATACCTCGCTAGCTTTTAGTTCACCGAAGCCTGTCTTGGCGAAGGGTGTTTTTATCGCGAAGTGTGCTTTACAGTGTGCTGTCGCTCTGTGTAACACGAGGCAAGACCTCGCTGCTTACTAGCGAAGCCCTGTTCTTTTCCCGTTGTGCTTCTTGTGTCGAAGCCCTTAGCGTAGTCCATTTGCGTGTGCGTGTAGACCTTCGGGTACGAAGCCCAGCACCCGTTGCTGTCGCCAAGTACTTGGTCGAAGTCCTCAGAGGGCTGTCCACTCTTGCGAAGGGTGAAGTGCGGAGCCTGCACTGACTTAGCAGAGTTGGTTTTTGAGGGTTGTAAGTGGAGCGAAGTCTTCTTGGCTTCGAACGATTGCTCCTCCGAAGCCTGTGTTCGAAGGTGTCGAAGTACCTCCGAACCAGACCTTCGAAGGTAGTGTTCGAAGCCTGTTCCGCAGAAGACAGAACAGAACCGAAGGCTAAGTTTTTAGCCCGAAATTTTAAAAGCTCCCATTCACCCCCCCCTCTGGTCGCCGTCTCCAGTCCAACAATTGGTATCAGAGCAGGTTAAGATCACCAGTTGACCTTAACCGGTTTTGTGATCTGTTGGCGACATGGATAGAGGCAGTAAAATTCCTCTGTTCGATGGGACAGATTTTGCATACTGGAAGGTGCGCATGGAGGCTTACTTGTTAAGCCAAGGAAATGCAATTTGGGAGATTGTGGACTCACAATACTCCATCCCTGATACCCGCACCACTCAAACTGAAAAAGATCAGTATATTGCCAACTCGAAGGCAAGGAACATACTGTTCATTGGTTTGAGTCGGAGTGAGTTCGATAGGGTGCAGCACCTTAGGACTGCTAGGGAGATTTGGACAACACTCACAGTCTTTCATGAGGGCTCTGCTCAGATTAAGGCCAGGCGCCAAAGCACCTACAATCAACAGTATCAGCTGTTTGTGCAGGCACCTGGTGAATCAGTAGATGCCATGTTTTCTCGCTTTGATGCGATAGTGAGTAACTTGCGATCCAACGGGACGCTTGCTTACAGTGATCATGATAGGGCTATCAAGCTTCTCTATGCTCTTGACCGTAGCATATGGGAGGTGAAGATATCCAGCATTGAGGAGTCCACAGGCTATGACACTCTAACCTGTGATGAACTCTTTAGCAAGCTGAAGTCCACAGAGATTGCCAAGGCATCTCTTGCAGTGCACAGAAGCTCTTTGCCACAGCCATTGGCATTGGTTTCTAGCACTAGCCGTGGCACCACTGCAGAACCAAGCACATCAGGCACTTGTGTTCTTGCAGATGGTTTTGCTTTGTCCTCCCTGGTCTCCGTCACAAAGGAGCAGGTGGATACTCTAGCTGATGACGAGCTTGCTCTCATTGCCCGGAGGTTCACCCGCTTTCATCATGAGAGACGGGATCAGAGGAGAAGTGGTTTTAGTGGCTGCTATGAATGTGGCGACACCTCTCACATTAAGGCCAATTGCCCCAAGGTCAAGAAGAGAGATGAGAGTGAGCGCCCCAAATTCCACAAAAAGGAGAGGAAGCCCTTTGTGAAGGGCAAGCGCGGCAAGATGGCTAAGAAAGTAGCCAAGGCCGCTTCCAGAGCTTTTGTTGCTGCTCTCAGCGACATCGACACATCCTCAACTGAGGAGTCGAGCTCTGAGGAGGAGGAGTCCCCAAGGAAGGAGGACAAGAAGGACAAAAAGGGACGTGACTTCACCGGCCTTTGCTTCATGGCCGACAGCGACCACAGCGGCGCTGAGCTTGACTCATCTGAGGTAAACCTATCATCTGACCAGCTTCTAATTAAATTAGATGAGCTGAATGAAGTAGTGCTAGGTCAGGATAGATTACTTGTGCAAGCCGCTAGAGAGAGAAAAGACCTTAGACTTAGGCTAGAAAATGTATCTACTGAATATGCCATGCTTAAGTCTAAATTTGATGATGCTGAATGTGAATCATGTTCTGTTGTCATGAGTGAGCTTGCTCAGTTGCGTTCTGTTCATGCTCAAACTCTTTCTGATCTTGAGACTGCACAGAAGCAGCTTTTGGAGGTGGATTCTAGACCTCATGATATTATTGATTGCATGAACTGCTCTTTATTACGCGATAGCATTTCTTTACGTGATAAGCATGTTCATGACTTGGAGGCTAGATTGGAGAGGGCCGGTAGTTCTAAGGATGTGCAACCTGTTTGTGACACTTGCATCACCCTTAAGGACCAGCTAGGCATTGTCAGAGAGCGAGCTGAAAATCTCATGTCTGAAAATGAATACCTTCTTTCTGTGGTGAATAAATGCACTGAAGGGAAGGGTAGGATGGATTTGCTCTTGGCCAAGACCAAGTTGTGTGCTGACAGAGCCGGGGTAGCTCTAGGTTTGGGTTTTGAGAGGATAGCTTCAGACAGTCAGACCAAAACTGTTTTCACCTCTCCCACCACCCTAGAGAAAGAGAGAGCTCTGTTAGACACCCCATCAGCCAAAAAGCCTACCCATCCACCAAAGAAAACCACACCTCCTATCAAGAAAAATCCTCCCAAGAAAACCACTCAGAAGAAACCCAAGGAGCCTGTAAGAATTGCTCCTGTGACCCATGAGAGTGCCCCCAGGAGAGTGTTTCACTGTTCTTATTGTCAGCGGGTGGGTCATTTGATTGGTTTCTGTTTCCGTCGCATCAAGGATGAGCGACGTGCACAGGCGATGAGCTATCAGGACATGCATTACCCATCTTTAGGTATGCATGAGTCTGAGTATTACTCTCGTCCTGTTTTCGAGGCTCCTCGTGCTTCTTGGAGAGGTTTTGCTCCTCGAGGTGTTCACCATGTTCCATATGGTGGTAGACCTCGGGCGAGTAGCTTTGTACCTCGTCAGAGTAGGAGACCTCGTCATGCTTTGCATTCTTTGCATGTAGGTAGACCTCGCACTTTGCATCATACTGATTTTCATGTGCGTAGACCGTCTACTTTTACTGTGCCTACTACTCGTGTCACTCAGTGCTGGATGCCTCGTCATTATTTTACTCACCCCAGCACTGAGCGATCGAGACGTTTTCCTCATGTGTAGGCGACAGGTCGAGGCTTGGAGGGCACGTGGATCATGGACTCCGGTTGTTCGCGCCACATGACCGGAGATGCAGCTTGGTTCTCCAGCCTCACCACAACCAAGCAAAGGGAACATATCACCTTCGGAAACAATCGAAGGAGTAGAGTGAAAGGTAAAGGTGTGGTAAGGATTAACACGAACTTCACTCTCAAAGATGTTGCTTTGGTTGAGAACCTGGGATACAATTTGCTGTCTGTATCTCAGTTGCTTGATGAGGGCTTCGAAGTGCGATTTCATCGCGATACTTCGCAAGTGCTCAATTCTGATGGCGTTGTTGTGTGTAAGATCTTTAGGGTTGGGAGAGTTTTTGGAGCTGATTTTTCAGAGTCGTCTGGTTCTTCTCATTGTCTTGTTGCACATTCGACTTCTGAGCTTTGGAAGTGGCATAGGAGACTAGGGCATATGAGCTTTGAGTTGCTCGCTCGTCTGAGCGCCCTAGGTCTGATCCGAGGATTGCCCAAGCTCAAGTTTGAGAAGAATTTAGTTTGCGCTCCTTGTCGACATGGAAAAATGATTGCCGCTTCGCATTCGCCAGTCACCACAGTGATGACTGAACAGCCCGGAGAACTTCTCCATATGGACACTGTAGGTCCTTCTCGGGTTAGTTCTTTAGGCGGCAAGTGGTATGTACTTGTTATTGTCGACGATTTCTCTCGCTACTCTTGGGTCTTCTTTCTTGCCAGCAAGGATGAAGTGTTTTCACACTTTCGGAGCTTGGCTTTGAGACTTTTCACTGAACTCCCTGGTGCATTAAAATTCATTCGAAGCGATAATGGCACCGAGTTCAAAAATAGTCTCTTTGTTGATTTTTGCATGGAGCATGGCATAGAACATCAATTCTCTGCTCCGCGGGTTCCTCAACAGAACGGTGTTGTTGAGAGGAAAAACCGCACTTTGGTTGAGATGGCTAGGACGATGCTTGATGAGCATAGGACTCCTAGAAAATTCTGGGCTGAGGCCATGAACACTGCTTGCTACATCTCAAACCGAATTTTCTTGCGCTCAATTTTAAATTTGACTTCTTATGAGCTGCGTTTTGGGAGACAGCCCAAGGTTACTCATCTTCGAGTTTTTGGCTGTCGCTGCTTTATCCTAAAACGTGGTAACTTGGATAAATTTGAGTCGCGATCTTCTGACGGGATCTTTTTGGGTTATACAACTCATGGTCATTCTTATCGTGTTTATAACTTGGAAACTAACACTGTCATCGAGTCATGTGATGTGACTTTTGATGAATCTACCCCCTCTGTTAGTTCTGCTTTTGAACAGGCAAATGAACACGACATGGAACAGACCTTATTCGAGGAAGAAGATCCTGGAGAATTCGAGGATGATCCCCTACTACCCTCGACATCAACCCCCGAAGCTGACCCCGCTTCAACTACTTCGGCACGAGGTCCCGAAGCGACTACCTCAACATCGGTCATCTTGGACCACTCCAACGCACAAGTTGAGGGGGAGACTGCATCCCGCCGCGAGGCTCCACATCATGTCCAAAGGATGCACCCTCCCGAGCAGATCATTGGTGAGCTTGATCAAAGGGTAACTCGTTCTCATGCCCATTTCACTAATGCTGCTTTTGTTGCTTCTTTCGAGCCCTTAGATGTTAGTCATGCACTTTCTGATTCTAGTTGGATCAATGCCATGCATGAGGAACTTGAAAATTTTGAGAGAAACCAAGTCTGGACTTTAGTTGATCCTCCACCAAATGTTCATTTCATTGGAACAAAATGGATTTTCAAAAATAAACAAGGGGAGGATGGAACAATTGTTAGAAATAAGGCTAGACTAGTAGCTCAGGGCTTTTCAAAACTAGAAGGGATTGATTTTACTGAAACTTTTGCACCTGTTGCTCGCCTTGAGGCCATTAGGATTTTGCTTGCCTTTGCGACATCCCGGGGATTCAAACTCTATCAAATGGATGTCAAAAGTGCTTTTCTTAATGGCTTCATAGGTGAAGATGTTTATGTAAAACAACCCCCTGGTTTTGAAAACCCCAAGTACCCACATAAAGTCCTTAAACTTCATAAGGCTCTTTATGGACTCAAGCAGGCCCCTCGGGCGTGGTATGATAGACTTAAGTCTTTTCTGCTTGAGCGAGGGTATTTGATGGGCTCTGTTGATAAAACTTTGTTTACTCTCAAGCATGGCAAAGATTTCCTTCTAGTGCAGATTTATGTGGATGATATCATCTTTGGTGGCTCTTCTCATGCTTTGGTTGCCGAGTTTGCAGATACTATGAGCAGGGAGTTTGAAATGTCAATGATGGGTGAACTCACCTTTTTCCTTGGTTTGCAAATCAAGCAAAGCAAACAAGGTACTTTTGTCCACCAGACAAAGTACACCAAGGACCTGCTCAAGAAGTTCGACATGTCCGATGCGAAGCCCCTCGCCACTCCAATGGCTACTTCTGTAGCATTGGACCCTGACGAAGATGGAGAAGCCGTAGATCAGAAGGAGTTCCGGAGTATGATTGGCTCCCTCCTCTACTTGACTGCTACGAGGCCGGACATACACTTCGCTGTGTGTCTGTGCGCTCGTTTTCAGGCTTCGCCACGAGCTTCGCACCGCCAAGCGGTTAAGCGCATCTTAAGGTATCTCAAACACACCCTTGAATTTGGCATATGGTATTCATCGTCTTCATCTTTATGTCTTAGAGGTTATTCAGATGCGGATTTTGCTGGGTGTAGAATTGATAGGAAGAGTACCTCTGGTACTTGTCATTTTCTGGGTACTTCTCTGGTTTGCTGGTCTTCCCGCAAACAGTCTAGTGTTGCACAATCGACGGCTGAGGCCGAATATGTTGCTGCAGCTAGCTGTTGCTCTCAGATTTTGTGGATGGTTTCCACTTTGCGGGATTTCGGGTTAGATTATAAGAATGTTCCACTTTTCTGTGATAACACTAGTGCTATTTGTATTGCAAACAACCCAGTTCAGCACTCCAGAACCAAACACATTGATGTACGGTATCATTTTCTCAGAGATCACAATGAGAAGGGTGATATTGAACTTCAATATGTTGATACCCAACACCAGCTTGCCGACATTTTTACAAAACCCCTCGATGCTTCTCGATTTGCTTACTTGCGTGGGGAACTTGGTATTTGTCATCCCTACGGCATTTTGTGAGGGGGAGCTGATTTTAATTGTCTTGCATATGCTCATTATGTGTGGAATTGCACTTACATCTTTTGCAATTATATGCCTGCTTTTAATTCCAAGAAATCATGTCAGCTCAGCTCTATGAAATATGTCTGGAACATTAATTGTGCATGATGTTTTATTTTCTAAAATCAAAACTTGCTCACCGCACAATCTTGTATCTAGCTTGTTTAGGCTGGACTGCTTTTAGCTATCTTTTATCTACTTGACAGCGAGACACTGTTCCTTGGATGCTTAAATTTGCAACTTGAAAATTGTGTTCCTTATTCATGGATATTCATCAAAATATTTCATTTATCTGAATCAAAATCAAAAATCCATGATTTGCCTGGTTTGAATGAAAAGATCCAGGAGGGTTTGTTTGTCGCACTACTCTATTCTAGACTGCTTACCATTGCACTTTGGTTTGAACTGGGATGGTGTAGTGTATGCCAAAATCACCGCCTTAAGCTTCAGATGGCTTTCATGCCTAGGCTTGGCTTGATTGGAAAGTATAAGGTGGACAAACAAATAACCCCTGGCTTTAAGAAAAAGAACAACAAAATTAATTATTCATCAAGTTTGCTTTTAAAGCTCCTTTGTTTTGGAACAAGACTTGTCTGTCTAGGGTAGAAATTGTTAGCTTTGCGCAGTCCTTGCCTTCACATGTCTAGCTGCTGTGATTAAGTGGTGATGCTTTTACTTCCAAAATGACAAAATCACATGCCATCATCTTGTTTCACAGATTGTTAAATTGAGCTGAGCACATGATCATTAGTGTTAATGTTGGCATATTTTTGCATTATATGTCTTTGCAATTCTATTCATTTCAAAGCTTTGCATCTTTTAACTGCTCCTTGATGCTTGCATTGCCAAAGGGGGAGAGCTTTGCGATGTTCTCTACCGCAAGAAGGCATAATTTTGAAGGGGGAAGAGATTTTTGACATAAAGGGGGAGAAAAATTTGCTTAACTCAGGGGGAGTTCTTATCAAGGGAGATTTGCCAAAAAGGGCTTTTACTCTTTTGAGAAAAGGGGGAGAAAATTTCTTTTATCAAGTGACATGCTTTGGCTCTTTTTGAGTTTTTATGGTCACTTGTGTGCTGAAAGTTTTTAAATTTTCTTGAACTTCGATTTGGTTGTCAATGCACTCATCAAGGGGGAGATTGAGAAACCAAGGATGGTTTCGGTGTATGTGATGAGTGATTGACTGGATTTTACCCTCTGTTCGAAGGGTACCTCCGAAGGGGCTTCGGAGGTGGTTCTCCGAAGGGTGTTCGGAGGTGTTTGCCTGCTGCAGCGGAGTGTACCTGTCGGAGGGGTCCGACAGTACACGATGACTGGGTTCGTACCGAGGGCTTCGGTACTTTGGGCGGTACACCGGAGTGTGTGCCGGAGGTTGCTAACCCGGAGAGGTCTCCGGAGTATTGGATACACTTGTTTGCTTGTCGGTGGTGCGCAGGGACTTCGGAGGCGACGGACAGGGTTCGAGCCAGGTGAACCTGGGTCAAGCGGGTGGCTTGATGCCAGGGGAGCGGGGAGCTCCGTCACGGTGGCTGCGAAGGTGGTCCGGGTCGGTCCTCAGGTCGAGGCGTGCCAGGTGAAGGCAGAGAGTGCGGAGCGTGGCTCCGGCTGAAGGTACTCCGAGACAAAGTCCTCGGAGGTGAGGCACTTCGAAGGTACTCCGGATGGAGTGATTTCGAAGTTGGTGGACCAAGTCCTCTGCGGAGGCAAGGAGTTCGAAGTGTGCTCCGGAGGGAGACACTCGAAGGGTGCCCGACGAAGGTCTCAGAAGTCGAGGTGCATCGAAGGCATGGTCCGGAGGCCTTGGACGAAGGAGGGACTTCGAAGGGTGGTACTCCGAAGGTGGGGCTTCGGAGTGAGGATGACTTGTGGTGCTTCGGCCATGCATGGCTTCGGTACACGGACGGACGGTGTTCGAGCTCGGAGTAGCTACGAAGCCGTGGTGATCCACTCCGGAGGTGGTGGTGCGAAGGCCCAAGGGCTTTGACGGCTTCGGCTTAAAACCGTCACTGTATCGAAGGACTTCTTCGGCGGAGCGAAGGCCAACAGGCTGCAGGCTTCTCGCCGAAGCTACCGCACCCTCTGGTGCGAAGGGAGGTTCCAGAAGTCAACACTGTAAAGGCTGACACTGTCTGTTCTGAAAAAGGCTGACACTGTCCCCTCTGCAGCTGACAGAGAAGCCTCCAAAATAAAGGTGGACTACCTTTTGTACCCCTTAGTTCTGTAGAGACAAAATGGATGTAAACCCTAGGGGTAAAGTAGTCACTTCCTTAGGATGAAGCCGTGGGCTATAAATATGGGAGCTCGGTAGGTAACATTTAACACTTTGAGCCTTTACTGTTGAGCTCCTGTAGACAGACCTCGCTGTATTCATTCTGAGTTCAATTTATTTCAGTGTTCCTTGTTCAAGCAGCGAAGCCCTGCTTCTTTGTGCTTTTGCTTGAGCTCGCGTTGCATACCTCGCTAGCTTTTAGTTCACCGAAGCCTGTCTTGGCGAAGGGTGTTTTTATCGCGAAGTGTGCTTTACAGTGTGCTGTCGCTCTGTGTAACACGAGGCAAGACCTCGCTGCTTACTAGCGAAGCCCTGTTCTTTTCCCGTTGTGCTTCTTGTGTCGAAGCCCTTAGCGTAGTCCATTTGCGTGTGCGTGTAGACCTTCGGGTACGAAGCCCAGCACCCGTTGCTGTCGCCAAGTACTTGGTCGAAGTCCTCAGAGGGCTGTCCACTCTTGCGAAGGGTGAAGTGCGGAGCCTGCACTGACTTAGCAGAGTTGGTTTTTGAGGGTTGTAAGTGGAGCGAAGTCTTCTTGGCTTCGAACGATTGCTCCTCCGAAGCCTGTGTTCGAAGGTGTCGAAGTACCTCCGAACCAGACCTTCGAAGGTAGTGTTCGAAGCCTGTTCCGCAGAAGACAGAACAGAACCGAAGGCTAAGTTTTTAGCCCGAAATTTTAAAAGCTCCCATTCACCCCCCCCCTCTGGTCGCCGTCTCCAGTCCAACATCATCAGTCGAAGTCACAGAAGGTGTGGGCTCTGCGGGGGATGCAGAAGGCCCGCCCTCAACAACAGCTGGAGTATCCTCATCTTCCTCGAAGATGGACTCTCCGAGCTCATCATCACCAGAAAGCTCAAAAGAAGGATTCAAAGAAGGCAAGGACTCATCAAAAGAAACCTCACAAGTCTCGACAAGCAGCTGGGATTCGAGGTTCCAAACACGGAAGCCTCGAGAATGCAATGCATAACCAAGAAAAACACCATCCCAGCAACGAGACTCAAATTTGTCCAAATGCCCTCCCTTCTTGAGCACAAAGCACTTGCAGCCAAACGCTCGCAAGTGGCTCACCTTGGGTTGTCTGCCAAACCGCAACTCATATGATGTCTTACCAAGGTAAGCTCTAAGAAAAATGCGGTTGGCCAGATAGCAAGCCGTGTTCATGGCTTCAGCCCAAAAACGCCTAGGAGTCCTGTGCTCATCGAGCATCGTCCTGGCCATCTCGACTAGTGTGCGGTTCTTTCGTTCCACAACGTCGTTCTGTGGGGGAGTGTAAGGAGAAGAAAACTGATGATCCAGACCCTGATCACTACAGAAGCTGACGAACTGAGAGTTCTTGAACTCAGAGCCGTTGTCGGAGTGAATTGCTCGCATCCGACCATTGTTCTCATTCTTCAGCTTCAAAATCAGGTCGTGGACAAAATGAAAAGTTTCATCCTTAGACTCCGAAAAGAAAACCCACGAAAATCGAGAAAAGTCGTCAACAATTACAAGTGCATACCACTTCCCACCGACTGAGCGTACCCGAGCTGGACCTACAGTGTCCAAATGTAAAAGCTCACCTGGATACGAAGTCATCACCTGAGTCACAGGTGAGTGAGAAGCGGCAACCATTTTCCCATGACGACAGGGATGACAGACTAGATCCTTCTCTATTTTAAGCTTGGGCAATCCTCGGATGAGGTCCATAGAGCTTAACCTGACTAGCAGATCAAAACTCAAATGACCTAACCTCCTATGCCACTTCCAGAGCTCAGAAGAAGATCCAGCAATCAAACAACGAGAAGGGCCAAAAGAACTAGAGAAGTCAATTCAAAAAACTTTACCGAAGGGTAAAATCTGACAAACCAAAGACCCTTTAGAATCAACCACAGAAGAATTGCCCTTCTTAAAACGCACTTCCAAACCATCCTCAAGAAGTTGCGACACAGAGATTAAATTAAAGTTCAAATTTTTAACCAAGGCAACATTCTTTAAAGAGAAATGATCTGAAATGCTAATTGAGCCTATGCCACTTACTTTCCCTTGACCGCTGTTCCCGAACGTGATGTACTCTTTGGAGCTCGGGGGAGTGAGACTGGAGAACCATCTGCGATGTCCCGTCATGTGGCGAGAACATCCTGAGTCCATGATCCAAACATCCTCCAGTCCCCGGTCCTGCACAATCAGTGTCTGTAAGTGGGAGCAAATGGTCCGGCACCAGGTTTAGCAAAGGAGCTAAACCAGTGTCGAGCCATCTGCTCAAAAGATGGAAAGCGAAAACCATCAAAAGAGTTTGGACCAAAACGCGGCTCAAAGCGCGGTTCTCGGTTCTGCCTAACCCTACGGCCACGAGGTCCAGAACCGTAGTCAACTCGTTCTGGAACTCTGCCGGAACGGATACCACCAACTGGAGCACGGGAAAGAAAGCCGTCTCCTCTACCACCACCTACACGACGCGGCCTGGCCTCCAGCCTCTCCCCGCGCTGAGGAACACACAGTCTACCACCCTGCTGGTAGAACTGCTCCTGATCACTACGAGCCCTCTCTGCTCTCTCAACCCGCTTCCTCCTGAAGCAAAACTCCGCAAGATGCCCGTCTCTCTGAGAATACTCACAATGATAGGTAGGCTTCTTGGGATGTGGTTGAGGCTTGGGGTTCTTGGGCTTAGTGGTGATTGGTGTTGTCTTCTTGGGCTGAGAGGGTCCAGGAAGAGAGTCAAGAGAAGTGTGGAGATTTTTGGGCTTTGGAACCCAGATAGGTTTCTTGGGTGGAGCTTTAGGTGGCTCATGAATCACTCCATCCTTGGGCTGACAAGCCTGGGAAGACTCAGTGGAGTGAGTCTTGGGATACCTCTGCTCTGGAGTCATTTTACTCCACTCCACTGCCCGGCTGATGGCACTCTCAAAGTCAGCCTTGGTGTAGGTGTAACCTACCCCAAACCCATCCTGCCTCTTGAATTGCTGGATCATCATGCCAAGTTGTGGCTCCCTGGCACTGATCCAACTCAGGATAGAACGGAGGTAAAAGTTCTCATTCTGAGAATCTGCTAGCTCCTCTCTCAAGGAAGCTAGAACCTCCACCTGAGACAAGCAGGTCTCACACTCACTCTCAATTTGGACAAACTTTTCAGCTTTCAGCTTGATTAGCTCCATTCTAAGAGACAGACAGTTCTCACAGACAGTGGGTGGAACTGACAATGTCTCAAGCTCTAGCCTAGTCTGCGCAAGCTCAGCTCTCAACCTCTCTAAATCACCCAAATGCTCATTGCCCTTGGATTTCAGCTTAGCTAAAACAGCTAGATGAGATGGGCAATCAACACAGGGTGCGACGACAGTGGCTTGAGCATTTTTCAGCTCCAGCTGAGCGCTTTCAAGCTCAGTGGCCAAAGCGTCCCTCTCATCAACCCTTTCTGTGTACCTGGACTTCAGAGTCGACAGGTCACACAGAAGCACCTCACACTTCGGGCACTCACTGCTATCACCCAAGCAAGGGGAAGAAGATAGACTTTCAATTCTACCGTTGGCTACGGCAAGCTCACTCTCTAACTCGTCTATCCTTTTCTTAGCCCCCCTAAGCAGTTTCTCCCGATACTTCAACTCCTGACGATTGCTCTCAAGTAAATCAACAATTTCACGCTCATAAGATGATACCTTGCTGTCGTCGTCGTCGGAGTCGTCGGAGGAGGTCTTTTCTTCTCTATCCCCAAGAGCCATTGAACAGAAGCTCTTGCGGGATCTTCGGCGCTGGTGTGAGCGGCTCTTCGGCTTGTCTCCGAAGGCCATGAAGCAGAGGCCCGCCGGATCATCCTTGTCCTTCCCCTTCTTGATGGAGATCTCCTCATCGCTTGAGCTCGATGAAGAGGAAGAAGACGTGGATCTCTTGGAGTAGCTCTTCTCCATCTCGGCGAAGAAGGCCTTGTCGCGCTTCTTGTTCTCTCGCCGGTAGTCCTTCAGGGCCTTCTTGAAGAAACGAGTCTTCGGCTTTCCCTTGTTGAAGGAGGGGCTCTCATGCTTGCCGGAGTCGTGGAAGCTGCTGCCGGTGCCCTTCTTGTATCCACTGCGCTTGGGGCAGTCGGCGATGAAGTGTCCTGGATCACCACATTCAAAGCATCCGGATTTTGTGCTGTGTCTTTTGAACATTCTCTTATCATAGACACGACGCACCCGGTTGTTAAAGAGACACAAATCATCATCTCCCAATAACTCAAGCTGGTCCTCAGTGATAGACATCAAAGAGAACCCAGCACAACTCACAGCAGAGGGATCAACAGAAGGTGTAGCAAGGGCCAGGGATTTTGATCCAGAACCAGTGAGATTTGATCTCAACTGGATATCCACCTCAGTAGCCTTCAGCTTGCTAAACAACTCAGAGATGGTCAAGGTATCGTAAGAAGTGCTCTCAACGATAGAGGATACCTTGATCTCCCAGATCTTTGGGTCCAAGGTATGAAGAACCTTGAGCGCCTGCTCATGATCTGAGACTAACTGAGCACCCTCAGCCTTGTTGTCCCGAAGCTTGTTAATGATCGATTGAAAGTGACCAAACAAAGCCTCAACAGATTCACCCGGCTTCTGTGTGAAGTTTTCGTACTCACGCCGGTAGGTCTGATAGAGCCGAGCCTTGACTTGTGCTGTTCCCTCATGGTGTGCCTTGAGGGTAGCCCAGATCTCTCTCGCAGTGGAGAGATGACTCACACGCTCAAACTCAGTGGGACCTAAACCAGAAAACAAAATGTTCACAGCCTTACTGTTGCTCAGATGCTGAGCAATGATACCAGCAGTACCATGCTCAGCGACTGGCAAAATGACAAACGTGCTGTGAACGCAAATGTCCCATATGTCCGAACCCTGGCTCATGAGATAGGCTCGCATGCGAGTCTTCCAATAATTATAGCCATAGGCTTCCAAGGACGGGACCTTGCCAGGAGACGTCATAGTCACTACTGGGGTTTAGAACCGGTTAAGGTATGGAAAAACCCTAACCTCGCTCTGATACCACTTGTAGGACCGAAAGTAGCGACCAGAGGGGGGGTGAATGGGCGCCTTAAAAATTCTTTCGAATCAATGGCCTGTTCCCTATACCCAACACACTTCAAAAATACTACGCAGCAGAAAATAAACAGAAGGCCTAAGTCTAAAGGTTTCTAACCTAGAAGCAACTGATGATAAACAGTGTAAAACTAAAGTGGTGCAACTAGGCAGATGAACAAGTTGTAACAGGCCTAAACTTCTCAATGAAATAATCTAAGTATGTGTAAGATGAAAAGAGAAGTTACTGTCCAAATTTGTCTCCTGCTCGGAACTTGGCGAAGCCCCCTTCGCACGTTGAGGTATGCTTCGGAGGTTGGTGACGGAGCCTGTCCGAGATGCCGAAGATGTCACGGTCTAGCCTAGTTCGAAGTGGTAAGATGCGAAGTGTACTTCGGAGCGAAGTAACACAATGCCGGAGCCTGGTTCGAAGTATGTACTTCGAAGACAAGGCTTCGAACACAGCTTCGAACCAAGAGCTTCGGAGCAAAGTGACAGAGTCAGAGCCTGCTTCGAAGTGCACTTCGAAGACAAAGCTTCGAACACAACTTTGAACCAAAAACTTCGAACACAACACACAAACGGACAACCTTCGAACAAAGAAGTGAAGCCTGTCACGCGACAGAGAACCAAGTCCGAAGCCAATGCTCTACCTTCGAAAAAAGCAAGCTCCGAAAAGAGAGACGAAGGATGACACGCTACACAGAAGTCAGTGCGAGGCCAAGCGGAGCTACAAGCTTCGAACCCAACTTCGAAACTTGTCGAAGTATGGACTTCGAACAGATAGGGCCGAAGCCCCTTCGCACTGTTGTTCGAAGTATGCAATGCTGATGATCAGGAAAAAATGCTTCGAAGCTTAGCAGCACAGAACGCAAACCAAATACCGAAGATCGAACGATGCCTTCGAAAGAGATAAATCGAAGCCTACCTCGCGAAACTGAGGGGCTTCGAACAGAGAGTAGCTTCGCTCGAAACACAGCCAAAAAGGTGACAGACCCTGTCAGCCTCGATCAAAAGGCTGTGCAGTAGAAGGTGAAAAGCTGCACAGACTACTGTAGCTACAGGAAAGTAGTACTACTTGCAACAGCAAGAACTAGTACTCAGTTTGTGAAGAACAGAAGCAACAGAAGAAGCTTCTCCTCAAGAAATAAATTCACCAGCCCGTAGCTGAAGCAATAACTCTCCAAACCAAACAAGTGCTACAAATAAAATCAGCAGGGACCAAGGCTTAAATGTATCCAAGAGTTTAGAACAAGAATAATGCACAAACAGGAAGGAACACAAGCCTGGCGGCGCACACAGGAGAGAGAAACGGGAGACAAAATGACCCAAAGAGTGGATTTGATTTCAGCACAAAGGGGTAGTCCAAACCCTAGGGATTGGGGTCCTATTTATAGGCAGCCCAACACTAGGAATATTCTACCAGCCCCTTAGGGTTTTTACAGACGCAATAATAAATGAAAAGACTCTACTGCCCTTAGGAATTTTTACAGACATGACTGACTGACTGTGGGCCTAGAGTTACAGATAACTTATCCGGAAGCTCAGCTTTCGTAGCGACTACGGCTTCTCTTCTGGATAGTCGGATACAAGAATCAACGGTTGTCAGTTTTACGCCAAAACTGACAAAGCCTCCACCAGCTTTGCACCAGGTACCCGGATTGGGCCGGCCCGACTCCGCAGCTCTCTCAGCCCGGCAATCGCTCACCGCCCGTGTACCTGAGTCAGTCCTGGTCAACAGCCCAGTGGGTCTTCTACTGCTTCTGGCCCATGCACCCGGATTGGGCCAGCCCGACTTCGCAGCCTCCTCTGCCCGATAGTCGCTCGCTGCCCGTGTACCTAAGTCACACGCGGCCCATGAACCAGCAGATCTCCTCTCTTCTTCTGTCCTCTTTGACTATCGTTGACAATGACTCATCACTTCTAGAGCCATGAGGCCCACGCTATTCAGCATGGCTCCTCAGCTCCTCACACAGGGTGCTTCGAGCAGACTTCGCACTTCACCCTTCGCAAGAGTGGACGTCTCTCTGAGGACTTCGACCAAGTACTTGGAGCAGCAACTGGTGCTGGGCTTCGTACACAAGGTTTTAAACGGACACTAAACGACTTCGCTAGGGGCTTCGACACACGAAGCAAAACGGGCTTCGATCAGGGCTTCGCTAGTAAGCAGTGAGGTCTAGCCTCAAGTTACACAGAGCGAAAGCGCACTGAAAAACATACTTCGCACAAAGACACCCTTCGCCTAGACAGGCTTCGACGCACTACAACTAGCGAGGTATGTAAAGCAAGCTCAAGCAAAAAGCACACAGAAGCAGGGCTTCGCCGCTTGAACAAGGAACACGATAAAATTGAACTCTAGATGAATACAACGAAGTGTGTGGCTACAGGAGCTCAACAGTAAATGCTCAAAGTGTTAAATGTTACCTACCGAGCCCCCATATTTATAGCCCACAGTTCACCCAAAGGAATTGACTACTTTACCCCTAGGGTTTACATTGGTTTTGTCTCTACAGAACTGAGGGGTACAAAAGGTAGTCAACTTTATTGGAGGCTTCTCTGTCAGCCTTTGCAGAGGGGACAACGCCAGCTTTTTGCAGAGCAGACACTGTCAGACTTGCAGCCTTTGACCTTTCCGAAGCCCCCCTTCGCACGCGAGGGGCGCGGTAGCTTCGGTGAGAAGCCTTGACCCAGAAGGCCTTCGCTTCACCGAAGTCAGCCTTCGATACAGTGACGGTTTTGAGCCGAAGCCGTCAAAGCCCTTGGGCCTTCGCACCAACACCTCCGGAGTGGACCACCATGGCTTCGCAGCTTCGCTCAGCTCGAACTCCGTCAATCCGTGTACCGAAGCCATGCAGGCCGAAGCACCTCAAGTCAACCTTGCTCCGGAGCCAGCCTCGCTCCGAAGCCTTCCTCACTCCTAAGCCCCACCTTCGGAGTACCACCCTTCGAAGTCCCTCCTTCGTCCAAGACCTCCGCACGAAGCATTCCATGAGCACTTCGTCGCAGTGTCTCTCCCCGAGCACACTCCTCGACGAGCCTCACCCGGACCATGCCTTCGATGCGCCTCGACTTCTGAGACCTTCATCGGGCACCCTTCGAATGTCTCCCTCCGGAGCACACTTCGAACTCCTTGCCTCCGTAGAGGACTTGATCCATCCAACTCCGAAGTCACTCCTTCTGGAGTACCTTCGAAGTGCCTCGCCTCCGAGGACTTTGTCTCGGAGTACCTTCACCCGGAGCCACGCTCCGCACTCTCTGCCTTCACCTGGCGCACCTCGACCCGAGGACCGACCCGGACCCCTTCGCAACCACCGTGACGGAGCTCCCTGCTCCCCTGGCATATCAAACTTCTTGAGCAGGTTCTTGGTGTACTTTGTCTGGTGGACAAAAGTACCTTGTTTGCTTTGCTTGATTTGCAAACCAAGGAAAAAGGTGAGTTCACCCATCATTGACATTTCAAATTCCCTGCTCATGGTATCTGCAAACTCGGCAACCAAAGCATGAGAAGAGCCACCAAAGATGATATCATCCACATAAATCTGCACTAGGAGGAAATCTTTGCCATGCTTGAGAGTAAACAGTGTTTTATAAAAAGAGCCCATCAAATACCCTCGCTCAAGCAGAAACGACTTAAGTCTATCATACCAAGCCCGAGGGGCCTGCTTGAGTCCATAAAGAGCCTTATGAAGTTTAAGGACTTTATGTGGGTACTTGGGGTTTTCAAAACCAGGGGGTTGTTTTACATAAACATCTTCACCTATGAAGCCATTAAGAAAAGCACTTTTGACATCCATTTGATAGAGTTTGAATTCCCGGGATGTCGCAAAGGCAAGCAAAATCCTAATGGCCTCAAGGCGAGCAACAGGTGCAAAGTTTCAGTAAAATCAATCCCTTCTAGTTGAGAAAAGCCCTGAGCTACAAGTATAGCCTTGTTTCTAACTATAGTCCCATCCTCCCCTTGTTTATTTTTGAAAATCCATTTTGTTCCAATGAAATGAACATTTGGTGGAGGATCAACTAAAGTCCAGACTTGATTTCTCTCAAAATTTTCAAGTTCCTCATGAATGACATTGATCCAACTAGAATCAAAAAGTGCATGACTAACATCTAAGGGCTCGAAAGAAGCAACAAAAGCGGAATCAATGAAATGAGCATGAGAACGTGTTACCCTTTGATCAAGCTCACCAATGATCTGCTCGGGAGGATGCATCCTTTGAACATGGTGTGGAGCCTCGCGGCGGGATGCAGTCTCCCCCTCAACTTGTGCGTTGGAGTGGTCCAAGATGATCGATGTTGAGGTAGTCGCTTCGGGACCTCGTGCCGAAGTAGTTGAAGCGGGGTCGGCTTCGGGGGTCGATGTCGAGGGTAGTAGGGGTTCATCCTCGAATTCTCCGGGATCTTCTTCTTCGAAGATGGTCTGTTCCATGTCGTGTTCATTTGCCTGTTCAAATGTAGAACTAACAGAGGGGGTTGACTCATCAAAAGTCACATCACATGACTCGATGACAGTGTTAGTTTCCAAGTTATAAACACGATAAGAATGACCATGAGTAGTGTAACCCAAAAAGATCCCGTCAGAAGATCGCGACTCAAATTTATCCAAATTACCACGTTTTAGGATGAAGCAGCGACAGCCAAAAACTCGAAGATGAGTGACCTTGGGCTGTCTCCCAAACGCAGATCATAAGATGTCAAATTTAAAATTGAGCGCAAGAAAATACGGTTTGAGATGTAACATGCAGTGTTCATGGCCTCATCCCAGAATTTTCTGGGAGTCCTATGCTCATCAAGCATCGTCCTAGCCATCTCAACCAAGGTGCGGTTTTTCCTCTCAACAACATCGTTCTGTTGAGGAACCCGCGGAGCAGAGAATTGATGTTCTATGCCATGCTCCATGCAAAAGTCAACAAAGAGACTATTTTTGAACTCGGTGCCATTATCACTTCGAATGAATTTCAATGCACCTGGGAGTTCAGTGAAAAGTCTCAAAGCCAAGCTCCGAAAGTGTGAAAACACTTCATCCTTGCTGACAAGAAAGAAGACCCAAGAGTAACGAGAGAAATCGTCGACAATAACTAATACATACCACTTGCCGCCTAAAGAACTAACCCGAGAAGGACCTACAGTGTCCATGTGGAGAAGTTCTCCGGGCTGTTCAGTCATCACTGTGGTGACTGGTGAATGTGAAGCGGCAATCATTTTACCATGTCGACAAGGAGCGCAAACTAAATTCTTCTCAAACTTGAGCTTGGGCAATCCTCGGATCAGGCCTAGGGCGCTCAGACGAGCGAGCAACTCAAAGCTCATATGCCCTAGTCTCCTATGCCACTTCCAAAGCTCAGAAGTCGAATGTGCAACAAGACAATGAGAAGATCCAGATGATTCAGAAAAGTCATCTCCAAAGACTCTCCCAACTCTAAAGATCTTACACACCACAACGCCATCAGAATTGAGCACTTGCGAAGTATCGCGATGAAATCGCACTTCGAAGCCCTCATCAAGCAACTGAGATACAAACAACAAATTGTATCCCAGGTTTTCAACCAAAGCAACATCTTTGAGAGTGAAATTCGAATTAATTCTTACCACACATTTACCTTTCACTCTACTCCTTCGATTGTTTCCGAAGGTGATGTGTCCCTTTGCTTGGTTGTGGTGAGGCTGGAGAACCATGCTGCATCTCCGGTCATGTGGCGCGAACAACCGGAGTCCATGATCCACGTGCCCTCCAAGCCTCGATCTGTTGCCTACACATGATAAGAATATCTTGATCGCTCAGTGCTGGGGTGAGTGAAAAAATGACGAGGCATCCAGCACTGAGTGACACGAGTAGTAGGCACAGTAAAAGTAGACGGTCTACGCACATGATAATTTGAATGATGCAAAGTGCGAGGTCTACCTACATGCAGTGATCGAAAAGCATGATGAGGTCTCCTACTCTGACGAGGTACAAAGCTACTCGCCCGAGGTCTAACACCATATGGAACATGGTGAACACCTCGAGGAGTAAACCTCTCCGAGAAGCACGAGGAGCCTCGAAAATAGGACGAGAGTAAAACTCAGACTCATGCATACCTAAAGATGGGTAATGCATGTCCTGGTAACTCAATGCCTGTGCGCGTCGCTCATCCTTGATGCGACGAAAACAGAAACCAATCAAATGACCCGCCCGCTGACAATAGGAACAATGAAACACTCTCCTCGGGGCACTCTCATGGGTCACAGGAGCAACTCTCACAGGCTCCTTGGGTTTCTTCTGAGTGGTTTTCTTGGGAGGATTTTTCTTGGCAGGAGGTGTGGCTTTCTTTGGTGATCGGTTAGGCTTTTTGGCTGATGGGGTGTCTAGCAGAGCTCTCTCTTTCTCTAAGGTAGTGGGAGAGGTAAAAACAGTTTTGGTCTTACTGTCTGAAGGAATCCTCTCAAAACCCAAACCTAGAGCTACCCTGCTCTGTCAGCACACATCTTGGTTTTGGACAAGAGCAAGTCCATCCTACCCTTTCCCTCAGTGCATTTGTTAACCACGGAAAGAAGGTATTCATTTTCTGACATGAGGTTTTCAGCTCGCTCTCTAACAGTGCCTAGCTGGTCCTTAAGGGTAATGCACATGTCACAAACAGGCTGCACATCCTTAAAACTACCGGCTCTCTCCAATCTAGCCTCTAAATCATGAACATGTTTATCACGTAAATTAATGCTCTCGCGTAATAAAGAACAGTTCATGCAATCAATAATATCATGAGGTCTAGAATCCACCTCCAAAAGCTGCTTCTGTGCAGTCTCAAGCTCAGAAAGAGTTTGAGCATGAACAGAACGCAACTGAGCAAGCTCACCCATGACAGTGGTACAAGAATCACATTCAGCATCATTAACTTTAGACTTAAGCATGGCATATTCAGTAGAAACAGATTCTAGCCTAAGTCTAATGTCTTTTCTTTCTCTAGCGGCTTGCACAAGTAATCTATCCTGACCAAGAACTACTTCATTCAGCTCATCTAATTTAATCAATAGCTGGTCAGATGATAGAGTTACCTCAGATGAGTCAAGCTCGTCGCCGTTGTGATCGCTGTCGGCCATGAAGCAAAGGCCGGTGAAGTCTCGTCCCTTCTTGTCCTTCTTGTCCTCCTTCTTTGGGGACTCCTCCTCCTCAGAGCTCGACTCCTCAGTTGAGGAAGTGTCGATGTCGCTGAGAGCAGCAACAAAGCTCTGGAAGTGGCTTTGGTTGCTTTCTTAGCCATCTTGCCGCGCTTGCCCTTCACAAAAGGCTTCTTCTCCTTTTTGTGGTATTTGGGGCGCTCACTCTCATCTCTCTTTTTGAGTTTGGGGCAATTAGCCTTGATGTGAGAAGTGTCGCCACACTCAAAACAACCACTAAAACCACTTCTCCTCTGATCCCGTCTCTCATGGTGAAAACGGGTGAACCTCCGGGCAATGAGAGCAAGCTCATCATCATCTAGAGTGTCCACCTGCTCCTTTGTGATGGAGACCAGGGAGGACAAAGCAAAACCATCTGCAAGAACACAAGTGCCAGATGTGCTTGGTTCTGCAGTGGTGCCACGGCTAGTGCTAGAAACCAATGCCAATGGCTGTGGCAAAGAGCTTCTGTGCACTGCAAGAGATGCCTTGGCAATCTTTGTGGACTTCAGCTTGCTGAAGAGTTCATCACAAGTCAATGTGTCATAACCTGCAGACTCCTCAATGCTGGATATCTTCACCTCCCATATGCTACGATCAAGAGCATAGAGAAGCTTGATAGCCCTATCATGGTCATTGTAAGCAAGCGTCCCGTTGGATCGTAAGTTACTCACTATTGCATCAAAGCGAGAAACATGGCATCTATAGATTCACCAGGTGCCTGCACAAACAGCTGATACTGTTGGTTGTATGTGCTTTGGCGCCTGGCCTTAATCTGTGTAGAGCCCTCATGAAAAACTGTGAGTGTTGTCCAAATCTCCCTAGCAGTCCTAAGGTGCTGCACCCTATCGAACTCACTCGGCTCAAACCAATGAACAGTATATTCCTAGCCTTGGAGTTGGCATTATACTGATCTTTTTCTGTTTGAGTGGTGCGAGTATCACAGATGGAGTATTGTGAGTCCACAATCTCCCAAATTGCATTTCCTTGGCTTAACAAGTAAGCCTCCATGCGCACCTTCCAGTATGCAAAATCAGTCCCATCGAACAGAGGAAGTTTACTGCCTCTATCCATGTCGCCAACAGATAATAAACCGGTTAAGGTCAACTAGTGATCTTAACCTGCTCTGATACCAATTGTTGGACCGAAAACGGCGACCAGAGGGGGGGGGGTGAATGGGAGCTTTTAAAATTTCGGGCTAAAAAACTAGCTTTCGGTTTTAGTTCTGTCTTCAGCGGAACAGGGTTCGAACACTACCTTCGGAGGTCAGGTTCGGAGGTCCTTTGACAACTCTGAACACAGACTTCGCAGGTCCAAAAGTTCGAAGCCAAGAAGACTTCGCTCCACTTACAACCCTCGAAAATCTACTCTGCTAAGTCAGTGTAGGCTCCTCACACAGGGTGCTTCGAGCAGACTTCGCACTTCACCCTTCGCAAGAGTGGACGTCCCTTTGAGGACTTCGACCAAGTACTTGGAGCAGCAACTGGTGCTGGGCTTCGTACACAAGGTTTAAATGGACACTAAATGACTTCGCTAGGGGCTTCGACACACGAAGCAAAACGGGCTTCGATCAGGGCTTCGCTAGTAAGCAGTGAGGTCTAGCCTCAAGTTACACAGAGCGAAAGCGCACTGAAAAACACACTTCGCACAAAGACACCCTTCGCCTAGACAGGCTTCGGCGCACTACAACTAGCGAGGTATGTAAAGCAAGCTCAAGCAAAAAGCACACAGA
This sequence comes from Zizania palustris, assembly GCA_019279435.1. Lineage (NCBI taxonomy): Eukaryota > Viridiplantae > Streptophyta > Magnoliopsida > Poales > Poaceae > Zizania > Zizania palustris. The sequence goes on along the minus strand of JAAALK010000284.1, from coordinate 62,503,195 downwards.
AGCAGGGCTTCGCCGCTTGAACAAGGAACACGATAAAATTGAACTCTAGATGAATACAGCGAAGTGTGTGGCTACAGGAGCTCAACAGTAAATGCTCAAAGTGTAAATGTTACCCTACCGAGCCCCCATATTATAGCCCACAGTTCACCCAAAGGAATTGACTACTTTACCCCTATGGTTTACATTGGTTTTGTCTCTACAGAACTGAGGGGTACAAAAGGTAGTCAACTTTATTGGAGGCTTCTCTGTCAGCCTTTGCAGAGGGGACAGCGCCAGCTTTTTGCAGAGCAGACACTGTCAGACTTGCAGCCTTTGACCTTTCCGAAGCCCCCCTTCGCACGCGAGGGGTGCGGTAGCTTCGGTGAGAAGCCTTGACCCAGAAGGCCTTCGCTTCACCGAAGTCAGCCTTCGATACAGTGACGGTTTGAGCCGAAGCCGTCAAAGCCCTTGGGCCTTCGCACCAACACCTCCGGAGTGGACCACCATGGCTTCGCAACTTCGCTCAGCTCGAACTCCGTCAATCCGTGTACCGAAGCCATGCAGGCCGAAGCACCTCAAGTCAACCTTGCTCCGGAGCCAGCCTCGCTCCGAAGCCTTCCTCACTCCGAAGCCCCACCTTCGGAGTACCACCCTTCGAAGTCCCTCCTTCGTCCAAGGCCTCCGCACGAAGCATTCCATGAGCACTTCGTCGCAGTGTCTCTCCCCGAGCACACTCCTCGACGAGCCTCACCCGGACCATGCCTTCGATGCGCCTCGACTTCTGAGACCTTCGTCGGGCACCCTTCGAATGTCTCCCTCCAGAGCACACTTCGAACTCCTTGCCTCCGCAGAGGACTTGATCCATCCAACTCCGAAGTCACTCCTTCTGGAGTACCTTCGAAGTGCCTCGCCTCCGAGGACTGTCTCGGAGTACCTTCACCCGGAGCCACGCTCCGCACTCTCTGCCTTCACCTGGCGCACCTCGACCCGAGGACCGACCGGACCCCTTCGCAGCCACCGTGAAGGAGCTCCCTGCTCCCCTGGCATCAAGCCTCCCGCTTGACCCAGGCTCACCTGCTACGTTCGTCCGTCGCCTCCGAAGTCCCTGCGCACCACAGACAAGCAGACAAGTGTATCCAGTACTCCGGAGACCTCTCCGGGTTAGCAACCTCCAGCACACACTCCGGTGTACCGCCCAAAGTACCGAAGCCTTCGGTACAAACCCAGTCATTGTGTACTGTCGGACCCCTCGACAAGCACACTCCGCTGCAACAGCTGCAGCAACCAAACCCACCGAACACCCTTCGGTGAAACAACCTCCGAACACCCTTCGGAGGTACAACCTCCGAACACCCTCGGAGTTAACCCTTCGAACAGAGGGTAAAAGCCTGTCAATCACTCATCACAAATACTGAAACCAACCCTTGGTTTCTCACTTGTGCAAGCCGCTAGAGAAAGAAAAGACCTTAGACTTAGGCTAGAATCTGTTTCTACTGAATATGCCATGCTTAAGTCTAAAGTAAATGATGCTGAATGTGATTCTTGTACCACTGTCATGGGTGAGCTTGCTCAGTTGCGTTCTGTTCATGCTCAAACTCTTTCTGAGCTTGAGACTGCACAGAAGCAGCTTTTGGAGGTGGATTCTAGACCTCATGATATTATTGATTGCATGAACTGTTCTTTATTACGCGAGAGCATTAATTTACGTGAATAAACATGTTCATGATTTAGAGGCTAGATTGAGAGAGCCGGTAGTTTAAGGATGTGCAGCCTGTTTGTGACATGTGCATTACCCTTAAGGACCAGCTAGGCACTGTTAGAGAGCGAGCTGAAAACCTCATGTCAGAAAATGAATACCTTCTTTCCGTGGTTAACAAATGCACAGAGGGGAAAGGGTAGGATGGACTTGCTCTTGGCCAAAACCAAGATGTGTGCTGACAGAGCAGGGGTAGCTCTAGGTTTGGGTTTTGAGAGGATTCCTTCAGACAGTAAGACCAAAACTGTTTTTACCTCTCCCACTACCTTAGAGAAAGAGAGAGCTCTGTTAGACACCCCATCAGCCAAAAAGCCTACCCGATCACCAAAGAAAGCCACACCTCCTGCCAAGAAAAATCCTCCCAAGAAAACCACTCAGAAGAAACCCAAGGAGCCTGTGAGAGTTGCTCCTGTGACCCATGAGAGTGCCTCGAGGAGAGTGTTTCATTGTTCCTATTGTCAGCGGGCGGGTCATTTGATTGGTTTCTGTTTTCGTCGCATCAAGGATGAGCGACGCGCACAGGCATTGAGTTACCAGGACATGCATTACCCATCTTAGGTATGCATGAGTCTGAGTTTTACTCTCGTCCTGTTTTCGAGGCTCCTCGTGCTTCTCGGAGAGGTTTTACTCCTCGAGGTGTTCACCATGTTCCATATGGTGTTAGACCTCGGGCGAGTAGCTTTGTACCTCGTCAGAGTAGGAGACCTCATCATGCTTTTCGATCACTGCATGTAGGTAGACCTCGCACTTTGCATCATTCAAATTATCATGTGCGTAGACCGTCTACTTTTACTGTGCCTACTACTCGTGTCACTCAGTGCTGGATGCCTCGTCATTTTTTCACTCACCCCAGCACTGAGCGATCAAGATATTCTTATCATGTATAGGCAACAGATCGAGGCTTGGAGGGCACGTGGGATCATGGACTCCGGTTGTTCGCGCCACATGACCGGAGATGCAGCATGGTTCTCCAGCCTCACCACAACCAAGCAAAGGGAACACATCACCTTCGGAAACAATCGAAGGAGTAGAGTGAAAGGTAATGTTGTGGTAAGAATTAATTCGAATTTCACTCTCAAAGATGTTGCTTTGGTTGAAAACCTGGGATACAATTTGCTGTCTGTATCTCAGTTGCTTGATGAGGGCTTCGAAGTGCGATTTCATCGCGATACTTCGCAAGTGCTCAATTCTGATGGCGTTGTGGTGTGTAAGATCTTTAGAGTTGGGAGAGTCTTTGGAGCTGACTTTTCTGAATCATCTGGATCTTCTCATTGTCTTGTTGCACATTCGACTTCTGAGCTTTGGAAGTGGCATAGGAGGACTAGGGCATATGAGCTTTGAGTTGCTCGCTCGTCTGAGCGCCCTAGGCCTGATCCGAGGATTGCCCAAGCTCAAGTTTGAGAAGAATTTAGTTTGCGCTCCTTGTCGACATGGTAAAATGATTGCCGCTTCACATTCACCAGTCACCACAGTGATGACTGAACAGCCCGGAGAACTTCTCCACATGGACACTGTAGGTCCTTCTCGGGTTAGTTCTTTAGGCGGCAAGTGGTATGTATTAGTTATTGTCGACGATTTCTCTCGTTACTCTTGGGTCTTCTTTCATGCCAGCAAGGATGAAGTGTTTTCACACTTTCGGAGCTTGGCTTTGAGACTTTTCACTGAACTCCCAGGTGCATTGAAATTCATTCGAAGTGATAATGGCACCGAGTTCAAAAATAGTCTCTTTGTTGACTTTTGCATGGAGCATGGCATAGAACATCAATTCTCTGCTCCGCGGGTTCCTCAACAGAACGGTGTTGTTGAGAGGAACAACCGCACCTTGGTTGAGATGGCTAGGACGATGCTTGATGAGCATAGGACTCCCAGAAAATTCTGGGCTGAGGCCATGAACACTGCATGTTACATCTCAAACCGTATTTTCTTGCGCTCAATTTTAAATTTGACATCTTATGAGCCGCGTTTTGGGAGACAGCCCAAGGTCACTCATCTTCGAGTTTTTGGCTGTCGCTGCTTCATCCTAAAACGTGGTAATTTGGATAAATTTGAGTCGCGATCTTCTGACGGGATCTTTTTGGGTTACACTACTCATGGTCATTCTTATCGTGTTTATAACTTGGAAACTAACACTGTCATCGAGTCATGTGATGTGACTTTTGATGAGTCAACCCCCTCTGTTAGTTCTACATTTGAACAGGCAAATGAACACGACATGGAACAGACCATCTTCGAAGAAGAAGATCCCGGAGAATTCGAGGATGAACCCCTACTACCCTCGACATCGACCCTCGAAGCCGACCCCGCTTCAACTACTTCGGCACGAGGGTCCCGAAGCGACTACCTCAACATCGGTCATCTTGGACCACTCCAACGCACAAGTTGAGGGGGAGACTGCATCCCGCCGCGAGGCTCCACACCATGTTCAAAGGATGCATCCTCCCGAGCAGATCATTGGTGAGCTTGATCAAAGGGTAACACGTTCTCATGCTCATTTCATTGATTCCGCTTTTGTTGCTTCTTTCGAGCCCTTAGATGTTAGTCATGCACTTTTTGATTCTAGTTGGATCAATGCCATTCATGAGGAACTTGAAAATTTTGAGAGAAACCAAGTCTGGACTTTAGTTGATCCTCCACCAATGTTCATTTCATTGGAACAAAATGGATTTTCAAAAATAAACAAGGGGAGGATGGGACTATAGTTAGAAACAAGGCTATACTTGTAGCTCAGGGCTTTTCTCAACTAGAAGGGATTGATTTTACTGAAACTTTTGCACCTGTTGCTCGCCTTGAGGCCATTAGGATTTTGCTTGCCTTTGCGACATCCCGGGAATTCAAACTCTATCAAATGGATGTCAAAAGTGCTTTTCTTAATGGCTTCATAGGTGAAGATGTTTATGTAAAACAACCCCCCTGGTTTTGAAAACCCCAAGTACCCACATAAAGTCCTTAAACTTCATAAGGCTTTTTATGGACTCAAGCAGGCCCCTCGGGCTTGGTATGATAGACTTAAGTCTTTTCTGCTTGAGCGAGGGTATTTGATGGGCTCTGTTGATAAAACACTGTTTACTCTCAAGCATGGCAAAGATTTCCTCCTAGTGCAGATTTATGTGGATGATATCATCTTTGGTGGCTCTTCTCATGCTTGGTTGCCGAGTTTGCAGATACCATGAGCAGGGAATTTGAAATGTCAATGATGGGTGAACTCACCTTTTTCCTTGGTTTGCAAATCAAGCAAAGCAAAACAAGGTACTTTTGTCCACCAGACAAAGTACACCAAGGACCTGCTCAAGAAGTTGATATGTCCGATGCGAAGCCCCTCGCCACTCCAATGGCTACATCTGTAGCATTGGATCCTGACGAAGATGGAGAAGCCGTAGACCAGAAGGAGTTCCGAAGCATGATCGGCTCCCTCCTCTACTTAACTGCTACGAGGCCGGATATACACTTCGTTGTGTGTCTGTGCGCTCGTTTTCAGGATTCACCACGAGCTTCGCACCGCCAAGCGGTTAAAGCGCATCTTAAGGTATCTCAAACACACCCTTGAATTTGGCATATGGTATTCTGCATCTTATCTTTATGTCTTCGAGGTTATTCCGATGTGGATTTTGCTGGGTGTAGGATTGATAGGAAGAGTACCTCTGGTACTTGTCATTTTCTGGGTACTTCTCTGGTTTGCTGGTCTTCCCGCAAATAGTCTAGTGTTGCACAATCGACGGCTGAGGCCGAATATGTTGCTGCAGCTAGCTGTTGCTCTCAGATTCTGTGGATGGTTTCCACTTTGCGGGATTTCGGGTTAGATTATAAGAGTGTTCCACTTTTCTGTGATAACACTAGCGCTATTTGTATTGCAAACAACCCGGTTCAGCACTCCAGAACCAAACACATTGATGTGAAATATCATTTTCTCAGAGATCACACTGAGAAGGGTGATATTGAACTTCAATATGTTGATACCCAACAACAGCTTGCCGACATTTTTACAAAACCCCTCGATGCTTCTCGATTTGCCTACTTGCGTGGGGAACTTGGCATTTGTCACCCTTACGACATTTTGTGAGGGGGAGCAGATTTAGATGGATGTGCATTTGCTAATTGTGGGTTGACATTGCATTTACATCTTTTGCATTTATATGCCTGATTATAATCCATGACATCATGACAGCTCAACTCTTTTAATTTATCTGAAACATTCATGTGCATGCACTACAAGAAACTGATAAACTTTCCGTCGGCCTAATTAACTTCCGTCGGCTTTTGGGCAAGCCGACGGAAGTTAATTAACTTCTGTCGGCCTCCACGAGCCGACGGAAGTTAAATTAACTTCCGTCGGCTTCTGACAGTGGCCGACGGAAGTTAGCGGGGAATTTTCCGCGGCCCGCTCGGATCCCCTTAACTTCCGTCGGCCAGCATTGAAGCCGACGGAAGTTAGCTAACTTCCGTCGGCTTCAATGCTGGCCGACGGAAGTTAGGGGGATTTATTCCCCAACCGCGCGCAGTACAGTGGAGCCCTAGCTCCATGTACGCGCGCATGTAGCAAT